>CM077165.1:48385037-48872684 GCA_039583875.1 Platanthera guangdongensis
CCTCTCTGTCATGGCAAGATGTGTTTCAGAAGAAGAAGCTCCAGCAGTTTTGCAAGAAGTTCATTCAGGTGAGTGTGGAAGTCACTCAGGAGCAAAAACTTTAGAAAGACGGATCCTGCGGCAGGGATATTTCTGGCCCACCATGAAGAGAGACTCTGAGGCTTATGCAAGAAAGTGTGTTCAGTGCCAGAAGTTTGCTCCACTTCAACACCAGGCTGATCAGTCACTCAGATCAAGTGCAACTCCTTGGCCCTTTGCAGTTTGGGGGATGGATCTCATTGGTCCTTTTCCCATGGAAAGCGGACAACGGTGTTTCATCATAGTGATGATTGACTACTTCAGCAAGTGGATTGAAGCAAAGGCATTGGCAAATACAACAACTCAGGTCATCAGGAATTTCATTTGGGGAGAGATTGTCTGCCGACATGGAATACCAATGGCTATAATCACCAACAACGGGACACAGTTCAACAACGCAGAGATGATTGATTTTTGCAAGCAGATCGGAACAGAACTGCGGTTTGCATCAGTCCATCATCCCAGAAGCAATGGCCAAGTTGAAGAAGCTAACAAGCAGGTCCTCAATTTACTTAAGAAGAAAGTGCAGAATCTCAAAGGCAGCTGGGCTGATCAACTTCCATCGGTCCTCTGGTCCTTAAGAACAACACCTTCATCCGCAACTGGTGAAACTCCGTTCAAACTTTCTCATGGCTCAGAAGCCCTCATTCCAGTTGAGTTTGAAGTTCCATCACCCAGAGTTCTTCTTGCAAGGCAAGGTTTTGAGGACTGGCTTGAGCTGAACAATGAAGAGATGAAATTCAGCTTGGAACACATTGAGGAAAATAGAGACAAAGCAGCAATAAGGCAGGAAGAAGTCAAGAGATGGATGGCCCGATACTTTGATAAGAACGTAAGGATCAAACACTTTAAAGTGGGAGATCTGGTTCTTAAAAAAGTTGACGCTGCTGCAAGAGCTAGCTTAGTTGGAAAACTTAATCCGAATTGGGCCGGCCCCTTCATTGTCAAAGAAGCATTAAAGAGCGGCGCTTACCGCTTGCAAACATACGAGGGAGAGGATATGCCACATACATGGAGCGGAGATGATCTCAAACGGTTCTATTCCTGAACCTTCTCTTTTCATTTCCATTCTATGTAGTCTCTGCAAGAATCATTATGAGTAAAAGCTGCTTGCTAACATTTCTTCAAGTGTTTTATCTATTCAAACATAAAAGTTAGCACACTGAGCAAGGAAGATTCCAAAACGGTTCTATCTTTGAACTCTCTTTTCTCTCTTATGATAACTTTGCAAAAGCCTCTAATTAATCAAAGGATTCGTACTAACACTTTTCTAATGTTTTCTCTTTCTCTGTCGAACATCAATAACGGTTGCCTGATACCAGGAGACATCGCCGAGTTCAGCAAACCTCCTCTAGAGCCGTTGTCATTAGCGTAACACCACAAAGACCACGTGTTGCGAGGAGATTTCACACCGTGTAGTGGGAGCTTGCAGGCTCTAGTGTGGTAGGATACTGAACTTCGGATCCCGACTAGTACCTGACCCCATCTCTGCATTATGAAGGGACTGGGTGGGGGTTAAGCTCTACCATGCCACTTTAGGGATATCATTACAACTTCGATGATCGCGTGTGAAACGTTATGCCGCTCCGGCCGCACCTGCCCACGGGTCATCTTAATTTGTAACCCTCGAACACTCTGTGGTACCCTCAAGCAGTGCCTGCAGGAGACCAACAACCTGGTTGATCTTGGAGGAAGGTTATGTCGCTCCAGCCGCAACTGCCAAAAAGATCAACTTAGACTATACTCCAGAAATGAGTGCAGGGGACCGTTCCGTTAAGTGTGCAAAGACTTGTGGCCTGGTGAGAAAAGTTATGCCTCTCCGGCCGCACCTGCCCGCCTGGTCACAAGCTATAGATCATTTCATCTATTTAGTGTGGACTGCATTTTTGTTATCCGCTCAGTCCGCCAGTTTTCCTTGGGTTGATCGTATAGCTTGCGACCCGGTGAGAAAAGTTATGCCGCTCCGGCCGCACCTACCCGCTTGGTCACAAGCTATAGATCATTTCATCTATTTAGTGCGGACTGCATTCTTGTTATCCGCTCAGTCCGCCAGTTTTCCTTGGGTTGATCGTATAACTTGTGGCCCGATGAGAAACGTTATGCTTCTCCGGCCGCACCTGCTCGCTTGGTCGCAAGCTATAAATCATTTCATCTATTTAGTGCGTACTGCATTTTTGTTATCCTCTCAGTCCGCCAGTTTTCCTTCGGTTGATCGTATAGCTTGTGGCCCGGTGAGAAAAGTTATGTCGCTCCGGCCGCACCTGCCCGCTTGGTCGGAAGCTATAGATCATTTCATCTATTTAGTGCGGACTGCATTCTTATTATCCGCTCAGTCTGCCAGTTTTCCTTGGGTTGATCGTATAGCTTGTGCCCCGGTGAGAAAAGTTATGCCGCTCCGGCCGCACCTGCCCGCTTGGTCACAAGCTATAGATCATTTCTATTAGAATATGTGCGAACTGTGAAATTATAGCAGCCCAGTCCACAGGATTGGTTCCCGGTTGGTCTTTTCAGCTCGCAGTTTGAGAGTAAATATAAGGCCGCCATGCTTGTTATCATTAAGCTTAAAAGATTTATTGACAAAGAGAATCGCAGACTGTTATTGGAACTCGTCAGAGTCCGCCTGATCTTTTTGACAACCAATTAAACTTCTCATTCTTTTTACGGCGGACAGTGGTCGAATTATTAAATGTAATTTCCTAATTAGCAAGTTAGAAACTTACACAGTACAGATGATCTTTGCGTCACGCAGACTGCTACATGGATATCGAACTTAACTACGTCAGTACAAAAATAGATAACATTGCATGAGACACACTGATACCGGAATATCCTTTTCTATTTGATCAAAAATCAAGTTAAATCTTTCATGTATTTGGCAGACTACAAACTTGAGTCCGCTCTATTTACAAAAGTAAAAACAAAAATACATTATTCAGCCTCGGCAATTTTCTGTTTCTTCTCTGCATGGAGTGCAGGGCGTAGGCTTTCGACATTAATCTCCGGAGAATAGCCCCCCGAGCCACCTCCACTGCTGCCATCTAAACCAGTGCTTGTCGTGGACTCTCTATGCGAGCTCTTGCCAACAGAGGAAGATGCAGAGCTGTCAGACTCGGCGGACTGTTCTCCGCCTTGTTGGCTTGAACCAGTGTCGTCAGCTATTGTCTTGGCTTCCCCACCTTCTTCTTCGCGTTCTTCTTCTTCTTCTTCTTCTTCTTCTACTTCTTCTTCTGCTTCTTCTTCTCCTTCTCCTTCTTCTTCTTCTTCCTCCTCAACGATGACGTCTTTTCCTTTGGCAGCCCGCTCCATTGCCTCAACTTGCTCTTTCAACTCAGGGAAGAGCTGCAAGAAAGGAACACCGTCCACCTTTTCCTTTTCGAAGCCACCGCGGACAAATCGCTCGATAGCGATGTCAACGGTTTCCTTCACAAAGGGGAGCATAGCGGCCTGGAAGTTTTTATTTTCCAAGTAGCAGGCGACCTGCGAGAATCAAAGGAACAAACATCAGTTCGCGGCGGACTTCAAATTGCGACTGCTGCAAATATAACTCACCCCCAGCTCTTCCTTCTGCCGAGCGACCTTTTCCCTAGCCGCACATTTCTTTCCTTGATCACCCTTTTTTCTTCTTGAAGTTGCTCGTTTTGTCTGAGCAGGTCTCTGGCCAGAGAACAGACAAAGTAGTTCGTCACCATGCTGTTCACACTTGCCTGGGAGGCCAGCAGAGGGAGATCGACAGAAGCAACCTTCTTTAAGTCGCTCAAGTTGTGCTTCCCATAGAGCGCGGAGATCGCGACATGAGCATGTCGGGTTATCTTCAAACGTTTCCACGATGGAAGCGCTGTCGACATGCGGACATGCTTGTTCTTATTGTGCCAGTGGATCATCGGGTTCCCCCTCAGATCCTTATGACAGTTGCCAAAGCCAATCATCGCAAAGCTTTCAGAAGAGGAGTAGATCGGCAAGCACAGACAAGTTCGCTGCAAGAGCAGAATAAGAATTAACACACAGGTCGCTGCGGATACAAACCATAAGTCCGCAGAAGCTTACTTTCTTCACACAAACGCCCGCCAGGCTCGCCAACAGCGGGATGTAGTACTCGATGTCAAGCCTGGCATCAGCAAGAAATTTGACAATGGCGGACTCCATCTCATCCAGCTGGACACTCTTGAAAGTGGAGTCCGCGCGCTCTTGCGGATGAGTATGCGTGAACCCGAGGTCGCCTTTGAAGATCAAAAACCTTGAGGTCCAGTTATGGATCTTGTTAGGAAGACACACGACCTTCATTCCTCTACATTAGAAGTAGATCACTCCCTTATAAGGGCGGCCTCCGGACGATGATATTGAGCGGACTGAGAATATTTTGCGGAAAATATTCATTGAGAAGGCGCTCTTCTCAGACTGCAGAAAAGAAATAAAACTTCAAATGGTGGCAAGGGTGTTGGGCGCGAGGTGGCCCTGCACCATCCCGTAGTGTTCGAATATTTCAGCAATCTCCCATAATAATGGCAATTTTAATCCGCTATCGAAGTGGTCGATGGGTATGGTGATCTGAGTCGCTGTTGAAAAATTTAATCTTTCCTCATGGGCGGGAAGGCGGAAAAGCAAGTTAGAGTCCGCCATTTTTCTCTCAACAAAGGCCTCAAGGTCGGCCTCCGTTAGTGTGCATTTTCTGTGGTCGGCAGCATGGAAAGCAACCGCAGCGTCAGTCCTGGCGGACACCATCTTGGCAGGCCGCAGGGTCTTTAGCTACACATGTTTCCCTGCATAGAAGAAGCAACGAGACTATATTTATAATAGTGGGGCCTGACAGCTTTTTTGTCTAGGTCGCACAGCTCGCTTATTTTGTCCGCATAATCCGCCATAATCCAATTCATGCAGCAAAAAATTTAAAACAATGCGAACACAAACTTAAATTCACACTGCTACTTCCAGTCGAGTACCTGCCAAGCAAAGTTCAAGCACAAAATAAAACGGACACAGTTTTCAGTCCGCTAACTCGTATCCCTTTTTCCACCTGCAGGATTAGTTGAAATGCGGACGCAACATTAGTCTGCGTAGTTCGTCACAGATCACAACACGCATAACAGTAGAATGTGCAGATATCTAATTTATTCCGCATAAAGCACAGTACAGTTCATCATAAGCGACATCATAGAGCAATGTTTAAAGCACAAATAATTATACATCAACAAATCGAACAGTTCGCAGTTTTGCGGACTCAGCGGTCTTTATTTTCAGTTCGCGTTGACCTCTCCGTCCTGTCCCTGCACAAGTGTGCTGCCTGGTCGCTAGTTTGAAGAACTTCGCTATACAAGCAACAAATGTGATGATGAATGGAGTTAATGGTCCGGTGCATGTGAGCAGCCTCCCGGTCTACCTGACTCAGGAGAATCATCGGCTTCATTTCCGACCTCAGCTCCTCGTCCGCGGCATGTTGGCCACCCTCTACTGGTGCTGCCGCCTCCGGAGCGACACGATCTGGAAATCCCGATCTCTGCTCAGCAACCTCGGCAGCCCGCTTCCCTTTCTCTTCCCGTGCCATCGCCAAGTGCTTTCCTTTGTAGAAGCGGACATCATCAGCAAGCCTTTTCGTCTCTCTATCAAACCTCTCCAGCGCCCCTGAGATGCTGGCGATCTGATCCTTTAAGACTTTCTCGCGCTCCGCCGATGCCTTCTCGCACTCTTCCGTCTTCTTTAACTCTGCTCTAATTTTTTGGATTTCAGCTTGAAACTTCTTTTCTAACTCTCTGATGTTATTGAGGCTGGGATGCTCACCTCTTGCAGACACATCATGCGAGCCCGCGTCAACGCCGGTATTCGGTGTAACCACAATCTCCCCACTCTCGATAGATCCCGGTGGTGACTTTCTACCTGTAACAAAGAAGGTCAATTTCACATTCAAATACAGTCCGCAGTGGACTCAAAGTATCAGGATAAAAGATCACTTTTGGAAAAAGCAGCAGTGAGTTGCCGGCTATCGAAGATAGGCCGCCTTGCCCATTCCGGGTCAAAGGTGCTTAACAGTTTCTTCCATTCGCGATGGACTTCGATTCATTTTTCAACAACAGAACTTGTTGAAACAACAATGTCATCAGTCTCGGTGATGATCTTGATCGGTCTCGACTTGCACTGCGGTGACCTGTAAAGCCACTGACGCTTAAAATATTTAGGCGGTGGTTGAAGGTTACCTGTCTACAACAGCTCTGCAGCAGTCCGCAGATCCTCAGCATTTTTGTCTGTCGTGGCCTGCTTTGAGGCCTCCTCGACCGTAGCTACATGGGCGGCGATTTGTTTCTTCTTCTCCGCTATTTTCTCTTTTAGTATTTCCTTCTCTTTTTCCTCAGCAGCGGATAAAGAGGGGAGCTCGCCTCTCTTAACCCCAAGGATTTCCACCTCAGGTTGTAGTACACCCAACAAGGATTTGTTGATGAGATCAAGTTGTTCGACGTCTATGGAAACTAGTATCTCGTCTGTGGACAAACTGACCGTGGGGAGGGAATTGTCTCCCTGGACTTTTGCCTCCGGTGTAACTAAGTTGCTTTCAGGAACTTATTTTTCGCGCGGTCTGTGCTGCAAGTCCGCATCTGCAGTCCACACGAAGATATTTTTATCTTTCATCGCTCGCAGCTTCTTTTCAACCCGCTCAGCCACAGTCGACCTGTCCCTCTTCCTCTTCTTTCTAGAAGGGCCCCTTTTCTCAGCAGAGTCCGCGGCAGCCTTCCCTAAATCTGGATGGCTCTCGCGGACCGTCTCAAGGTTTGCAGCAACCAATGCCTTTGAAGGCACGTCTTTCCCAACTTGTTCTCCCGCAGACTGTGTATCTTCATCAAGGTTAACGATGGGCTCCTGGGCGTTGGGGGATGACACTTCGGTTTCATTATTTTCGCAAACCGTATCCGCCGAGTTAGCGGTTTTTTGAGTGGGGGCGGTGCCCGACAGATTTAATGACTTCTCACTTCTCAACGGCTGTTCAGCATGAGAGACGGCAACATCCTCCTTCTCGCGCACAGGCATATCAGCATGGTGGACTGCTTTCTCAGCAGGCTTCTGGCTATGGGAACCCTCCAGTAGAGCGGACAGGCTCCCCTCTCGTCACTATCTTCATTATTTTCTTAGTTTTCATTGGCGTTATTGTCTTCTCACTTTTTGCAGTAAGACTAGTGAAGAAAGCGTCGAGCCTCACCATGCCGGACTGCAAAGTTGAGACCGCAAGCGGTGAATAACTCCCTGTGTCGATCGGAATTTTTAACAGTTCCAGGCCCTCCAGCAATATTTATAGCGCTGACAACATTAATGAGGTTCGCAGACTTGGCGGTTAAGAAAACATTTTCGAAGTTTTCTTGAAACTTAAAAATGTGCGGGGATTATGTTAACCCCTCAGTCCGCAACACCTACAAGATGTCAAGGTCCTGTTTCATTATCCGCGGACTCAATTTGGCAATCCACATGGCCCGGCGGCTCGGCATAGTTCTAAGGTCCCTGGCTTATCATAGGCGGACGCGGGTCGGCAGTCCGCCAAGCTCGGCAGAGCAGCTGCAGTCAGCCATCCCAAGGCTGATCCCGCAATGGCGGACTCAATGCTCCGTCCGCCCAGTTCGCCATGCCTTTGGATCTCTGGATTGATTCCACTTTGGCGGATGCAGTGTCCAGTACGCCCAGGCCGCATCCTCTGGCAGGATCACACCCTACAGAAGTAGATGGAATCTCTAGCCCGCGAGCCCAGTCCACCCATTTTATGCGGACTGGCGTCTTCTTTCCTTTTTGCTTCCCGTCACCGCTGCCCGGTTCTCCTGTACCCCGGGCAGTCGGTTATTTTAGCCCTGCCCATTTGGGCAGGCACCCATCCTATAAATAGGGGGGAGGTGGTGCACCCAAAGCACGCTGACTCGTGCCCAGGAGCCTACTTGTTAAAGGCTACGAACTCGAATCTCATGCTTTGCGGACTCCAGCTTGCTCAGCTCTTGCCTCTTCCTCTTTTACATCACTTGTAATCAAACCCTTCTTCAGTCAAAGAAAAGCCCGTCGCTAGAGAGGCATTCCGGCCGCGATGGGCGATGTCTGTTATTGTCGTGGCTCACGGCCCTGCTGTTCTTTTTGCTCTCGTCTGCTTAGTAGATTACTACTTGCAGTCTCTCTTTCCCCTTCTATTACCCCGTGCTCGAACTGTTTGTTGGTGGTGCTCGAACCCCTTTATATTTTGGTGCATCAACACCCGGTAGACAGACCGGCTAGGATAAACCGCCAGACCGCCCGGTCTCCGAACAGCAACAGACCTCCCTGCTTCCATACTGCAACAAGAAACAATCGTGAGAATTCTTCGATCGCTATTTCTTCCAATTCTCTACCTGCCAAGTAGTGCAGTTCCACTTTGTCCCACCACAGCCGCGCATCGCCTTCCAACAGAAACGTGGCTAAGGTCACATTCTACTCCTCCGCATTCCTGATTGTAGTTAGGATCCTCTTCACTCTTGCAAGCCAATCCTCCACCTGCGTTGGGGACATTGCTCCACCAAACGTAGGTGGATGAAACTCCATAAATCACTTCACTACTCGTCCACTAAATGCTCAGCCATCACAACTTCAGCGCGCTCTTGCCTTGCACCAGGCCGTACTGGCACCCCTACAGGCCTTGCCTACCCAGTAGGCTATGCCTGTAACACTACGAGCACCATCTCAGTCACCACACGTATGGTATCCATCGAGGGAGGCGTAGAAGCTTCAATTGGTTCAGCACTCTCATCCGACCGCTGGCGCTCAAACTACCCAGCACCACTGCTCGCCACCTATCAATGTACAAAACACCATGAATCATCCATTTCAATTATTTCTGCACTCTCTCGAAGTTTGAATACATGGTGACAGTTCTCGCGTACATGTATAACATTCCTAGTGTACATTCGTGAGTTCAATTATGTTCTCCCTCCAAAAATCTTAAACCTGGCTTTGATACCACTTTGTAACACCTCCATCCGTCACATGGAATATAACAGTGCGTTAGGCCAGGGCCCCACGCCATATTTCACAGACAAACTTCAAAATTACGTGTGGAAATCAAAATCTCATTCAACTCGTATCCTAACTCAACATATTCTAGCGCAATAGTTTAATCTATATGAACTCATTCCATCGAATGTCCACTAAATATATAAACTCCACATTTATATATAACATGAATGTATACAATACACAAACCCATGGCCTTAAGGCCTTACAAGTTGCTCTTTACAAAATATACAATTTCATACATCGGCACGCTGGTCGGCCACACATTAAATCCAAACATTCTTCTCACGTCCTTCAAGGGCCTTCACAGCAAGACTTCAGTCCGCTCAATGCAATTCACTTAATCCACCAGCACATCCAAATAATCATCCAACCCAAGAGCGGTAACCAAAGCAACGGTCAACATTAGCTGACCAATTATAACGACACTACCCCTTACCCGGGGTAGTGGTTCCTTCCTTGTATGCATTGCAATTATAATATCTAGCAATCACAGCAAGTGCTCTCAGGCACACCAATATAACAAACGCCGGTCACAACCAGGCACTCCGTGCACTCAGGGCACCTTACGGTGTACCGGACTCCGTGGCAACACCACCTATCAGAGAATTATTAACTTGTTAGTTGGCGGGTCCTAGTCACCCTAACCCGCAGACTGGGAGCATTCCGCCCAAACCACTCAGAGGTGATAATCTCACGGCAAACTTGAGCAATAATAGATCGACCCACAACTATGGTGCAGTAAGTGGAGTCTGCCTCGCGTCCTCCCAAAAATTGCCACCAATCGACCTCCCAAAAAAACCATGGCAGGTCAGCCTTTCTCGGGCTCAAACCTTCAGTAGTGTATCACTAGATGCGGGTCGGCCTTCCCTCTTGATTTGCCGCAGCTTTTAACTCTCGCAGAGCAATTAGCGCTCACAGCACTCACACTATAAGGAGCTTATGCAAAGCATCCAAGATCCATACATCCATACATCCACACAAAACATCCATACTTACAAAGTATAAACAAATATCAAATACACGGAGTCATCTCCAGTTTAGCCAGACTCATCACCAATCCAGACGAACCGTCTAGATGGGCTTCACACAGCATGCCTATATCATACTCCACACTTCCGGCTCTAGATGCAGACTCAACCAAATAATCACTTACGATGTCCACCTCTTGGTGGAGGATTCCATGCAGATGCATAAATAAAGGACTTCGATGTCCAAGAATGGGATCGTTACCCTTGAAGATCGCTTTGGAGCCATGACCTAGCCGAATGGAAATCACCGCCTCAGCTTTGCCTCCACGAATCCGATCTCGGATCTTGGCTCCGCACTCCGTAGCTCCTCCAGCAGCAGGCTTTCTCCTCCCTTCATTTCCCTTGCCCTCCCTCTCTCTTTGAGAAGAAGAAGAAGAATAAAATGAAGGAAGTAATCCCTCATTCTCGGCCTTATATCAGCAGGGAAGAGCCTGGACCATTGAATCCAGGATAAGGAAAACGAACGGCTCTGATTTGCTCAGAAAAAGGCTGAACACAGCCTGACACGCCCTGTGACACGCCCGTGTCACAGGCTGTGTCCCTTAAGAGACATACAACCGACTCAAATCCAACCAGTACACGGCCGTGTGACACGCCCGTGTCTTGCCCGACACGCCCGTGTCTTGCCCGACACGCCCGTGTCTTGCCCGACACGCCCGTGTCTTGCCCGACACGCCCGTGTCTAGTAGCCATGTACATCACAGAGCACAATCCCTCACCTGAGCGGGACAAGACCATGGGATATGCCCGTTGTAACAACCCCATCCGTTCATATGGTATATACTAGAAGGTCCGGTCGGGGCCCCACAGCATATATCACAACATAAAATAGGAATGTCTTACAACATGTAACAACATTGGCCTTATGGCCTTACAAGGCTTTCAAACAGTGACCTAAACATTGGCGCGCAGGCCGGCCACAATAAAAGAAAACACAATAAGCATTCCAAATAGCCTTCGATGGCTAGGACTAGCAGAAGCAGCAGCAGCAGGGACCTCAACCTTTATGCGTCCCGCTTGGCTCTCCAGCACCTGTATAGGGACAATCCACCCAACGGTGGCAAACAGAAGTAACGGTCAGCGTTTAGCTGACCAATTTATAACAACCCTACCCCTATTCTCGGGGCAGCGGTAATCTTCCCTGCAGGTATAGCATCATAAGCATGGAAATATATCTCATATAAGGTGCTTTCACGCACACATGCCATCACAACCGTTCGCCACCCGGCCCAACGATCCGTGCACTCAGGGCACATTCTTGGTGTTCTAGCAAACACTTGCCCACCACCGTATCAGGGACACAACCCAACGATAACTCTCTTGAGCATTTACTCCATGGCGTGCAGCCAGAGTTCTAGTCGTACTACACCGGGATGGCCTGTAGCCCCCCATTGTGTCATGGCGCGCAGGCCTAAGACTCTCGCTATGCACTCCAACATACCACACCTTCTGGTCCACATCGAACGGACATAACGCATGTCGGATCCTCCACCCCCCGTTGCTCAAATCGCCTTGCCTTCACCGAGTACGGCGTACTCGCAGCTTACTCAAAGGTGCGGGTCAGTCTCACCAATCCTGCTCTTGGCATTCAGCCTGGGTATAATGATTACACTCATTCATCTCACAACAACAGCGGGTCTTTCCTGGGCACACCAGTACTTCATGTTACTCGTTCACAGGTACGACACTGCAATATCACAAATGTCAGGGGTCTTTCCTGGGCACACCACTACTTCCTGTCACTCTCTTCACAGGGGGACTCCCTACGACATCAAGCATCACAAAGGGCCTTTCCTGGTCACACCAGTACTTCCTGTTACTCATTCATAGGTACGACCCAATAGCCCAAGCATACACGGATATTTTCCTGGACTACCACTCCAGTACTTCCTGCTACTACCTTTCACAGGCCTAACCCGTTGACTCCTTAAACTACACGTGTATCACGGAGTCTTCTCTGATTCGTATGCAACATCACCAATCCAGACCAACCTGTCCAAATGAGCTTCACACAACATGCCTATTCCATACTCTATTTCTGGATCTATATGCCAACAAAGGGGATTTCATGCATCCACCCAAAGACTCCCAAAATCAGCCACCTTTTGGTGGGGGAATCACAAACATATGCCAAGAGGAAGCCTTCACATGGCTACGAAGAAAAGTCGTTACCCTTGAAGCCCTGTTTGGTGCCATGAGCTCTAAGCTGGCTTGAATGACTCACAAGAGAAAAAAGAAAGGCGTGTCCAAGGGCGTGTCCTGCGTGCGTCGAGTGTCGAGAGGAACAGTCGACAAATGGTCGACAAATTTTGGTCGACGATCGTCGAGCTTAGGACACAGCCTGGGACACGGGCGTGTCACAGGGCGTGTCAGCATGGTTGACGAACTCAGCCCGACGAATTTGAGCTGGGGCGTGTCGTAGTGCCGTGTATGGGCACACAGTCTGGGACACGGGCGTGTCACAGGCCGTATGAGTCTCGGGCGATTTTGGGATTTTTTCAGCCTGACGAACACGGCCACATACACGGACGTGTCTAAAGGCATGTCCGGTGACACGCCCCATGACACGGGCATGTCACATGGTTGTGTCACTGGGTTGGATAAGTCGGTTGAGCTCCACTTAGGGAACACGTCCATGGACACGGCCGTGTCATAGGCCGTGTCAGGAAAAATTTAGTATTTTTGGTTAAATCGTGGCCATCCATCCCTTCAGCCTGGATCCAAGGGCTGAGAGGCCTCCCTGTCTTCTTAAGGCCGAGAATGAGTTGGGGAAACTCATTTGGCTTTTGACTTTCTCTTACTTTATTTCTAGAGAGAGAAAGAGAGAGGAAGAGGGAGGAGGAGGAAAGGGGGCTGATCACCGGTGGTGCTGCGATGTACCGACGAGAGATCCGAGGCCGACGTTGCGGAGGAAAATCTCTTGTGAGTTGTTCAAGCCAGCTTAAAGCTCATGGCAGCAAAGAGGGCTTCAAGGGTAACGACTTTTCTTCCTAGCCATGTGAAGGCTTCCTTTTGGCATATGTTTATGATTCCCCTACCAAGAGGTGGCTGATTTTGGGAGTCTTTGGGTGGATGCATGAAATCCCCTTTGTTGTCATATAGATACGGAAATGGAGTACGAAATAGGCATGTTGTGTGAAAACCATCTGGACAGGTTGGTCTATATTGGTGATGTTGCATACGAATCGAAGAAGACTCCGTGATACACGTGTAGTTTAAGGAGTCAACGGGTTAGGCCTGTGAAAGGTAGTAGCAGGAAGAACTGGAGTGGTAGTCCAGGAAAATATCCGTGTATGCTTGGGCTATTGGGTCGTACCTGTGAATGAGTAACATGAAGTACTGGTGTGACCAGGAAAGGCCCTTTGTGATGCTTGATGTCGTAGGGAGTCCCCCTGTGAAGAGAGTAATAGGAAGTACTGGTGTGCCTAGGAAAGACCCCTGACATTTGTGATATTGCGGTGTCATACCTGTGAACGAGTAACAGGAAGTACTGGTGTGCCCAGGAAAGACCCGCTGTTGTTGTGAGATGAATGGGTGTAATCAATATACCCAGGCTGAATGCCAAGAACAGGATTGGTAAGACCGACCTGCACCTTTGAGTAAGCCGCGAGGACGTCGTTCTCGGTGAAGGCAAGGCGATTTGAGCGACAGGGGTGGAGGATCCGACCTGCGTTATGTCCGTCCGACATGGACCATAAGGTGTGGTCTGTTGGAGCGCATAGCGAGAGACTTAGGCCTGCGCGCCATGACACAATGGGGGGCTACGGGCCATCCCGGTGTAGTAAGACTAGAACTCCGGTTGCACGCCATGGAGTAAATGCTCAAGAGATTTACCGTTGGGTTGTGACCCTTATACGGTGGTGGGCAAGTGCATGCCAGAACACCAAGAATGTGCCTTGAGTGCACGGACCGTTGGGCTGGGTGGCGAACGGTTGTGATGGCATGTGTGCCTGAAAGCACCTTATATGAGATATATTGCCATGCTTGTGATGATACGCCTACAGGGAAGATTACCGCTGCCCCGAGAATAGGGGTAGGGTCGTTATAAATTGGTCAGCTGAACGCTGACCGTTACTTATGTTTGCCACCCTTGGGTGGATTGTCCCTGTACAGGTGCTGGAGAGCCAAGCGGGACGCATAAAGGTTGAGGACACTACTGCTGCTGCTGCTAGTGCAAGTCCTCCTCCTCCTTCTTCCTCTCTCTTTCTCTCTAGAAATAACGTAAGAGAAAGTCAAAGGCCAAATGAGTTTCCCCAACTCATTCTCGGCCTTAAGAAGATAGGGAGGCCTCTCAGCCCTTGGATCCGGGCTGAAGGAATGGATGACCACGATTTCACCAAAAATCCTAAATTGGGTTGTTACAACCCTCCCCTCCTACCAGAAATTTCGTCCTCGAAATTTGTATACAGGAAGGCAACCAGCAACCAAAATTGTTTACAACATGAAATAGTTACAATGACATGTTCACTATCCACTCAGTTATAGAAATAGCTTGGGAAACTCTGCTCGCTTGGTCTGCTCTCGCTCATATGTCAGCTCCTCACGGCTGTAGTTGTCCCATCGAACTTTAACCATCCCGAACGTCTTGTTCCGCAACTGTTTCTCGGCTCGATCTTCGATCTGAATGGGTCTAACTCTCGTTGTTAGCCCATACTCCACCAGAACCCGATCATCTGCGATCACTTGAGCTGGATCTTTAACGGCCTTTCGAAGCACCGAGAGGTGAAATACATCATGTAATCCACCCAAGTCTGCTGATTGAGCTAGTCAATATGTCGCCTCTCCGACGCGATCTACCACGTCAAATGGACCCAAATATCTTGCACTCAACTTTTTCAAACGCCGAATCCTGTAGACACCTTTGAAGGGCTTGATCTTCAAGTAGACCCAATCGCCAACCGCAAATTCCACATTCCGGTGCTTGGCATTGTAGTACTTAGCTTGTCGATCTTGAGCAATAATTAGCTTCTCTTGAATGGTCCGTATGGTTGAATTTGCTTCATCAACCTCATTTGGTTTATACACTTGAGCTTCGCCCGCTTCTACCCAAGCTAAGGGAGTACGACACTTCCTTCCATATAGCGCTTCATATGGTGCCATCCCAATACTCGCCTGGTAGCTGTTATTATACACAAACTCCACCATATAGAGATGATCTTCCCATCTGTTTCCGAAGTCTAGGGTGCACATCCGGAGCATGTCCTCCATCGTTCTGTTGGTACGTTCAGTTTGGCCATCTGTTTGGGGATGAAAGGTCATACTGAAAGTCAACTTCGTGCCCAACAGTCGGTGAACTAGCCTCCAGTCATTTAACGTGAATCGCCCATCTCAATCACTGACGATGCTCCGAGGAACACCGTGAAGTCGTACAATCTGGTCAACATATAATTTTGCCAAACTTTCAACAGAATCATCCGCCTGTTCGGGAGAAAATGTGCCACTTTCGTTAGCCGGTCAACAATCACCCAAATGGAATCATTCCCTCGCTGAGATCTTGGCAACCTGTGCACAAAATCCATGGAAATATCATCAAATTTCCACTCTGGGATCGGCAGCGACTTCAAATAACCACCCAGCTTTTGGCATTCCGCCTTCACCATCTTTTGGGGTATATAACCGCAACCCACCGTCTTTCTTTTTCACAAAAAGCACAGGCGCGCTCCAAGGTGACATACTTGGGCGTATATAAACTTGCTCCAGCAACTCTTGAAGTTGGAACTTCAACTCGGCCATCTCTTTTGGCGCGACGCGATATGTCGAGCGGGCCATAGTTTTCGCACCTAGCACCAACTCGATCGTGAAGTCAATCTCCCGCTGGGGTGGTAGCCCAGGGAGATCCTTGGGAAACACATCTGTAAATTCCGCAACAATCGGAACATCGCATACACTAGCCTTAGGCACAACAGCCTGAATCAGTGCGAAATAACACTCTGCACCCTTCCAAACAGCCTTGACTACCTGGAGTGCACACATCAACGTCCCGCCCACTCCTCGCATACCCGCGAACTTTGTCTCCTGTTCTGTATTCTGGCCCAACGTGATCTCTTTGGACTGGCAATCAATCAAGGCATGCTGCTCCGCAAGCCAATCCATCCCTGCTTTCGACTTCGACTTATGTTACAACCGTGTCCCAGGCCGTGTCGCCAGGACACACCCGTATCCCAGGCCGTGTCCCCCAGGACACACCCGTGTCCTCAGGCACATGCATCCCCGGCTGAATCCCGCAAACGACATGCCCTCTGACACGCCCGTGTCACAGTCCGTGTAATCCCTTTGCTTACCGCTCAACGATCGTCGAGCGCAGTTTGTCGACCCGAGCATGACATGCCCTGTGACACGCCCGTGTCCCAGGCCGTGTCACCCAATCTTTACCCAAATTGGGCTTTGGGGTATTACATGTAAACCGGTCCTCTGAAGCATACCGGGTCATCCCTCAGTGTGTAATCTCCAACAGTGCCAGCCTCCAAGGACCGGAATATCAGCTCCAGCTTGGCTTCCTACCTCTGACCATCACTGACTCGGTCTCGAATGTTATCTATGCCGATCATCGCAGCTAAATACTCCTCATAGAGCTCGGGGTCATCAAACGATACCAGCGTGATGTGCATATCTTCTAATCTCTGCACCAGCTCCAGGGACATAATCTGGGGCACAGTTCCGGAGGTGGCGGCTCTCCGAATCAGCATGTCGGCTACCATATTCGCCTTCCCTGGGTGGTAGTGCATCTCATACTCGTAATCTGCTAGAAACTACATCCATCATCTCTGCCTGATATTCAGATCCTTCTGTATGTCCACGTACTTCAAATTTTTGTGATCAGAGTATATATCGCAGTGGACACCATAGAGGTAGTGCTGCCAGACCTTCAGAGCAAACACGACTGCTCCCATCTCCAAGTCATGAACAGGGAAATTCTGCTCATGCTTCTTCAGTTGGAGGGAATCATATGGAATCATGTGGCCTTTCTTCATCAGCACAGCACCCATACCCTGGTAGGAAGCGTCAGTATAGACCTAAAATCCTTCTTTCCCCGAAGGAAGGGCAAGGATAGGTGCTGAGGTGAGTCTATCATATAGCTCCTGAAAAGCCGTCTCGCACTGCGGGGTCCAGACAAAGGGCACATCCTTCCTCATCAGGGATGTGAGTGTGAGGGAAATTCGAGAGAATCCCTCCACGAACTTTCGGTAATACCCGGAAAGTCCTAAAAAACTCTGCACGTCTGTGGCCGTCTTCAGCGGAGGCCAATCCCGAACTTCCTGAATCTTAGCGGGGTCCACTACCAACTCGGCTCCGCTGATAAAGTGGCCTAGGAAGGCCACCTCCTTCAGCCAAAACTGGCATTTGCTAAACATCGCATAAAGGCGGAACTCCCGCAGTCTCTCTAGAGTCAGTGTCAGATGTCGTGTGTGGTCCTACTCTGTCCTCGAGTAGATGAGGATGTCGTCAATAAACACGATGAAGAACGCATCCAAATAAGCCTCAAACACTCGATTCATGAGGCTCATGAACGCGGACAGTGCATTCGTGAGCCCGAAGGGCATCACGGTAAACTCGAACAACCCATATCTACTACTGAAGGCAGTCTTTGGAATGTCCTCCTCCTGAATCTACAGCTGGTAGTAGCCTGACCTCAAATCTAGTTTTGAAAAGAAATGCGCCCCCTCTAGTTGGTCAAACAGCTCATCTATCCTCGACAGTGGATAGGTATTCCTGACAGTCAGTCTGTACAGAGCTCGGTTGTCGATGCATAATCTGAGCGTCCCGTCATTCTTCTTGAAGAACAACACCGGGGCTCCCCACGGTGAAGAGCTCGGCCGGACAAATATGGCTTCCACTAGTTCCTGCAGCTGGCTTCGAAACTCTGCCAACTCCTTCGAGGCCATCCGGTAAGGAGCTCTAGATGCCGGCTTAGCCCATGGCACGGGCTGTATCTGGAAGTCCTTCTCCCGATGCGGGGGTTGCCCTGACAGCTTCTCTGGGAACACGTCAGTAAAATCCCGCACTACTGTAATACTAGAGATGGAACCCTTGGCCACGACCATCTCAAACAGCACTTCATAGACCTATTCTCCCTCCAGGTGGGCCTTAACGGCCTGCACAGATGATAACAAGCGATTGATTTTAGGACTAATACCTTCGATGACGACAAAGGAATCCCCATGCCTCAAGGTGATCCTCTTTGACAGACAGTCGATCTGGTCATGGTTATAATGCAACCACATCATGCCCTGGATCAGATCATACGGTGGCATCCTTAGGATCGTCGCTGGTGCTTCGAATGCCCTTCTGCTGATCATCGCCTCCATGTTGCAGTGGGCGGAGGTGAATAGCTCTTATCCGTCAGGTAGTCGCACCCTCATCATCAAGCCTGTGTATCGCTCCACATCTTCTAGTCCTTCAACAAAGGCTTCTGATACGAATGAGTGTGAAGCACCCGTATCGAATAGCGTATAAGCAGGCTTGCCGCCAATGAAGACTATGCCTGGGGTGGTTAAATATTTAGAATTCTAGTTATGGTTTTCCTTCCTAGTTCTAGCAATTCTACATCCATGAGTCCAACTTTTTAGGAAGGAAAGAACTAAAAATTTATTAGCATACCTGTGGTGACTTGCTCCGTATTTCGAGGTTGAGCTAGATCTGGTGCATACACTTGCTCCCTCTCCTGCCTTCTGTTTCCGCCCGGGTATCCACGTCCTCGGCCATGTCCTCAGCCTCCAAACTGCTGAGCAGGCGGGGCAGCCGGTGGTGCTGGTAGTGGTGCCCCCTTCATGGGTCAGTTCCTCTGGATATGCCCCACCTGATGATAGTAGTACTCGGGCGGGGGATATGTCATACTCCCAGGTCTCTGCTGTTCCCGCATCTAGAGAGGTTGAGGAGACATTACCACTGGCTCCCTTGGATCGTGTCTCACCTCCTGACGAGGCTGGTCCTCTGCCCTTCTGACATCTCTCCCATAAGCAATACGGCCCCGTCGCTGATCATTTCTGGCTCCCCGGCCCTGATCCTCAGTTGGCCGCTTTCAGCCTCGAGTAATGTGCCAATCTGCCTCAATTCTCTTTGACATCTCCAATATTCGAGTAATAGGCCCGTCAGATACGAACAATAGAGCCTCTCTCAGATCCTCTAGTATGCCCTTATAAAATCTCTTGGTGTATCCTGCCTCATCCATCTGATAGGAGTCTGCAAACCGGGCTAGATGATTGAACTCCTAATGGTACTCCACCATTGTCTCGCTGCCCAGCCTAAACTGTCGAAATCAGTCTTCCAGCTCATCTCTGGTCGACTGCAGAACAAAGTGCTCCAACAATACATCCATGAGGTCCTCCCAAGCAATCTCTGCAACCTCTCTATCAGCAAACGTCGTGCCAGCAGTGTCTTCCACCATATCTTGGGGTGGGACTCCAAGCAAGAAAACACCAAAGGCACCCTCTCCTCCCATGGGCACTGTATCACGGTCAGCATCTCATACATGAAATCCAGCCACTCCTCCAATAAAACAGCCGACTCTATCCCCAAGTAAGTTTGGGAGACATTCCTCGGAAAATACTGAACCAATTGGCCCCCGGGTTTGGCCGTGGAGTCGGAACCTGCTGGGCCCTGAAAGTTTCCAGTACGGCTGTCAGAGTCTGCCCCATCTCTGACTATAGGAAGGGAGTGGGAACTGAGGAAGGTGGTGCAACATTCGGAGTCCGCTGAACTTTGCCCTTGGTGCAGGCTGTGTCGGAGGCTGCGTAACAAAATCCATTTGTAAGTAATCGACTCAAACCTAATTAAAAGTGGAAAATTTACATGTGATCCCCCATATAGGCAAACCACTGCTTCAGCTGCTTAGTTTGTCCCCAAACTAAACTCACACGGGGGTGATCCAGGGTTTGTGGACTACTACTTTTCGATCGAGGTCTGTTCTGATACCACTTATAAGACCACCCTTTTTTTTCTTTTTAGAACCATGGAGTCTTAGGCCCAAAACAGTCGCTTTGCGGTGACACCTTCACGCCTGGGAAGGTCATCACTACAAAACGCTGATCCTGCCGACCAAATCGATCACAAAAAAGATAGTAAATAATCATGTTCACAGAAATCACATATATAGTAAATAATCTCCACGAAGGGAGAGGCCACAGAAATAATAATAAAGGTACTGAAAATAGGGCTCATGCCCTGTACATCAATATCCTCAATACATATCACTCAGTACGGTAGAAAAAACTAAACATCTACTAACGATCGGGACTCACAGTCCTAGCAGTCTGAACTCCGGTGTTAGACTATCCCATCTCCAAGCGTGCCGACCTCTGGGGCTGCTCCTCTATGCTGGGATCCACGGTCCCGTAAAATGATGTGGTTCGAAAACCGTTAGTCTAAAAAGACTAAGTCCTATCATCCCCAACACCTTACCCCATGGCTCCTAGGCACCGAGCATGGAGGAGGAAAGGAGAGGTAGTGAGGGTGGAGAATGAACAAGAAGCAGGTGATGGCAGAACTAATCTAATAGTTCTATAAGTATATATGGCAGTAATAAAGTTATGAAAAACTGAACAATAAATAAGTAACCTTAACTTATATGAAAACACATAAGCTAAGGGATCTTTTGCAAGGCTCCTATCGTATAAAGAGTCTCATACCAATTTATACGATAGGGTGTCAGTTTTCTAGAAACATGTATATATTTACAGAATTAAAACCTTAACTTATAAGCACGCTCATGCGAGCTTATAAACCAAGGGGTCGTTTTGCATGGTCTATTGTATAAAAAGTCTCATACCAATTTATACAATAGGTGTCAAGGGTTAAATGCAATGGTAATGCTATGACATGCAAATATGCTATGATGTGAATCATGCAAGTACAACACACCCACTCGACTCTATGCACACAGACCTTTAGTGCCCCCTTTCTGTAGTCTAACCTCCCAGGACACCTCCATAGTGGCAAACGGAAGCGGTGGGCTGGGCATCGCCCACCTCTAAACCGGTAATAGCACTACCAGTCAGACCTATCGTACGCCTCGACGCTGGTGCACTAAGTGGAGCTCCTGCGTACTATTTGTCGGCAAGTCCACCAGACTTAACTTGGCGAAGTGCAAAACAACATTTATCGAGTCAACGTATTGGCGTCGGTGCATCGACCCTCCAATACTGAAGACCCACCACATTATACTTTATGCACATGCAACCTTATGTATCATCTACCGAGCCAAAGCTCCACTAACCATCCCGTGCATCACAAATAACAACCGAGCCAAAGCTCGCCGGGCTAACCTGCCCATCACCAAATCCACCGAGCCTAATTTTCGAGTGATCCAACATAACATCACGAGACATCGAGGTGACTCAAAGTGAATACCTAGTTATACTAGTTCTCTTGCAGTTTATTTTGCCAACAGTTTAAGTTAGCCTAGGACTGCCCCCGGTATTGCCCGTGAAGGGCTCTCAAAGGGCACTAAGAACTATGATGGTAGCTGAAGCTCATCGTTCCCTTTCGCAAGGTAATTATTATTGGTTAATACCTGATTCCCGATCCCTTTAGTATTACACTGGTTCTAACCCTAATGTGTTTTAACCCTCTCTCTCTCCCTCCACAGGAAAGACGATCTTTCGTCGATCGCGAGAACCACCTAGTCACCCCAGCTTCCAATGGTATACTCCAATTCACTTTACTAAAATCAGCAAACCACAATCCCATCACCCTACGACCATTCCCCTTATTAACTCGATTTCCAAAGTTTTATTAAATGCAGACCACCTTATGCTATATGACGTGCATGATAGGAGGTACTCTAAATCCTCATCCAAACACCCTAGGATAATTAATGGAGGCCTATCAAGACATTTATAGCCTAAATCCATAAACTTGGAATTTTCTTAATTTATCTGACATTTTATTTATTTCTCCTAAAAATCCAAATGCCCCAGGTTGTATATGAAGTGGCCCTTACATTCATGAAAAATGCTAAATAAAATTATGATAAATATTAGACATCTAATTAACATTAAGTTCAAGTCTCCCAAATTTTTTGCTAGGTTTAAGCCTCTGATCCAAAATTTTAAATATAATCACATAATTAACACCTAAAGAAGCAAGTGTTGTAATAAGCTTCCAAAAATTATAAGAAAATTCAAGCTTAACTGAACTACCCTAAAAACAATCCTGTCCAAGTTTTCAAATTTTTTAGTGAATAATATAGTCTAATTTTAATTTTGATCAATAACCCTCTTCCATAAATCAATGAAACAATTACTGAAAATATTCATCTTAAAATTATGATAAAATTTCCACATGAGCATAATAACAAAAGTGCCCTGTTATATAAGTTTCACAATTTTCTAACCAACATTTAGCTTTAAATCTAATATGGAACATATTTGCATATTTAAAAGCTTGTGAAGTAAGTACTGCAAATATTCATCGAAAAATTATAATAAAAATAAGGTATGAGTATAATGACCTAAAACACCCTCTGCCCAATTTGCATAATTTTCTAATTAACAGTGAGATCAAAATAAATAAATGACTATCAAGGGCAAATACATTTATTACAAAGGAGGTACCACATATATTGTTCCAATATTCCCAATAAAATTTCCAGAGGCTTATATTAACCCTATAACCATACTACCCAAGTTTCATAGCTTTTAATTAAGTTTTGATGGCCTATCTTACATGTTTAAAGGTTGTGCCCTAAATTAGGGTTAGGGTTTTGGGGAGTTTAACAGGCTCTAAATCTCATAATATTTTTTACCAGAGAACTTTGATAACCCTAAAGTCCTCTCCACCAAGTTGCAAGTCATTTCAAGGTCATTTGTCCCCTTGACCTTCAAACCCTAGGTTTGTACACTTATGACCTTCCCTAGAGTCCTAGGGCTCTACCCTTCAACTTCCACCAAATAACAGTGGAGGGGTGTACTTTGTGTGCTAATAAAGCTGAGTGCCAAGTTCCATCACCCTTGGGTGAGATGGGCCAACTCATGAGTACTTAGTGCACGTAGCCCTAATTTGACCTAAAAGGGGCCAACCCGTGGCTACACAATTACCTTATCCAACCCAACACAAAATAGATCAAATTTTTACTGAGCCTAATAATACTCCCCAAGATCTCCCTCCAAAATTTGAGGGGGGGGGGGGGGGGGGGGGGGGGTTGGAGGTGTTTAAGACACCTAATTAAATTATATATGACTTAATAAATATTTCCAAAAACTATAGAAAACGGATCTCCAAAAATTCTTATTTTTGGACAGGACCTAGGTATAGGATAGGGTGACTCCCTGTCCAAATTTCAAGTCATTTGGAAAAGGGATGAAGTGAGGGCACTCATTTTAGTCTCTGACTAACCCTAGGTATCGACCCCACCAAAATGAGTGCCCTGGTCAAGCCAAGCATTCAAATTGGTTCAAACTAATTTTAAAATAAAATACACCCCTAGGCTACAAATTTTATATTTACCACTTTTTCTGCAGGTGAACCTAGTTATTTTTAATAAATAGAAACATTAAATGCATATTCTGTGGCATAAATGAAATGAAATGAAAATATAACCTATAGTTTAAATATTATTCAGCACGAATCTTGGCTCATGATGGACGGTATCTGGTCATAATCTACCTCCATCTGACGGTCAGGATTATCCCGACCTGGAGCCACTTCCTAGCCTAATTCTCGGCCATCCGACCACCTCCCTGGCAGTCCACCGCCACCACCACCTCCATCGACGTGGTGGATATCGCCAGGCGGCCGCACAGCCGCCGGAGGGGCCTTTTGCGGCGAGCCCGACAATAGTAAATTTCCCGAAAAACCAGGAAATTGAAAGCTTCGATCGGGCTCAATTGAGCTCGATCTTCACTCTAACTAAAACCTAAGATCTACCCACAAAGTAAGGAGAGGAGGAGGACCTTTGTGGTGGTTTGGAGTCGCGCCGATCGTCGTGTCATCATGGTGGTGGTTACGTCGCTCGGGTTTTTGTAACTACACAATGGATGGGCTCGAATTCGTCAGGTAAACGGTGAGGAAAACTCCTCTCTGGCCACTGAAGGTGTTTAAAGCCTCAGTTAGGGAGGGGAGAGGCCAAGTCATCAGTGGCCATTAATGGCCATTGAAAGCTTGGCTCGGCCATGGTGGTTCTCCTCCCCTAGCCTCTGTCATGGCCGGGAAAACCCTTGGCCTCCTCTTAACTGGCCAGGGGAGATGCTTCCAGCAAGAGGATAGGGCTCTTGGCCTTCTTTGCCATGAATGACCCCTCCCTTCATTTTCTCTCTCCTCCTTTAAAGGGAGAAAATGAAGTTTCCTCTCTCCTAATGATCAAGGCTGACTTTGGCAACCCCTTTAGGCTATTTACAGTTCACTAATTCATATAACCACATAATTAAGAGTTGGTTAACCCAAATGAAAGAGGGCTTGAGCTTGGGTTAGCCTATTTGGGCTAAGTTGACCTAAATTGGACTAGGGTTGACCTTGGTCCTTTTACCCCTTTTGGGTTGACCCCAATGGGGCCTTGGTGACCCATTGGCGTCCCCTATGGTCTAGGTAGGGCTAGGTAGGGTTGTCTTGGCACTTTGGGGGTCACTTGACCCTTATGAAGAGTTCTTTGACCAAGTTAGGGCTAGAGTTGACTTTGGTCAACATGACCATTTGGGTTGACTCCAAGGGTTCCTTGTTGACCTATTGGCTTCCCCTAAGGTCTAGGAAGGGTTGTGTAGAGTTAACTTTGCACCCTGAAGGTCACTTGCCCCTTAGTTAGGGCAATTTGACCACTTTAGGGCTATGGTTGACATGGTTCAACTCAGGCTCTAGATTTGGTCCCAATGAGTCTTTGGTGACCCAGTGACCCCACTTTAGGTCTAGGAAGATCTTGGTAGGGTTGGTTGAGCTTATTAGGGAACATTGCCAATAGTTAAGGCACCTTGCCCAATTTTGGCCCAGGATGATCCTAGGTCAACTTGGCCACCCTGGGTTGACTCCAATGGACCCTTAGTGCTTTTCAATAGATGGCGATGTTATGGTGGGGTCTTGGAGTCATGGTGAAGCCCTTGATTATCCCAATCTAGTATTTAGAAATCGACTATTTGCAGACCATAGTAATTCCACCCACATTCCTAGGTCCACTTGGTCTTCTTGGGCATCCTAGGGTTTATCATGACCTAGTCATGACAAAGCCAATCCTAGAGGGTCTAGTTGTCTGAGGGATGTTACACAAATGCTCCCCATTCATTTTCGCACGCTCTACGACCCTACTCCGGATCAACTTCCAGGTCTTTAATCCACAAAGGGAGGCTAACCCTCGGCAAGATCGCCAATGGTTGCAACCACTCTGATCGACGTCTTCGATGAAGAGGATGTAGGGACTGAAGATCAATTGTTCCCTACTGAAGGAACAACCCTACAAAGTATGTCATTACTATTTACAAAAAGGAACTAACTTTCATTTTACCTACATTGCATGCTTGCGAAGAGGAGTTGGTGTCGATCCTAGGATTTATGCGGGACACTATGACGCAGTCACGGGGTGCATTGCTAAATTGGAAAGAGAGTTCACAACATTGAAGGCAAAACACAATCGCCCAGGCATATAGCTTAAGTCGCGTGTTATGCACTTATTTTTGTCGCATGAGGTGTAGTTAATAGCAAATAGTTTTCAATTATACTCAACTTCTTGGACTACTTGCCTCATCATTTGTGATGTCTGTGACTGACGACTTTCGGTCACGAAATTGAATACCTGATAGGAGGTTGAGCGCACATTCTATGGTGAAAAGATGTGTCTTACACCATTTCCATTTTTCTCTAAGGCTATAAATTAAGGACCCCACCATGCTTCTTTATTTTGAAATCCATTCGCACCACCTTAGGAAATGGAATGATCTCCTCCCGTTATTAAGTCTCGATGCTTTGCTGCCTTCCTAAGTGACATGCCACTGTGCCCAATCGTAGATTAGATAGACATGTTAGTCTTTCTTTTTAGGCATCTGCTGGAAGGAACGTTGTATATGCCCCTTTTTTTCCTTTTTAAAACCACGGGGTCTTAGGCCCAGAACTGCCATTTTGTGGTTACACATCCACGTCCGGAAAGGTCATCACTACAAAACGCCGATCCTGCCGGCCAAATCAATCACAACTGTAGCAAATAATTAAAAGACAAGTCCACAGAAAATCACATATACAGTAAATATAATCTCCACGAAGGGAGTGTCCACATATATAACAAAAATACTAAGAATCTTGGGCTGATGCCCAGTACATCAATGTCCTCACTACAAATCTCTCATCGCGGAAGCACAACTAATATAACTAGTATGGGCCAGGACTCACAGTCCCTGCCATCTGAACACCGGTACTGGACTGCCCCATCTCCAAGCGCGTCGACCTCCGGGGCTGCTCCTCCATGCTGGGCTCCACGGTTCCCTAAAATTATGTGGTTTGAAACCGTTAGTATAAAATTCTAAGTCCTATCATCCCCTGCCCTTCCCCCATGGCACCTAGGCACTGAGCGGGGAGAAGGAAAGGAGAGGACATGAAGGTGGAGAATAGCAAATGATCAGATGGCGGCGGAACTAAACTAGTAGTCCAATAGTATAGAAGGCAGTGATAAAAGCAAGGGAAATTAAGCAGGAAAAATAACCTTAACTTATTCGAGAACACATAATCCGATGGATATTTTGCATGGCTCCTATCGTATAAAGAGTCCCATACCTGTTTATATGATAGGGTGTCGGTTTTGTACAAAGCATACATATAAAGATTTCTGAATTAAACCTTAACTTATAAGCACGCTCGCACGAACTTATAAACCAAGTGGTCATTTTGCAGGGCCTATTGTATAAGGCATCCCATACCAATTTATACAATAGGTGTCAGGGTTCAATGCAATGGCTATGCTATAAAATACAAATATGCCATGCTGTAAACATGCAAGTGCAACACACCCACTCGATTCTGTGTACACAGACCTTTAGTTCCCCCTTTCTGGAGCCGAACCTTCCAGGATACCTCCGTAGTGGCAAATGGAAGCAGTGGGTTGGGCCTCGCCCACCTATAAACCCGTAATTGCACTACTAATCAGACCTATCGTACGCCTCAATGCTGGTGCACTAAGCGGAGCTTCTGCGTACTCTTGCCGGCTAGCGCACCGGGCTTTACTTGGCCAAGTGCTAAACCATACATGCCGAGTCAATGTATTGGCGTCGGTGCATCGACTCACTAATACCGAAGATCCACTACCTTTATTTTATGCACATGCAACCTTGATGTAAACCACCGAGCCAATGCTCGACGGACCAACCTGTCCGTCACCAACTGCAACCGAGCCAAAGCTCATCTGGCCACTTACCCATCTCCAAACCCACCGAGCCGACTGCCCGAGTGACCTAACCTAACGCCCACAACTCCGGGGAGTGTGAGTGAAACCCTAGATTACTTCTACTTACTCTTGCATTTCAGTTTTACCTATTATTTAGGTTAGCCCAGGACTTCCCAAGGTATAACCCGTGAAGGGCTCTCGAAGGCACTTGGAACTGCGATGGGATTACGCCCAAAGCACTCTTTCGCAAGGCACTTACTATTATTGGTTGCTGCCAGATTTCCCAACCCTTAATTAATTTACTGGATCTAACCCTAGTGCATTAGACACTTCCTCCCTATGGGAAGGATGATCTTTCACCGATCCCGAGAACCACCAGACACTAGTCATTCCCTTTCCCTAGGTTTGCACACTTAGGACCATCCCTAGAGTCCTAGGGCTCTACCCTTCAACTTCCACCAAATAACAGTGGAGGGGTGTACTTTGTGTGCTAATAAAGCTGAGTGCCAAGTTCCATCACCCTTGGGTGAGATGGGCCAACTCATGAGTACTTAGGGCACGTAGCCCTAATTTGACCTAAAAGGGGCCAACCCGTGGCTACGCAATTACCCTATCCAACCCAACCCAAAATTGATCAAATTTTTACTAAGCCTAATAATACTCCCCAAGATCTCCCTCCAAAATTTGAAGGGGGGGGGGGTTTGGAGGTGTTTAAGACACCTAATTAAATTATCTATGACTTATTAAATATTTCCAAAAACTATAGAAAACGGATCTCCAAAAATTCCTATTTTTGGACAGGACCTAGGTATAGGATAGGGTGACTCCCTGTCCAAATTTCAAGTCATTTGGAAAAGGGATGAAGTGGGGGCACTCATTTTAGTCTCTGACTAACCCTAGATATAGACTCCACCAAAATGAGTGCCCTGGTCAAGCCAACCATTGAAATTGGTTCAAACCAATTTTAAAATAAAATACACCCCTAGGGTACAAATTTGATATTTACCAATTTTTCTGCAGGTGAACCTAGTTATTTTTAATAAATAGAAACATTAAGTGCATATTCTGTGGCAGAAATGAAATGAAAATATAACCTATAGTTTAAATATTATTCATCACGAATCTTGGCGCATGATGGACGGTATCTGGTCATAGTCTACCTCCAGCTGACGGCCAGGATTATCCCGACATGGAGCCACTTCCTAGCCTAATTCCCGGCCATCCGGCCACCTCCCTGGCAGTCCACCGCCACCACCACCTCCATCGAGGTGGTGGATATCGTCAGGCGGCGTCATAGCCTCCGGAGGGGCCTTTTGCGGCGAGCCCGACAATAGGAAATTTCCCGAAAAACCAGGAAATTGAAAGCTTCGATCGGGCTCAATTGAGCTCGATCTTCATTCTAACTGAAACCTAAGATCTACCCACAAAGTAAGGAGAGGAGGAGGACCTTTATGGTGGTTTGGAGTCGCGCCGATCGTCGTGTCGTCATGGTGGTGGTGGCGTCGCTCGGGTTTTTGTAACTACACAGTGGAAGGGCTCGAATTCGTCAGGTAAACGGTGAGGAAAACTCCTCTCTGGCCACTGATGGTGTTTAGAGCCTCAGTTAGGGAGGGGACAGGCCAAGTCATCAATGGCCATTAATGGCCATTGAAAGCTTGGTTCGGCCATGGTGGTTCTCCTCCCCTAGCCTCTGTCATGGCCGAGAAAACCCTTGGCCTCCTCTTAGCTGGCCAGGGGAGATGCTTCCAGCAAGAGGATAGGGCTCTTGCCTTCTTTGCTATGAAGGGCCCCTCCCTTCATTTTCTCTCTCCTCCATTAAAGGGAGAAAATGAAGTTTTCTCTCTCCTAATCATCAAGGCTAACTTTGGCAACCCATTTAGGCTATTTACAGTCCACTAATTCATATAACCACATAATTAAGAGTTGGTTAACCCAAATGAAAGAGGGCTTGAGCTTGGGTTAGCCTATTTGGGCTAAGTTGACCTAAATTGGACTATGGTTGACCTTGGTCCTTTTACCCCTTTTGGGTTGACCCCAATGGGGCCTTGGTGACCCATTGGCCTCCCCTATGGTATAGGTAGGGCTAGGTAGGGTTGTCTTGGCACTTTGGGGGTCACTTGACCCTTAGGAAGGGTTCTTTGACCAAGTTAGGGCTAGAGTTGACTTTGGTCAACATGACCATTTGGGTTGACTCCAAGGGTTCCTTGGTGACCCATTGGCTTCCCCTAAGGTCTAGGAAGGGTTGTGTAGAGTTAACTTTGCACCCTGAAGGTCACTTGCCCCTTAGTAAGGGCACTTTGACCACTATAGGGCTATGGTTGACTTGGGTCAACTCAGGTTCTAGATTTGGTCCCAATGAATCTTTGGTGACCCAGTGACCCCACTTTAGGTCTAGGAAGACCTTGGTAGGGTTGGTTGGGCTTATTAGGGCACATTGCCAATAGTTAAGGCACCTTGCCCAATTTTGGCCTAGGATGATCATAGGTCAACTTAGCCACCCTGGGTTGACTCCAATGGACCCTTAGTGCTTTTCAATAGATTGGTGATGTTATGGTGGGGACTTGGAGTCATGTTGAAGCCCCTTGATTATCCCAATCTAGTATTTAGAAATCGACTATTTGCAGACCATAGTTATCCCACCCACATTCCTAGGTCCACTTGGTCTTCTTGGGGATCCTAGGGTTTGTCATGACCTAGTAATGACAAAGCCAATCGTAGAGGGTCTATTTGTCTGAGGGATATTACACAAATCCTCCCCATTCATTTTTGCATGCTCAACGACCCTACTCTGGATCAACTTCCAGGTCTTTAATCCATAAAGGAACGCCAACCCTCGGCAAGATCGCCAATGGTTGCGACCACTGTGATCGACGTCTTCGATGAAGAGGATGTAGGGACTGAAGATCAATTGTTCCCTACCGAAGGAACAACCCTAAAAAGTATGTCATTTCTATTTACAAAAAGGGACTAACTTTCATTTTACCTACATTGCATGCTTGCGAAGAGGAATTGGTGTCGATCCTAGGATTTATGCGGGACACTATGACGCAGTCACGGGGTGCATTGCTAAAGTGGAAAGAGAGTTTGCAACATTGAAGGAAAAACACAATCGCCCAGGCGTATAGCTTAAGTCGCGTGTTCTGCACTTATTTTTGTCGCATGAGGTGTAGTTAATAGCAAATAGTTTTCAATTATACTCAACTTCTTGGACTACTTGCCTCATCATTTGTGATGTCTGTGACTGACGACTTTTGGTCACGAAATTGAATACCTGATAGGAGGTTGAGCGCACATTCTATGGTGAAAAGATGTGTCTTACGCCATTTCCATTTTTCTCTAAGGATATAAATTAAGGACCCCACCATGCTTCTTTATTTTGAAATCCATTCGCACCACCTTAGGAAATGGAATGATCGCCTCCCGCTATTAAGTCTCGATACTTTACAGCCTTCCTAAGTGAAATGCCACTATGCCCAATCGTAGATTAGATAGACATGTTAGTCTTTCTTTTTAAGCATCTGCTGGAAGGAACGTTGTGTATGACCCCTTTTTTTTCTTTTTAAAACCACGGGGTCTTAGGCCTAGAAATGCCATTTTGTGGTGAAACATCCATGTCCGGAAAGGTCATCACTACAAAACGCCGATCCTGCCGGCCAAATCGATCACAACTGTAGCAAATAATTAAAAGACAAGTCCACAGAAAATCACATATACAGTAAATATAATCTCCACGAAGGGAGTGTCCACAGATATAACAAAAATGCTAAGAATCTTGGGCTAATGCCCAGTACATCATTGTCCTCACTACAAATCTCTCATCGCAGAAGCACAACTAAAATAACTAGTATGGGCCAGGACTCATAGTCCCTGCCATCTGAACACCGGTACTAGACTGCCCCATCTCCAAGCGCGTCGACCTCCAGGGCTGCTCCTCCATACTGGGCTCCACGGTTCCATAAAATTATGTGGTTCGAAACCGTTAGTCTAAAAGACTAAGTCCTATCATCCCCCGCCCCTTCCCCCATGGCACCTAGGAACTCAGCGGGGAGGACGAAAGGAGAGGACATGAAGGTGGAGAATAACAAATGATCAGATGGCGGCGGAACTAAACTAGCAGTCCAATAGTATATAAGGCAGTGATAAAAGCAAGGGAAATTAAGCAGGAAAAATAACCTTAACTTATTTGAGAACACATAAGCCGATGGATCTTTTCCAGGGCTGCTATCGTATAAAGAGTCCCATACCTGTTTATACGATAGGGTGTCGGTTTTCTACAAAGCATACATATAAAGATTTCTGAATTAAACCTTAACTTATAAGCACGCTCGCACGAACTTATAAACCAAGTGGTCGTTTTGCAGGGCATATTGTATTAGGCGTCCCATACCACTTTATACAATAGGTGTTAGGGTTGAATGCAATGGTTATGCTATGAAATACAAATATGCCATGCTATAAACATGCAAGTGCAACACACCCACTCGACTCTGTGTACACAGACCTTTAGTTCCCCCTTTCTGGAGCCGAACCTTCCAGGATACCTCCGTAGTGGCAAACAGAAGCGGTGGGTTTGGCCTTGCCCACCTCTAAACCCGTAAGTGCACTACCAATCAGACCTATCGTATGCCTCAATGCTGGTGCACTAAGAGGAGCTTCTGTGTACTCTTGTCGGCTGGCGCACCAGGCTTTACTTGGACAAGTGCTAAACCATACGTGCCGAGTCAATGTATTGGCGTCGGTGCATCGACTCACCAATACCGAAGACCCACCACCTTTACTTTATCCACATACAACCTTGATGTAAACCACCGAGCCAAAGCTCGAAGGACCAACCCGTCCGTCACCAACTGCAACCGAGCCAAAGCTCATCGGGCCACTTACCCATCTCCAAACCCACTGAGCCGACTGCCCGAGTGACCTAACCTAACGCCCACAACTCCGGGGAGTGTGAGTGCAACCCTAGATTACTTCTACTTACTCTTGCATTTCAGTTTTACCTACTATTTAGGTTAGGCCAGGACTGCCCAAGGTATACCCCTTGAAGGGCTCTCGAAGGCACTTGGAACTGCGATGGGATTACGCCCAAAGCTCTCTTTCGCACGACACTTACTATTATTGGTTGCTACCAGATTTCCCAACCCTCAATTAATTTACTGGATCTAACCCTAGTGCATTAGACACTTCCTCCCTACGGGAAGGATGATCTTTCACCGATCCCGAGCACCACCAGACAGTAGTCATTCCAACCCCTTACTCATCACAACTTCCAATGACGAACTCTTTTTCATTCATCCAAATCAACAAACATATAACCCCAACTCGTGTGCCCCAATTCTTACTCCAACACAATTTCTGCGATTTTACTAAATGCAGAGTAACCTAAGCTATATGAAGTGTATAAAGTGAGGTACACAAAATAATCACCCAGTACCCTATAATAATTATTGGAGAGCTATACTGACATTTTTAGCCTAAACAAAGAAATTCATAATTTTCCAAAATTATCAGATAATTTATTTGTTTATTCTAGTAATCCAAAAATCCAATTTTGAACATGAAGTATTCATTTTATATAAAAAAATGCTCTACAAAATTTATTATAAATTCAAAATGACTATTCAACATAAAATCCAATGTATCCCAATTTTCCAGCAGGAAATAAGCTCTGAATAAATTATACATCAAATCCCCAAAATTATGGGTTTGTAAAGTATATATTGCAAATAATCATTTTAAAATCATGAATTAATTTCACCAAATGGATATTGACCTAAAAATTATCAGAGCCCCAATTTCACAATTTTGCAACAAGTAAATAGCTCTAAATAATTTATTGACCATAATTGCCCCTTTTAAAACTTGCTAAGGAAATACTAAAGTTTTTCAACTAAAATTTATAACAAAATTCAGGAACAACCATTTTGACTTAAACATCTCCTGCCCAAGTTTCATGAGTCTAGAATGAATAGCGTGATCATAATAAATAAAATACCATTTAGGGCTACATCATGTATAATAGAGGGGGTGCTAGTAATATTACTCATAAAATTCCAATAAATTCACCAGAAGTCCTAACAAACTTAAAATCCATGCTACCTAAGTTTCACACCTTTTTATTAAGTTTTGATGGCTTATTCTACATAAAAGGTGGATATGCCCTAAACTAGGGTTAGGGATTTGAGAGGTTCATCCATCTCCAAATCCTCTAAGATTCATATCAAAGGGCTTTGGCTGCCCTAGCATCATTTCTACCAAGTTGCAAGATCCCACAAGGGTATTTGACCTCATGCCCTTCACAACACTCAAAAGCCCCTCCTTAGGGTTTGAGTTTGAATCCTAGGGCAAAGCTACCCTAGACCACCCAATAATCCCTTTGAGGGTGTTAAAGGTCATTTTAAGTCAGTGGTCAAAATTTGAACCTCTGTTGAGGTGATTTGACCACTCAACCTCAAGGTGCACATTTCACTTAAGAACCCCTCATTAAGGTAAAATTAGGGTTAGTTCATTCCCTATCCAAAACACATCCAAATGAGGTGCAAATTTATATAGAGACATATCATGAGGCCAGGGACCACTCACCAAAATTTGGGAGGGTTTCAAAGTCATTAGACCACCTAATTAAATTACCCTAATATTATTAAATAATAGATAAAACCATAGACAAAGTATCTCCATAAATTTCCATTTTTGGAGAGGCCCTAGATATAGCTAAGGGTGACCCCTTGCCCAAATTTCAGGTCATTTGGACAAGGGATGAAGAGTGGTCACCCTTTTTAATCTCAGGAGAGCCCTAGGTATAGGTCCCACCAAAATGGGCGCCCTAGTCCAACCAGAGGTTCAAATTGGTTCAAATCAATTTTGAATTAAATTAGACACTTAAGCTACAACTTTCATGTTGGTGACCTTTTTAGTAGAGGGGGCCTAAGTATTTTTAAAAATTAAAATCATTAATTACAATTAGTGTGACAAAAATCATTAAGATGCATTATTTAATCCTATAGTTTGAAAATCATTTAAGCACGAATCTTGACGCAATATGGACGGCATCTGGTCGTCTTCCACCTCTAGCTGACAACCTGGATTGGATCTTCCTGGAGCATCTTCTAGCCGCTGCTGCTGGCCATCCGGCCACCTCCCCGGCCGGCCACCGCCGCCACCCCCTCCGTTGAGGTGGTGGCTGTCGCCAGGTGGCGGCTTGGCTGCCGGAGGGACTTATTCTAGCGGTTCTAACAAGAAAACTCTCGGTCTGAAACCATGAAAACCAGGAACTGGTTCGGGCTCAATTAAGCCCGAACCTTGGACCTAAACATTGTTATGATCTATACATGAGGTAAGGAGAGGAGGAGGACCTTGCCTGCGGCCTGAAATCGAGAAGATCGCCGGAAAGCCATTTCTGAAGGTGGCGCCGCTCGGTTTCTGCAACTGCACAGTGGGTGGGCTGGATTTCTTCTGGTAAGTATTGGGAAAGCCTTCTCTGGACCCACTGATGGTGTTTAAAGCCTCAGTTTGGGAGGGGATGGGTTAGATTATCATTAAAACCATTAATGGCTAGGTTCGGCCATGGAGGAGGGGTTGAACCAGGGCTCAATCCAGCCGGGAAACGGATGGAAATTACTGCTCTTCCCTAGAGGAGTTGAATCAACCGTTTAGAAAGGAAGGGAAGGCTCAATGCTTTAATGGCCATTAAATGACATTGAAGGCATTTTTTCAGCCATGGCATGGTGCACTGTTACGACCATGGACATCCTCCAAACTGGCCCCCTGGTCTCCCTGAAGTGAATGTGGTATTGGGTCAGCCAATGAGGAGTGGCCTTTGGCCTCCTTGGCCATGAATGGCACCCTTTTACCATTCTCTCTCTCCTCCATTAAAATGAGGTTGAGGTTTTCTCTCTCCTAGTCATCTAGGTTGACTGCTAATTTCACCAGCCTATTGGCAACCCACTCATTCATAAGTTCATGATATTAAGGCTAGCCCGATAAGGAAGGAGGGCTTGAGCTTGGGTTAGCCCATTTGAGCTAGGTTTGACTTAATCTTGACTAGGTTGACATAGGTCAAATTGACCTTTTCTGTGACCATCATTGGGTCTTTGGTGAACTATTGGGCTCCCCTAGGGTCTAGGTAGGGATGGGTAGGGTTGATTTGGCACTTTGGAGGCCACCTGCCCTTAGGAAGGGTACTTTGCCCGAATTAAGGTTAGGGTTGACGTTGGTCAATTTAGCCACTAGGGCTAACCCCATTGGGTCCTTGGTGACCCATGGACCTCACCTTAGGGTTAGGGGGTACCCACCTGGCTAGGGGATGGTCTATTGACCCAATATAGTTCAGTTTGACCCATTTAGGTCTAGAGTTGACTTTGGTCCACTTAACCACCTTGACTGTCCTCGAAGGGTCCTTAATGACCCCTTGACCCCATTTTAGGTCTAGAAAGACCCTGGTAGGGTTAGTTGGGCTTAACTAGGGCACACTGCCCTTAATTAGGGCACCTTGCCCAATTTATGCCTAGAGTGGTCCTAGATCAACTTGACCACCCTGAGTTGAATCCAATGGACCCTTACGGTTCAGATGAACTTTACAATGGATTGGTGAGGCCATGGTGGGGTCTTGAAGTCTTGGTGAAGCCCCATGATCAGCTTAACTAGGGTTCATAAATCTACTATTTGCAGACCATAGTGGTCTCACATATATCCCTAGGTCTACTTGGCCTCCTTGGCCTTCCTAGAGTTTTGTCATGACCTAGTCATGACAAAACCAGTCGTAGGGATCTAATTGTTTGAGGGATGTTAAAAATCCCAATATATAACAAAAACATTTCGTCCTCGAAATTCTAGTTAGGCCTACGGGGTTTCAAATATGAAAGGAAAATTGTAACATTCGGAGAGGTTGTGAGTAATACCTGACTGAAAAGCTCCGGGTACCTTTGTTGTATCAAGTCCTGGGGCTCCCAGGTGTGCTCCTCTCACCCGTGATTCCTCCACAAGACCTTGACTAATGGAACCTTCTCGCGGCGCAAGACGCGTATTCCCGTGTCGTCAATCTGGACCGATTCTAGGTGAATTGATCGATCAGAGGCTACTGGCCCATCAGTGGCCGTAATCTGCTGTTCCGGGCATAGTAGAGCCCTCCTGAGTGAGGATACATAGAATACGTCGTGCATGCTTGCCAGATCCGATGGAAGCTCCAGCCTGTATGCCAAGGGACCGATCCGTTCTCGGATCCTATAAGGCCCCATATATCTTGGGCTGAGCTTCTTCTTCCAATCGTGCACCCGTGAAACCCCATGCATTGTTCGGATTTTCAAGAACACCTGGTCCTCCACCTGGAACTCCACCTGACGATGCCGAGCGTCATAATACTTAGTCTGTCGGCTCTATGCCTCTAGCATAGTACCCCGTATCAATCTTGTAAGACCCCTTTTTTTCTTTTTCAACACCGGGGTCTTAGGCCCAGAACCGCTATTTTGCGGTGACTCCTTCACGCCCTGAAGGGTCATCACCACAAATAGCCAATTCTGTCGGCCAATTCGATCACAGAAAAGTAGCAAAACAAGGTAAACACAAACTAGTAGTCCAGAGATAATCACATATCATAAAGATAATCTCCACGAAGGGAGTGTACACAAAAAATACATCAGAGTACTAAAATACAGGCTTATGCCCTGTACATCATGTCCTCACTATAGATCACTCATGCGGAAGCAAAAGCAGAAAAATCTACTCAAGTTCGAGACTCACGGTCCCGGCTGTATGAACTCCGGAGCTAAACTGCCCTATCTCCAAGCGCACTGGTCTCTGGGGCTGCTCCTCCATGCTGGGCTCCACAATCCCCTAAATGATGCGGTTCGAAAACCATTAATATAAAATACTAAGCCCTATCATCCCCCACCACTTCCCCCAAGGCTCCTAGGCACCGAGCGGAGAGGAAGAAAGGGGAGGACTTGAAGGTGGAGAATAATCAAAAACAGATGGCAGCGGACCTATACTAGCAATTCTATAATAGATATTGACAATAAAATGAAATATGGAAAGTAACCTTCACTTATGTGAGAACACATAAGCCAAGGGGTCTTCTGCAAGGCTCCCATCGTATAAAGAGTCTCATACCAATTTATACGCTGGGGTGTCGGTTATCAAACAACAATATATATATATATATCAAAATTGACCTTAATTTATAAACTTGCCCACACAGGCTTATAAACCAAGGAGTCGTTTTGCAGGTCCTAAGGTATAGGCGTCACATTCCACTTATACTTTAGGTGTCATGGTTAAATGAATTGATTATGCTATGACATGCAAGTGGGTATGATGGAACATGCAAGTGCAACACAGACACCTGACTCTGTGCACAAAGACCTTTAGTTCCTCCTTTCTTGAGCCGTAACCTCCCAGGATACCTCCGTAGTGGCAGATGGAAGCGGTGGGTTGGGCCTCGCCCACCTCTAAACCAGTAAAGCACTACCGGTCAGACCTATCGTACGCCTCAATGCTTGGTGCATGAAGCGTACTCTTGCATACTCTTGCCGGCTGGCGCACCGAACTTATGTTGGCGAAGTGCTAACCACACTTGCTGAGTCAGTGTATTGGCGTCGGTGCATCGACCCTCCAATACCGAAGACCCACCACCTTAATTTTCTTTCCTTTTATGCACATGCAAATTTAACGTACCATACCGAGCCAAAGCTCCCCGGACAAACCCGTCCGTCACAAATATCAACCGAGCCAAAGCTCGCCGGACCAAAACGTCCGTCTCTTAACCATCCAATCCGAAGCTTCCATCTATCTTCCTGTGCTATCTGTGTTCGTGAAATGTGCAACCCTAATTACTAAGTTACTCTTTTCAGCTTGTTAATACAGTTTACGTTAACCCAGGACTGCCACCGGTATTCCCTGTGAAGGGCTCTCAAGGGGCACTAGGAACTATATTGGGATTACGCCCAGAGTTTCCTTTCACAAGGTACTTATTTTTATTATTGGTTGATACCATAACCCATTACCTTCTCATATTACAATAGGCTAATCCTAGGGTGATTAGACCCTACCTCACCTCGGGGAAGACGATCTTTCGTCGAAGCAGACAGCCATATGCACAGGTCCCACTAAAATGGGTGCCCTGGTCAAACCTGATGCCCAAATTGGTCCAAATCAATTTTGGATTAAAGTAGACCCATTGGGCTACAACTTTCATGTTGAAAGTTTTCCCACTAGGTGGCCCTAAGTATTTTGTAAAATTAAAAACATTTACTTTAAATAGTGTGACAGAAATGAAATAATCATGAAATTAAATCCTATAGTTTATTATATCCATCTGCACGAATCTTGGCGCGTATTTGACGGAATCCTATCGTCTTCTAGCTCTAACCGATGGCTGCGATTCGTCCTGCCTGGATCTCCTTCCAGCCGCTGCCGCCGGCGATCCGGCCACCTCCCCGGCCGGCCACCGCCACCACCACCTCCACTGAGGTGGTGGCCGTCGCCAGGCGGCGGCTTGGCCGCCGGAAAGCACTATTCGGGCAGTTCTAGCAAGAGAGTTTTCAGCCAAACTCCATGGAAATCCCGAATTGGATCGGGCTTAATTGAGACCGAACCTTGGACCTAGTGATTGCTATGATCTATACATGAGAGAAGGAGTGGAGGAGGACCATTCTAGTGGTCTGGAGTCGAGTCAATCTTCGGGTTGCCATGGTGGTGGTGCCGCCAGCCGGAATTCTGCAACAGTGCAGTCAAGTAGCTCGAATTCCTCAGGTAAATGGTGGGAAGGGTTCCGCTCATGTCACTGATGTTGTTTAAATCATCAGTTGGGGGAGGGGACAGGCCGAACATCAATGGCCATTAATGTCCATTGAAGGCTTGGTTCGGCCAAGGTGGTGGGGAGGTGAATCTGGCTTGGGGTGGCCAAGAAATTGCTGGAAACTCCTCCCCTTCTCCATGGGAGTAGAATTCAGCCATCAAAGATGACTCTTGGCCTCCCTAAGCAATGAATGACTTCTTCCTCACTCTTTCTCTCTCCTCCATTAAAGGGCAAAATGGAGCTTTCTCTCTCCTAGTCATCATGAACGAATTTGTTCATCTACCTAGCCTATTGGCAGCCCATAACATCATTATAATTATGAAAAGTGAGGTTAGCCTGAGGGAAAAATGGCTTGAGCTTGGGTTAGCCCATGGGCAAGGTTTGACTTGGCTTAGGCTAGGGTTGACTTGGGTCAATTTGATCATTTGGGATCCTTGGTGACCCATTGACCTCCCCTAAGGTCTATGTAGGGTTGGGTAGGGTTAACTTGGCACCTTGGAGGTCACTTGACCCTTGGTAAGGGCACTTTGACCACTTTAGGACTTGAGTTGACTTGGGTCAACTTAGCCCCTAGGTTTGACTCCAATGGGTCCCTAGTGACCCATTGACCTCACTTTAGGTTTAGGAAGCCCTGAGTAAGGTTGGTTGGGCACCTTGGTGGTCACTTGACCCTTAGTTAGGGCACTTTGACAAAATTAGGGGTTAGAGTTGACTTGGGTCAACATGACCATTTGGGTTGACCCCAAGGAGTCCTTCGTGACCCCATGGCTTCCCCTGAGGTCTAGGAAGGGTTATGTAGGGTTACCTTGCACTTTGGAGGTAACCTACCCTTAGTAAGTGTACTTTGACCAGATGAGGGGCCTAAGTTGACTTGGGTCAACTTGGTCTCTAGGGTTGAACCCAATGTGTCCTTGGTGACCCATTGACCTCACTTTAGGGTTAGGAGGGCATGAGTGGGGTCTACTTGGCTAGGGGAATGTCAATTGACCCTAAATAGGCTAGTTTGACCCATTTAGGGTTAGTGTTGACTTGGGTCAACTGAGTCTCTTTGATTGACCCCAATGGGTCCTTATGACTCTAATGGGCCTCCCAAAGTATTATGGGTGTTGTGGTAGGGTCTTGGGGTCAAGGTGTAGCCCCATGTTCATCCTAAACTATTTTTCATGATTCTACTATTTGCAGACCATGATGATTCACAACTTCATGTCCAAGCTCACTTGATCTTCTTGAGCTTCCTAGGGTTTTGTCATGACCTAGTCATGACAAAAAATACTCTTAGGGGTCTAGTTGGAAATGGGAAGTTACAAATCCCAATAAACAAAACAAAGATTTTGTCCCCGAAATCAAGGTTAAGCCTATAGGAATTTCTACCGAAGAAAAGAAACTTGTAACATCCCATTACGATGCCACGTTCGCAAACTTGGGATTAAAGGGAAACCTAAATATATGACCAATTCGCCCAATTGATGAAGCCAAGATCCAAATAAACAAAAGATTAGCATCTACTCTTCCTAGAGCAGCCCTACTAGTTTAAAGCAGGAAAATAAATTAAACATCTTGAGGGATTGTGAGGTATACCTGACTGAACAGCTCTGGGTATCTTTGTCGCAACAGGTCCTGCGGTTCGCAGGTATTCTCCTCCTGGCCGTGTTTCCTCCACAGGATTTTGACTAACGGAACCTTCTTGTGACGCAAGATTTGTACTCCTCGGCCATCGATCCGAACCGACTCTAAGCGAACTGGCCGGTCTGAAGCTACCGGCCCTTCGGTGGTCACAATTTGCTGCTCTGGGCGTAGCGGAGCCCTCCTCAGTGAAGAAATGTGGAAGACATCTTGCAGAGCTGCCAGCTCTGGTGGCAACTCCAGCCTGTAGGCTAGGGGTCAGATCCGCTCTAGAATCCTGTAAGGGCCCATATACCTAGGGCTGAGCTTCTTCCTCCGACCACGCACCCGTGAAACACCATGCATGGGATGGATCTTCAAAAACACTCGATCCCCCACCTGAAACTCCACCTGATGTTGCCGGGCATCATAGTACTTAGCCTGTCTGCTCTGTGCCTCTAACATCCTATCTCTGATTAGCCTCACCTGAGCCTCGGTGTCTTCAACAAAATCCGATCTCAATTCCTTCAGATCCTCATCCTGAATCCAAGAAAGCGGGGTCCAGCATTTCCTTCCATACAAGGATTCGTAAGGCACCATCCTGATGCTGGATTGGTAACTGTTGTTATAGGAGAACTCGACCAGGGGTAAGAGCTTCTCCCACGGTTCCACGCGGTCCAAAATGCATAGCCTCAAAAGATCTTCCAGCATCCGGTTGGTGTGTTCTGTCTGCCCGTCCGTTTGGGGATGGAATGCGTTGCTGAAGGTCAATCGCGTGTCTAAGTAAGCCTGCACGGATCTCCACTCTCTGGAAGTGAACCGGCCATCCCGATCCGACACGATCGTCTTGGGCACCCCGTGATATCGAATGAACTGCTCCACAAATCTCAGCACTAATACTACCACAGAGTCGTCCTTCCTGATCGGAATGAATCTGGCCAACTTCGTTAACCGATCCCCTCCCTGGTAACCACGTCCTCGGCCGCGACCTCGGCCTCCAAAATATTGCGCTGGCTGGACAGCCGGTGGTGCTGGTGGGGGTGCCCCCTCATGGGGTAGTTCCTCCTGATGTGCCCTACCTGATGGCAATTGAAGCATTCCGGCGGGGGATATGTCATTCCCCCGGGTCTCTGTCCCTCCCGTGTCTGAAGAGGTGGTGGGGCCACCACCACTGGCTCCCTTGTCTCCAGTCTTGCCTCCTAATGAGGCTGGTCCTCGACCCTCCTCCTGTCCGTGATACGGGCTCGTCTCTGATCGTTCCTTGCTACTCGACCCTGATCATCCACTGGCCATTTCCGGCCCCGAGTAGCGTGCCAATCAGCATCAATCCTCTTTGCCATCTCCAAAATCCGGGAGATAGGCCCGTCAGATACAAACAACAAGGCCTCCCTCAACTCCTCTTTCAGACCCTTATAGAACCTCTTGATGTATCCTGCTTCGTCCAGCTGGTAAGAACCTGCATATCGAGCCAAATGGTCGAACTCCCAATGGTACTCCACCATCGTCCTGGTGCCCTGCTTTAGCTGTAAGAACCACTCCTCCAACTCATCCCTGGCCGACTGCGGAACAAAATGCTCCAGCAGCGTGGCCCTGAATTCTTCCCAGGTATTTTCCGCAACCTCCCTATCGGCAAACGTCATGTCCAACAGCGTCTTCCACCACATCTTGGCATGGGAATCCAGGTAAGATACCACTAATGCCACCCTCTCCTCCCAGGGGCACCGTATCCCGGTCAGCATCTCGTACATAATATCCAGCCACTCCTCTGTCCGCACTGCCGACTCTGTCCCCAAGTAGGACGGAGGAGAGAGTCCTCGGAAGGTGCTCATCCAGTTGGCCCCCGGGTTTTGCTGCGGAGCCGGAGCCTGTTGAGTCCGGAAGGCCTCAAGGATAGATGTAAGAGTTTGCCCCATGTCTGACTGAAGGAAAAGAGTGGGGACCGGGGGAGGTGGTGCAATGTCTGGAGTCTGCTGTGCTCCGCCTTGTGGGGTGGGCTGAGTTGGGGGCTGCAAAACGAACTACATTAGTAGGTAATCGACTCAATACCTAATAAGAAGTGGAAAATTTACATGTGATCCCACATATGTGCACACCACTGCTTCCGCTGCATAGTTTGTCCCCAAACTAAACTCGCGCGGGGGTGACCCAGGGTTGTGGACTACTACTTTTCGATCGAGGTCTGCTCTGATACCACTTGTAAGACCCCCTTTTTTTTTCTTTTTCAACAACGGGGTCTTAGACCCAGAACCGCCATTTTCCGGTGACTCCTTCACGCCCTGAAGGGTCATCACCACAAAGCACTGATTCTGCCGGCCACTTCGATCACAAAAAATAGTAAAACAAGATTAATGCAAACTAGTAGTCCACATATAATCACATATCATAAAGATAATCTCCACGAAGGGAGTGTCCATAGAAAAATACATCAGAGTACTAAAATATGGGCTTATGCCCGGTACATCATGTCCTCACTACAGATCACTCATGCGGAAGCCAAAGCAGAAAAATCTACTCAATGTCGAGACTCACGGTCCCGGCTGTATGAACTCCGGAGCTAGACTGCCCCATCTCCAAACGCACTGGTCTCTGGGGCTGCTCCGCCATGCTAGGCTCAACGATCCCCTAAATGATGCGGTTCGAAAACCGTTAGTCTAAAAGACTAAGCCCTATCATCCCCCACCACTTCCCCCATTGCTCATAGACACCGAGCGGAGAGGAAGAAAGGGGAGGACTTGAAGGTGGAGAATAATCAAAAACAGATGCCAGCGGACCTATACTAGCAATTCTATAATAGATATTGACAATAAAATGAAATATGGAAAGTAACCTTCACTTATGTGAGAACACATAAGCCAAGGGGTCTTCTGCAAGGCTCCCATCGTATAAAGAGTCTCATACCAATTTATACGCTGGGGTGTCGGTTATCAAACAACAATATATATATATATATATCAAAATTGACCTTAATTTATAAACTTGCCCACACAGGCTTATAAACCAAGGAGTCGTTTTGCAGGTCCTAAGGTATAGGCGTCACATTCCACTTATACTTTAGGTGTCATGGTTAAATGAATTGATTATGCTATGACATGCAAGTGGGTATGATGGAACATGCAAGTGCAACACAGACACCTGACTCTGTGCACAAAGACCTTTAGTTCCTCCTTTCTTGAGCCGTAACCTCCCAGGATACCTCCGTAGTGGCAGATGGAAGCGGTGGGTTGGGCCTCGCCCACCTCTAAACCAGTAAAGCACTACCGGTCAGACCTATCGTACGCCTCAATGCTTGGTGCATGAAGCGGACTACTGTGTACTCTTGTCGGCTGGCGCACCGGACTTCTGTTGGCGAAGTGCTAACCACACTTGCCGAGTCAACGTATTGGCGTCTGTGCATCGACCCTCCAATACCGAAGACACACCACCTTAATTTTCTTTCCTTTTATGACATGCAAATTTATCGTATCATACCGAGCCAAAGCTCCCCGGACAAACCCGTCCGTCACAAATATCAACCGAGCCAAAGCTCGCCGGACCAAAACGTCCGTCTCTTAACCATCCAAGCCGAAGCTTCCAACTATCTTCATGTGCTATATGTGTTCGTGAAATGTGAAACCCTAATTACTAAGTTACTCTTTTCAGCTTGTTAATACAGTTTACGTTAACCCAGTACTGCCCCCGGTTTACCTGTGAAGGGCTCTTAAGGGGTACTAGGAACTATGTTGGGATTACGCCCAGCGTTCCCTTTCACAAGGTTGTTGGGTATTGTATCCACAATTACCTGGATTTGAGGAAGCCACCTGTCAAGCTAAGATGATTTCACAATGTATTTGATAAAATCTTTCAAGTTGTGCTTGCAGTTATTCCACATTAAGTACACACCAATGTCAGGGTGCAGTAGGTCAATATACACGGGTCTGTGCGACGTAATCCCTCGTTGAGCAGATCAGTTTGTTGGCCTATGTGTACTCTCTCTATTGGAGTGTACTTATTTTCAAGTACAGGGCTGTGTTAAGGCAAGAGCAGGCAAGGAGCAAGGATGGGTCAAGTAGCACCTCATGGGTGGAAAGACGAAAAATCGGCTAAGTGTAAATCGACGAGAATCACCAAGTGATTCTCGCTCGCCGAATAGTCGAGAATCATTGGCTGATTCTCGCCTACTCGATCCAGCTACTTCAAAGCGAGCAACTCTGATGCTAAGTAATAATCGACGAGAATCACCAAGTGATTCTCGCCGATTCGGCGAGAATCACTAGTGATTCTCGCCGAATCGTCGAGAATCACTGGCTGATTCTCGCCGAATCGTCGAGAATCACTGGCTGATTCTCGTCATCTCGACCCGGCTTAATCAGAGCGTGCAATCAAGTCAACATCGACGAGAATCATCTTTGATTCTCGCCGAATCGACGAGAATCACCTTTGATTCTCGCCGATTCGACGAGAATCACCTTCGATTCTCGCCGATTTTGACTTGGGCAATTTTCTGGAAACAGCTGGACCGGATTCTGCCGCTGGCACTATTTTGAACCAGAATTAGGGTTTCTTCTGGTGGGACCCATAACGGTCATAAAAGAGTATTTTACTGTATAAATACAGGCGTATTTTTGAACAGTAGTTCAGCGAAGAAGATTTGAAAAAGACGAGCCGCGACGTGACCTAGATCGCGATTTCCGCCGCCGCCGCCGTTGCCGCACGAGCAAGTTGATCGCCGGTCTTGATCGTGGTTTCTTCCAGATCTCCCGTCGACAGAAGCTTAGCCAAGCATAGCGTCTCACGTGTCTAACCGGAGATCCTTTGTCTCTTGATTTGTTGACCGGGAAAACCTTCCCAGTCCGAATCGATTGAGACGATTGATCCTAGTGTGACTGTTGGAAGACCTAGCTAGCTTTGCTACGAAGTTTGGATCTCCAAAGTACTGCACCCGCACACCGTTGTCGCCGCCGATCCCGTGAACCAAGTCGCCGCCCATCTTGCCGCCGTCGGTTCCGGGGAAATTCTCTCCAAGAGAGATCTAGGGTTGTGGACTATTCGTGGACTTCAAGAACACGTCGTCAACGAAGAGGGACACCTTAGTCTCCAAAAGTAGTTTGTATTTCTTGTACATTTTAGTTTTATTTTTGTTGTAAAGGAACGTTGGTTCCTAGCTGTAAGGGTTGGGTGCAACCCGTGTTGTGGGAGTGTTGACTCCTACGTGTGGAAGGGTTCCTTCCGATAGTGCAAGGATTGTATTTCAATCCTGTTGGTGAAGAGACCGAGTCGTCCCTTGTTGGGAGATAGGTCGAAGGGGGAAAGTGGATGTACCCAAATCGGGGAACCACTATAAATAGCTTGTGTACTCTGTTTGCTGTGTTGTTTTATTTTCGTGTGCAGGTACAATTTTAATTCCGCAAAAACGCTGCACGTCACCTATTCCCCCCCCCCCCATAGGTGAAGGTAGTCGACACTAGGTGGACTTTCAAGTGGTATCAGAGACAGGTTGCTCATCAAAAAGGTTTACACCTTGAGTAGAATCCTGCCACCAGTGTTAGAAGCATGGAGCTGGATCATGAGATATCGCCACTAAGACTTCCCACATGCACAAAGGAGTATTATCCCGTCTGGAAGATGAGAGTGTCGTATCACTTGGAGGCTATCGATCCTCGAGCATCTTTCATCCTGGAAGATGGTCCTTTTATTCCTATGAAGACCTCCGGCTCTGGAAAGAATATCCAAGTGCCCAAGTGCATTGCTGAGATGTCAGAGACGGAACTCTCATTATTTAATCTGGACAAGATGATTCGTCAGATTATCATGGATATCTGGTCTGGACCTTCTTGCTCCAGATTGAAAAAATGTGGGACGGCCAAATCTATGTGGGTGATGATCTCAGAGCTGATGGGGGATCAAAGAAAGCTGGAATCTGCTGTCAACTAGAGGATGAAGCCTATATGGGGGTCCTCGCCTCTGAAGATGAAGGCAAGGATCAATCGGACAGCATCAGAGCTCTAGTGTCCGTGTCAGAGACTGAAGAGGCCAGTTAGGAAAGCAGCTCTGATGAGTATGACACAACGGTCACTGGCTCTAATGACAATAACACTAAAGAGCAGGTAATTTCTTCATCTTGCCCCGTCTCTCATGAAGTTTCTGAAGACAGGAACTGTTTCCCTTCAGAAAATCCTGATTCTCCAAAGAGAGCCCTTCAGAAAAGCAACCTACTTGTTGAAGAACAAGCTCAGGAGATTGCTCGGCTGAAGATCTTGTTTGTTCTCCAATTGACATCCAACAAGGTCAAGGACTCTAAAATCTCTGATCTAGAGAGTAGTCTAGAGAATGAGAAGAGGATAGTATCTAACTTTTCCAAGGTTGATGCTATAAAGAGAAAGGAAGAAAATGGGTGGATCTCCCGAATTATCAATTCGTGGAGAAATGGGGAAACGGTATTCTGACCCCCCACTCCGAGCAGGAAGGGTACTCATCATGCCTTCAGGTATGATCACAGGAACAATCGTGGTCACTGCAAGGGTGATCTGTCCTCATGTGGAGACACCCATAGTGCAAGGGCCGTCATGGCCACCCATGAGAGAATACCTAAGGCTCATTCTGAGCCCTTTGTATTCTCGGCCACTGCCCCTACTCGGCATGAATCGGCTGGTATCATCTCTCAGAACTCCTCTCTCCACCCAAGGACACAGGAAAGGGGGGTTAGAAGTCATGCTGTAAGTTCTCATGGGGCCTCAGGAAGGGGGCTGACTGAAAGGAAGGCACCTCCTCCCAGGCCTCGTGACGCTCGCTGCATGCATTCATTCCACCCTTCCACGTGTCACGATGGAAGAGGCAGTTCTGGTAGCAGATCCAGATCTATCCCGTTTGGACCTAGGCTCATGACTACCTCAGTCACTAGATCAGGTCAGAAACGGAGATACAACATTCACGCGTGTTGGTGTTGTGGCAAGGTGGGACAGTTTGCCATAGACTGTTGGCACAACCCCTTTGTGTCAAGGGCAAGGGCCTATCCCCATCTCCTGGGCAGAGGTAGTCTTCCTGTCAGGACTTCTGAAGGAAGGCAGTCGAGTGTTTATGCTAACAAGAACCTAGGACCCAATATGTATTGGGTTCCTAAGGTAAAGTAACTCTCTTTTGCAGGGTAGTCTAGGTTCCCGTAAATATAATGGGAACTAGACAGTAGATGTTTCAAGACTATATTGGAACAAATATATGGAATAACAGAAGTGATATCTACCTGAGCATACTCACATTGAGCACCTGGTATGTTTTAACCAGAGGGGCTAAAAGATAACTCTCATAATCCCAGGTACTATTAATCAGCTCCAAGACTTGAGTCATATTGTATCGACATTTCCATATATATATATATTTATATATTTATATACACATATATGTGTGTACATCTAAGGATAGGTTAACACGGTAAACATAAACCTTAGACACATCAATGAAGACTTATCGGAAATTTCACTGGTAGATTCGAGAACTAACATCTACAGGCGTAAAAACACTCAAAGATCAAATACAAACGAGATTTGTTATTAGCAAACCAAGAAGCCTGGAACGCATGCTCCAATAATCTCTCCCTTTTGATAATAACAAATCCAATGAGAAAGAAATCATGAATGATCTATGAAGTGTTAGAAACTATGAGTATGACTATCAAGACTAAGCATTTGTATGTATAGAAACTTCTCTTGGATGTAACACTCCCCCTACATGTGTACTCCCCCTACTTCTAAGCAGATTGAACCTATGGTGCTTTTAATGTAGTTTAAATGTAAATTGAATAGTATTTCATGAGAATGAATGATTTCTAAATTCCTTAGTAAATTCCCCACCTTTGGTATTGTCAAAAGAGATAGCATAGTGGTGCAGAAGCTAAAGAAGAAAAAACACAAAGGAGAAATGAAGTATAGAACATGTGAATCAATGAATACTAAAGAAGAAAATGAGTAAACACGAACATTGCCAACGTTTATCCATTTATATCATAGACACATACACTAGTGACAACTATGTTGGAAACATTATTGGTCCAATTCTCATAAGAAGAAATTTTAGAGAAGATAATGTTCTGTATATATGATAGTTTGATGAAAAACACATGTATAGACCATACAAATATATGAACACGTGGAATGTGAAAACAACAGCAAAACAAAGAGTTATACATGACTAGTGATGCTTGTACCCAAGAATGCAGAGCACGTATAAAAATAATATCCATATATAGAGTTGCACAAGATACTTTATAATTCTTTCCAAGGTGCTCAAGCTCACAACGATTATTAAGACTTATAAGGAGGGTAAGTAGTGCTTGGTGGACTTATTTTGTCAGCCCCTTTTATTTTTATTTTGAATGACATCAATAAAGATGTTGAATGTTTTTTATGAACATTTTAAGAATATTGGTTTGTTTGGCTTGACAAAGGAGTCCAAGTTCACCTGTGTGAGCATACAAGATAATCAAATATGAATGGTGCAAAGAAACACTAGGATAAAGCATTAGCAGTAGCATGCGAACCATGTCACTGAGAACCCAAAATTGAATAATATGCAATGAACCATGCCTAAACCTGAGAAAGGAGGACAAATTGGCGTATTAGTGAATTTTTGCTGTCGCCCGACGATACTGTATATCGCCGATCGGCGTTAGTGTGAAAATATAAAAGATCATCGGATCTAGATAACTGCACCAGTACCATCCCTTTTTCCCGAAGTCTCGACACGAAAGAAGAAGCGGAAGTCGGCGAAAACTCTATATCAAGTTAATTTCCATGGAATTTGTCTTTCATCTTGTAGACCTTTTAGATTTAAATGATTATAGGTTAGATCATGGTACTTTTGATGAAAAAAATTTTAGTTTTTGAAGTAGGTTTAATCATGGCTAAGGTTTTGTTCAAAACTCGTACCTTTGAGAGACTAGACTATAGACCTATGTGTTTGGAGTAGTGGTTGCATAGAATGATGAAGTTTAAGATTCCTAACCTCAGATCTAGTGTGTTTTAAGTAGGAAAAAATGTTTCATAATTTTAGGTATTGAGGAAGATGATGAATAGTGTTTGAGTAGTAATAACTTAATTATCGATAAGGAAATGTGGAAAATGGTAAAAAATTTGTAGATATGTTATTTAAAGTAGGGGAAATTTCAGATCTTGGCTCAAAAAGGGTCCTTAGAATAATTTTTCCTATATTGCCTGGCGACAGTGGGTGTCGTCGGCTGGCGCTAATAATAATTTCTGAAAATTTTTCCCTTTTAACTGCAACAATGGCTTCTAGCTTGAAAGATCACATATGTACTAGCAGTGATTCATATTCATTGTATCAATCGTTTCTTGAGATAGAAAATGCAAATAATGGGACTGGACGGTTGATCGAATTTGATCCCGCTCGTCACGCACATATTCATGTCCTGTTTGCGATGGAAGGAATAATGTCCGTCATTATTCCGGATATGTTTTCATTTGTGTTAAATAGGGAGTTCTATAATTATTTAAAGGATCCTCGATTCACGGAACTAAATGGTGGAGTGTGATCACCGATACAAGCACAGACGGTAAAGATAACCATTAGGATCTCAGGGAAGAATTTTGGTTAATAGAACTTGAGAATGTCCTAGATGTCATAGAAAATTATCGGAAGTATGGAGACTGAACACTCATGAATATGGTTTTGCATGGTAATTCCATCAAAACCATTTTTTAATCTACGACCACTCTCACAGCGGAGGTACAACTAGTGCAGGACAAATTGAGGCACACCATTTTGCTTAAGTTAGGTGATACACAGAAGATTATGGATCAATTGAGCTATGTCACATACATGATCTTCGAATGGGAGCCGTTCGCTATGGCTAATTTTATCATTTCAAAAATACGCTACACATTTAGACTAAAGAGTCTGACTTGGAAGAAATTTAACACACTACCACTTGGAGCGGTCATCCAATGCATATTGTATAAGAAGTACACTTGGATAGACCCCGACCTTTATTTTAATGATTGTGTGCCCTATATCTTTTCTACGAGTGGCACGCCTGCCATCCGCCGATCAACATGAGGAGGGTAAACAAGGGGCAGCGAACAAATGCCCACTTTTGAAACCTACCAATTCCAAGAGGTGGATCTTTGCGGGAAGGTTTGGATGACTTGAGAGAGTCGTTCGAAGATCACAAGAGGTAGATCAAGAAGAATTTTTTGGGAATTCAGAAATTTTTTAAATTCCTGACAAAAAGCCTCAAGTTTTAGCCAACTCCAGCAGAAGTAACAGAATGGGAGAATCTGCTCGTGGAGCCTCCCCGATAGTCTACTCGCCGACCTCGTCGGACAAGAAGCAGTGAACAAAGTTCTGCAGAAGATCAAGAGGACATTAGTGCTGGGGATAGCTGGATTTTTTGAAGTTTTCGGGGAGATCTGGAGTGTTGACATTATCGGATTGCGATAGTCAGTGTCGCAGTGAACATTGCAATTTTTTAAAATTTTCATGTTTCTGGTTGGAATTCTTAGTTGTAATATTAGGTGAACTATTATGTGATGTGAGGGCTGTTGTAGTACAAATATTGACTCATTATATAATGGTTTTAGTTATGTTAATCATAATTTTCTGTTAATAAAAGTTAATTTTTTTAATCAACATTTTCAATTATCTTGTTAATTCATTTGCTTGATATGTCCAGGATTCCTAGTTCTACTCTTAGTAATGATCTACGCGAATCTGGAAGTGGTTTTGTGAAAATATCGGCAAGCTATGGATCGGTGCCTATAAAACTAACTTTAATTATATTTTGTTTAATGTAGACTCTAATAATGTGATGACGTACATCAATGTATTTGGACCTAGATTGATGAACTGAATTATATGTTAAGTAAATTGTACTCTTGTTATCATATTTTAATTCAATTATTTCATGAATAATTCCAAAGTATTCTAATGTTTGCTTCATCCAAAGAGCCTGTGCAGAACAACTAACTAGTTCAATGTACTCGGCCTCGGTGGTGGATAAGGCAACAAAATTCTGTTTCTACTCGACCACAAAATTAGTGAATGACCTAGAAAGTGACATGTGCCACTTGTGCTTTTACGATCTAATGAACAACCAACATAATAAGAATCTGAAAATCCATGTAAAATAAAGGTATCATTATGAGAATACAACAAACCTACTTAGATGTGGCAATAAGATATCTAAAAATACATTTAACCGCTTTTAAATGAGATTATTTGGGATTAGCCTGAAATCTAACATATAAATATACAGCGAACATAATGTCAGGACAAGAAGTAGTCAAATATAATAGTGATCCTATCATTCCTTTATATAGTGTTTGATCTATAGAAATTCCACTTTCGTCCTTTCCTAATTTCAATGAGACACTCATGGGGGTATTTCTTGTTTTAGATTTTTAAATCCAAATCCTTTAAAACATCATGAATATATTAAGATTGACAAATAAAAATTCCATCATTTCTTTGAGTAATTTGAAGACCAAGGAAATAAGTGAGTTCACCTACCATGCTCATTTCAAATTCATTCTTCATAATTTCTATAACATATCACACATTTTTTCATTAGTGGATCCAAAAATAATATCATCAACGTATATTTGTAAAACTATAAGGTCATCATGAACATGTTTAACAAAAAGAGTACGATCAACACTTCCTTTTTTGTAATCATTCTTTAATAAATAAACAGTCAATCTATCATAACATGCTCGGCGTGATTGCTTTAAATTATAAAGGGCATTTTCTAATTTAAAAACATGATCAGGAAATTTAACATCAACAAAGTTTGGTGGTTGTTCTACATAAACCTATTCCTTATTATACCTGCTAAGAAAAGCAGTTTTAACATCCATTTGAAATAGTTTAAATTTTTTAAAGCTAGCAAATGCAAGAAATATTCTAACAGCTTCTAAACGTGCTATGAGTGCAAAGGTTTCATCAAAATCTATTCCTTCAATTTGTGAATAACCTTTTGCTACAAGTATATCTTTGTTTCTAGTGACCCTAGATTCACTATCCATTTTATTTTTAAAGATCCACTTAACACCAACAACAGGATATTTGATGGTCTTTCTACTAATTTCCAAACTCTATTACGTTCAAATTGATTAAGCTCGGCATTCATAGCTAAAAACCAAGAATTATCATTTAAAGTGGTTTATACATTTTTATGTTCTATATCAGAAATAAAACACATGTTTGAAAATAAATCATGTAAAGATGAACGAATACTTGCCCATCTCGATGGTTTTCCAATGACCAATTCTTGTGGATGATCTTTTGGAAATTTCAGTTCACTTGGAGGCACATATTCTTGCACTTCTTCTTCTTTGGGTTCTTCTTTTTCTTCTTCTTTTTTCTCCAAGTACCTCATCAATGTACGACCTTTGTAGGGGGAAGGGCTCTTCATTTTGACCTGTATTATTAGTTTCTACACAAGGAAAATGTTCATCAAAATTAACATGAATGGATTCTTCAACTATTTTTGTCCTTTTATTGTAAACTCTATAAGCTTTATTAATTGAAGAATAGCTAATAAAAATGCCTTCATCACATTATTCATCAAACTTGCCTAAATTATCTTTAGTGTTCAAAATAATGCATTTACAATCAAAAACTTTATAATTGGATACATTCGGTTTCTTTTGAAAATAAAATTCATAAGGTGTTAATTTCAAGAAGGGTCGAAGCATAACGCGATTAATAACATAACAAGTAGTACTAATGCCTCTTGCCCCAAATATAATTCATAAGGTGTGCGAGGAGCGGAAAATTCGTGTTTAATTCCTAACTAATCGCATAAAGATACAAATATTTCATTGTCAAATTCACCTCCATGATTGAATGAATGTACTTTATTTTTAAATCTAGTTTATTTTGAACACGTAAATGTAATTTGGAATATTCTAAAAATGCATCATATTTAGAATAATCAGAAAATTATCCAACAAAAAAGAGAATAATCATCAATCAAAACAAAAGTGTATTTTCTACCTCCTATACTTAGTGCATTAATAGGAACAAACAAATCCATATAAATCATCTGTAAAGGTCTATTATTGGAAATGACATTTTTGCTCTTAAATGAAGATTTTTAAAATTTTCCTTTTTGACATGGTAAACATAAAGACGATAGATTTCAATGTAATAAAGGTAAATTTTTAACTAGTTTATTTTTAGACAATTTTACAAGTAGCTTGGAACTAGAATGTTCAAGACGCCCATGTCACAAATCTAATTCATCATTTTTAGGCATAAAACATTTTAGTGAAGAATGTGATAAATCATTAAATTTAATCATGTATACATTTTGAAATCTAGGCGCATTACGAACAATATCGTTTGTTTTTGAATCAAAAATTTTGCACATGTTTGAAGATGAGTCAAATTGGACATTTAAACCAATATCACATGATTGACTTATAAAAATTAAGTAATTCTTCAAACCCTTAACATTCAAAACATTTGAGATAGAAAATGACTTGTTACCTACTACTCCAATGCCGATGATCTTTTATTTTCCATTATCGCCTAATGTGACTACTCCTCCTTTCATCATCTCTAGGCTAAGGAACTTGGATTTGTTTTTGATGCGCCCGCGAGCAGACTCCTACTGTGGTTGGTTCGGTGAGTCGATCGCCGCGGGCATGCTGCAGGAGGCAAGTGCACCTATCGCAAGTAGTACTCGATATTCGGGGGAATAACGAGGTCGTATTATTCTCGGGGTCGTGTTGACTATTCTAACTCCTCCGGGAGGACTATTATTTTACTGAAAGTAAGGTGGATTTTCTTAATTAACTAAAGACAGAAAATCAAAGGAGCGAAAAAACGATTTAGAAAATATTCGATGAAGGGTTAATGCTCGGCATCGAATCGGATTAAGATTAAAACAATTTCTAATAATCATAGGACTTAGTTTTCAAATTAATAATAAGGCAACTTGGCCGTGGAGGTTCCACAAATGTGAGCTCACCTAGCTATAGGGATATCGCTCACCTAAACATTAAGACTATTCGACCGAACGTTAGTCCGACGAAGGATTCCTCTTAATGCCCGCTTTACGCTAAGAACCCCGCTATTGGGTGGGGAACCCAATCCGGTAGAATTACGCTTGTCCTCTTTCGAGGGTATGCACGCAACTCTATTTACCCAGGGGTGATCGGTCCATATGCACGGCCTCTCGGCTAGCTAGCATATGGACTACGGAAATAGGGCCCACACATCAATATGTGGTCCTACGCGTCGTAAACCTGGGGTAAACCTTAAGTGCTTAAATTAAAATGAAAATAAAGAGCTTCAATTATTACAAATCATTTTAAAAGTCCCAAAGCTCTTCGATGCTGAGGCTAATAGCGATTAGCCACACATCGGTATGGGGATGGCTTTATAATTTAAATGAGGCGCGAGTTTGAAATTAAATGCTAATGATTATAAGAAGGGGACATAAAAACAAAACAAACATTTAGAAAGCTAAAAAGTTAGCTAAAACAAGAACTCACGCACACTCCAAATTATAAATTAAACAGCAACTAAGTTACACATAAAAGAAATTTGCATATTTAAAATTGCATGTCCCACTCAAACGACTGGGGGCGGTAAATAAAAGCTAAAAATTGCAAGTCCTACTCAAACGAGTAGGACTGAAATGAAATGAAAGCGAGTCCTACTCAAATGAGTAGGAGAAAATAAATGCGATTACAGGGCTTTCTCAAATATTTACAGGGAGATAAAGATCCGTCCATTTAACTCAAGTGAGTAGGCGGAAAAATAAAGAAAGAAAATTACAGGCCCTACTCAAACGAGTAGGCGGGAAATAAAGTCCGTCCATTTAACTCAAGTGAGTAGGCGGAAAAATAAAGAAAGAAAATTACAAGTCCTACTCAAATGAGTAGGACTGAAAATGAAAACGATGCGCCATTTAACTCTTAACGAGTAGGCGGAAATAAATGCACACAAACACACACACTCCATATGAATTTCAAGAAAGCAATAAAGCTAACACCTACACTCACACACTCTACAAAATTTGAACAAAGCATTAAAAGAAAGCATTAAAATTTAACACTTACACACACACACTCTACACAATTTGAATCAAAGCATCAAAACATTATTCTCATACACTCACACACACAAATTAAAAGCAAAATGAAAGTTACCTAAAAATTAAAACTTTTACTTTTTTCATGCTTAGGTTTTGCCAAAAACAAATAAAAAGAAGAAATTACAATTTTTAGAAGACAAAAGTTTTTCAAAACAAATTAAAAACCAAAGTTTTTGGAAAATTAAAATTACAAGATTTTCATTCTTATGTTTTCATGAAAGTGATAAAAAGGTGAAAAAGAAAATGAAAAGAACAAAAAGAGGTTTTACAATCCTACAAAAAACCTAAGAAAATAAAATAAAATTCACTTTCAAATCTCTTTTACAAATTCATAAGTATGAAATAATAAACAAAAAAAACAATAAGGAAGAACATGTTGAAGATGAGATAACCATATCATACCATGCTTGGAAATTAAATCTACTACAAAACCTATCATGAAGACCAATGAAAAACATTACTATCAAACATGTTACACTCATAGACACACACACACACTTTTCATAAATGAAGAACAAAGATGAAACCAAGGATAAAAGGGAAAGAAGTAAGCCATCCAAATGAATTTTCATGCTATATAGAGAGAGAAAATCTAATATTTTTATTAAAATTATCAAGCTATTACAAAGCTAAAAGATAAAGCAAAACAAAACATGAAATAAAGGAGGAAAAATCTCCTTACATAGCACTAGGATCCACGGATGCAGCCCACAAAAAGACACTAAAATGGCCCAAAAATTTAAACCCTTGGACCTTACAGAAATGGGCAATTTATAGTCAAAAAATTCTAAGTACACGCCCTAGGTCACGGGCGTGTAGGGGGGGCGTGTCAGTACTATTCATGATGGCGGCCGACGATTGGATAGGAAAGTTGACTTCGGCTGAGTTCGCGGCTGTCACGCCCCAGGTCACGGGCGTGACTCTGGGCCTGTCGGGGAGGTAGAATCGGGCGCGGGTTGCGTCAAAAGTCTACGGCAGCATCTTGTCGGGCCAGCTGGAAAGGTCACGCCCCAGGTCACGGGCGTGACTCTGGGCGTGTCGGTTGGTGTCGACACTCGACAATCGTCGAGTGGAAAGTGTCGAGTTGAAAGCGTCGAGCTGAGATTGAGTCACGCCCTAGGTCACGGGCGTGACGCTGGGCGTGACTGTTGGTGTCGACACTCGATAATCGTTGAGCGGAAAGTGTCGAGAGGAGAGGACACGGGCTTGGGTCACGCCCCGTGTCGGGTGACACGGGCGTGACACTAGGTGTATCAAGCTTTCTACTTCAGAAATTTGCAACTCCACGGAATTTGAGCTGTCACGCCATGGTCACGGGCGTGACCCAAATAACACGGGCGTGTATTGCCTAATTTTGGCAGATTTTGGAATTTTTCTGAAAAATAAAATAAAATAGGTTAGTAGTAAATTTACAAGAATAGGAGCATTTTATTGAACAAAAATAAGTAAAAACGACGAAAATAAATGAAAATGACTAAATTAATGTGCACAAAAATACGTATATTTACAATTCATCAAATACCCCCATACTTAGGCTTTTGTTATTCCAGAGCAAAAGTTTGAGGTGAATCTATAAGGAATAAAAAAACTCTAAGTTTCGCTACCGCTTAATTAATTATAAGAGAGATCGAAATAAATATACGGGGTGTAAGAGTTAAGTCCTAAAATTATGTAGATGATTTAAATAGCGCAAAAGTTTTGGCCAAAAGACTTCTTGATGCAATCAAATAGAAGACAACATTTGTAATGGTTAGATTAACGAAAATAGTTTGGAATTATAAGAACTCTAGCTTATACGAGTGCTACTGGAAATAATACAATTTACTAATTATGCTCTCAAAAAGATTTTTGAATTAATTCTAGAATCGTGTAATTGGCTAAGGGGGTAGTGGGTTTATGAAGAGGGTTTTGATTTTTGAGGTGAGGTAATTTTTTCTCGAACCTCCATTTTTTTTCTTTTGGAATATTAGGAAAACGAAATCTTATTTTCCTAATATAATTTTTATTTTTCAACTTCATAAGAATAAAATTAATGCAATGTATATTTGTAGGAGTAATGAATTTTATCCTCTTACTCCATATATAATCTTTTAAAATTATTGGGTGTCTATGTTTACGGAACAAAATCTTATTCCCATTGAAATAGGATCTTTTAAGGATAGAGAATTTTATCATGCCAAGTAGGTCATGATAAGGTTAGGGGAGAAAGGAAACTAGATTTTTAATCCTAAAAATTTTTGAGAGCAACCTTAATAATTTGTACGTTCCAATTTTTTTCAGAAAGCTAAAAGTAAGTATAATTGAATTCTATAGTCGTTATTTTCTAACATAATACATGTGCTCCTATCAATGAAAAATTAGAAGTAGTGCCTAAAACGAGTTCGCTATTTTTAACAAAGCATAAAGAATTCTTTAAAACTTAACCCCGGCTATTTAAATTTTTCACTCAATAATTAACAAACGAATAGCAAACAGAGAATTAATAGTATTCACATATAAATAAACTCAGAACAGAATTTTTGGATAGCAGGAAAGTTAAGGATGAAATATTCGATTTATTTGTTTCAAAACATGTTTTTTGATTTTTATAGTTTTTATCATCATTTTTTTTTCTGTTTTTCATTTATTATCTTTTTTTTGTATTTTTATTTTTCTCAAATTTTTTTTTTTGAATTTTTTTTTGAACTATTATCTTTTTTGTATTTTTTTTTGAGAGAATTTTCATTATATGTACAAAAATATGGGAGAAAAAGAGAGGTTTGTACAAGAATGAGGAAGGGGGAGAGAGAAAAGAGTATGTACAAAAAAAAATATTTACAAAGTGAAACTAAATATAATTTTTTGTTTTGTTTTTTTTTTGAGTTTTTGGAAAAAAGAAAAAAAGACTGCAAAAAATTTAATTCATTTTTTTTTATTTTTCATTTTAAATTTTTTTTCATTTTAAGATGTTTTTTAATTTTTTTGTTTTTGTTTTGTTGTTATATGTATTTTTGAAATGCAGAAAAATTGAAGTGCAGAAAGTAAAGCACGAAAATACCCTCATACTTAAGTCCAACATTGTCCCCAATATTGTAACGTAATTATGCAGAACAAAAATTAAATGAAATGTGATATGTACAAAAGTAAAGAGAGGGCGGGGGGGTAGAAACGTCCCTGATGCGCGGTCGGGGAAGTCCAATCAGAAACCCTGCGTTTATTAGAAAAAACAGCAAAGATAATAAGGAAAGAGCGAAAAAGATAAGCGAGGGGTGCCTCCCAGGAGCGCTTTGTTTATAGTCGTGTAGCTTGACTATTTTGGCGGGTTTATAATGTGGAGGAAAGTTATGGTTTCGCTAAAACCGATCACTGGGTCGCCTGCTATATAAGACTTTAACCGATGACCGTTTACTTTAAATGAACCTTTGGCCGGGTGGGAGACGAGTACGGTTCCATATGGAAAAACCTCTTCAACTAGGAAGGGACCAGACCATCAAGATTTTAGTTTACCCGGAAAAAGCCTAAGACGTGAATTGTAAAGAAGGACAAGATCGCCCGGAGAAAATAATTTTTGGGACTTAATTTTTCGATCGTGATATAACTTAGAGCGTTCTTTATAGAATTTTTTGCTCTCATAAGCGTTCGCACGCCATTCATTGAGCTCGTTTAGTTGCAGTTTTCTATTCTGAGCGGCTAAGTTGGAGTCGAGGTTTAAGAGTTTTAAAGCCCAAAGAGCGCGATGCTCTAATTCTACGGGTAAATGGCACGCTTTGTCGTAGACTAACCAGAACGGCGTACAACCAATTGCGGTTATGTATGCCGTCCGATACGCCCACAACACGTCGTCGAGTTTAACGGACCAATCTTTCCTTTTTAGTGAAACGGTTTTTTCTAAAATTCGCTTAATCTCTCGATTAACTACCTCAACTTGGCCACTTGTTTGCGGGTGGTAGGGGGTGGCAAGCTTGTGCGTGACTCCGTATTTAGCTAACGTCTTAGCCATAAGAGCGTTACAGAAATGCTTTCCCCTATCACTAACAATTGCGCGAGGCGTGCCGAAGCGAGAAAATAATTTTTTAAGAAATGTAACGACGACTCGCGCATCGTTGGTGGGGAGAGCTTGCGCTTCCGCCCACCTCGATACGTAGTCCACAGCCACTAAAATATACATATTTTTGAAAGATGAAGGTAGGGGGCCAACAAAATCTATGCCCCACAAATCGAAGACTTCGCACTCTAAAAATATGTTTTGGGGCATCTCGTCGCGACGAGAGATGTTACCTGACCGCTGACAGCTATCGCATGCGCGCACAAAATTATGCGCGTCTTTGAAGAGAGTGGGCCAAAAGTAGCCCGCCTCTAGCGCCTTCCGAGCGGTCCGGTTGGCTTGATAATGCCCCCCGGCTGGACCCTCGTGGAAGTGCTTAAGAATTTGCAAGCACTCCACACCCGCAACGCATCTTCAGACCGCTTGGTCTGCGCAGATACGAAAAAGAAATGGGTCCTCCCAAAAGAAATCTTTCAAGTCAGAAAAGAATTTCTTCTTTTGATGACTTGAAAACTCTTTTGGAAGCACCCGCGCTACTAAGTAATTTGCAAAGCCTGCGAACCAAGGCGAAGATGACTAAGAACTATGAATGGCAAGGAGGCGTTCCTAGGGGAATCTGTCATTTATTTCAGATTCGACGAGCGCTTCCGCACCCGGATTTTCTAAACGGGAGAGGTGTTCTGCCGCTAGATTTTCCGCTCCCCGCTTATCTCGGATCTCCAAATCAAACTCTTGTAGGAGGAGAATCCATCGAAGAAGGCGGGGCTTCGCGTCATTTTTAGCTAATAAATATTTAAGCGCGGAGTGATCGGTAAAAACGATAACTTTAGATGGCATTATATACGAGCGAAACTTATCAAAAGCGAAAACGACGGCTAAGAGTTCCTTTTCCATTGTCGTGTAATTTACTTGTGCAGAAGTGAGCGTCTTGCTAGCGTAATAAATAGGATGAAAATGTTTTTCTACGCGTTGGCCAGGAACGGCACCTAAGGCAATATCACTAGCGTCGCACATTATTTCGAACGGAAGGGACCAATTAGGGGCCACTAATATTGGTGAAGTGATAAGTTTTTGTTTTATTAAATTAAAGGCGGACTCGCATTCGCTACTAAAGAAGAAACATGATTCCTTTTCCAAGAGGTGAGTAAGCGGCTTTGTTATTTTTGAAGTCTTGAATGAAGCGTCGACAAAAGCCTGCATGGCGTAAGAAACTCCTAATAGATTTTATGTTTGTTGGATGCGAAAGTTTTTCTATAATTTCTATCTTGGCCTTATCCACCTCTATCCCCTTAGACGAGATCATATGGTCGAGGACCAAACCTCCTTGAACCATAAAGTTGCATTTTTCCCAATTTAATACAAGGCTTGTGTCCTCTCACCGTTGAAGGACATGACCTAAATTGTGAAGGCAATCGGGAAAAGAGCGTCCGAAAACAGAAAAGTCATCCATAAAGACTTCCATAATGTCTTCTACTAGCTCGCCAAAAATCGCTAGCATACATCTTTGGAATGTAGCTGGCGCATTGCAGAGTCCAAATGGCATTCTTCGATATGCGAAGGTGCCGAACGGGCAAGTAAAAGTTGTTTTCTCTTGATCATCGGGGGAAATGGGGATTTGGAAAAACCCCGATAAACCATCAAGAAAACAATAATACGGATGACCGGATAAACGCTCTAAAATCTAGTCCAGAAATGGCAGAGGGAAATGGTACTTGCGGGAGGCGTCATTAAGTTTTCTATAATCGATGCACACTCGCCAACCCGTAACAGTACGAGTTGGGATGAGCTCGTTATGCTCATTCGCCACTACGGTAAGACCGCCCTTCTTGGGCACGACATGCACGGGACTAACCCATGCACTGTCCGAAATAGGGTAGATAATCCCCGCATCTAATAACTTAATAATCTCGGCTTTAACGACGTCTTTCATGTTTGGGTTAAGACGACGTTGCGGCTGAATCGTTTTGCGGCAATTATCGTTCAGAAAAATATTATGGGTGCAAAAGGAGGGGCTAATCCCCTTTAAGTCAGAGATTTGCCACGCAATTGCGTGGCGATGTTTAAATAAAACTTCCAATAAATCGGAAGTCTCCGAATCACTCAAGTCCGAAGAAATGATAACGGGAAGTGTATCGCCTTTTCCCAAAAAAGCGTATTTGAGCGAGGCGGGTAAGGGTTTGAGGTCTAGGATGGGCGGTTCTTCTAGGGAGGTTTTAATGCCTATGTCTTTCTTACCAATTGGTTTGAAAGGCAAGTATAAAGAAGTATCCTCATCGCATTTAAAATTTTCGAGCGCAAAAATATCGTCGTTTAAAAATACCGACTCGAAAACGGGAGAAGAACGATCTCCAAAAAAGGTATCTAAAGAGTAGCAGAAATCATCGCTCGATGACAAATTGTCCATCGAGGGATTAATAGAGAAAGTAACTTGATCATCGCCTACTCGGATGAGAAGACTACCATTACTAACATCTATTAGTGCGCGGGAGGTGGCGAGAAAAGGGCGACCGAGTATTATTGGTACCTCGGCATCCTCCTCGATGTCTAAGATGACGAAGTCTACCGGGAAGGTAAACTTGTCGACTCGGACAAGGACGTCCTCCACAACCCCGATAGGGAACTTAACCGAGCGATCCGCTAATTGGATGTGCATATTTGTAGGACTAGGAGTACCCAAACCTAAACGTGAAAAGTGCAAGAACGGCATCAGAATAATGCTAGCCCCTAAATCAGTTAAGGCGTACTTTACTAATATATTGCCAAAAAGGCACGGGATGGAAAACCGTCCCGGGTCATTTTGTTTTGTGGGCAATTTATTAGTAAGGGTCGCCGAGCAGACAGCGTTGAGAGATACATGTGAAATATCCTCTAATTTACGTTTATTAGAAAGTAATTCTTTTAAAAATTTCGCATATTTCGGCATTTGCGAGATAGCCTCGCAAAAAGGAACATTAGTGTGAATTTGTTTTAATAATAAAATAAATTTTTCATATTGCGCGTCCTTACGCTCGTTATCTAACTTATGCGGATATGGAAGGGCCTTGTTTAAAATAATTTTTACTTTTATAATTGGTAAAGGCGGCGTAAGCGAAGAAAGGGGAAGAGGGGTCGGAGGTGAAATATGTACCTGAGGGTCGGTCCATTTTGGATCGACCACCTCCTTTCCGCTACGGAGGGTTATAGCGTTAGCGTTCTCCCGCGGATTGGGCTTCGTGTTTCCCGGCAGTGCCCCGAGCGCGTGCTCGGACATCATCCTCGCCAGCTGTCCAACCTGTTGTTCGAGAGTTTTTAGCGATCCGGTGATGTTCCGGATATTTGACTCGTTGGACGTAATATACTTCGAAAAATTTTCCTCCATCGGGGAGGGTTTCGGAAGAGGAGGAGGAAGAAGAAATCCGGGCGCATAAGAAATAGGGGGATGCTGAGCATTATTCGGGTTGCTACACGAGAAGTTGGGGTGATTCCTCCAACCCGGATTATAGTTATTACTATAAGGGTTGTTGTTGGGGTTGAAGGGAGGACGACCCGAATTTCCCATGAAGTCCACGAACTCTTCAGCTACGCAGACGTTGGGGGGAATAAAACAAGGCGGAGTGGAGGAGGAAGCAGACATCTCCGCCACCTGCTTTGTTAACCTTTCAACTTGAAGGGTCAAGAGAGCAGTGGCATCCACTTCGAAAAGACTAGCCGTCGGCTTTGGGCATCCCCGCGGGACGTTCCATTGATAGGCGTTCATAGTCATCTCTTCGAATAAAGCCTGGGCGGCCTCGGGGGTTTTGTTGTTAAGCGTACCCCAGGCAGCCGCGTCAATCATTTGACGCGTCTGAAAATTCAGCCCATTATAAAAAATTTGAACTTGCAACCACATTGGCAGCGCGTGGTGCGGGCAACGGCGGAGGAATTCCTTAAACCGTTCCCAAGTCTCGTATAGAGACTCAGGATCGTTTTGCACAAACGAAGAAATGTCTGCCCGCAACTTTGCAGTTTTTGCGGGCGGAAAGTACTTCGTTAGGAACCGTTCTATCAACTCAGCCCACGTGGTGATACATCCTCGCGGGAGGGCATTCAACCACGCCTTGGCTTTGGACTTAAGGGAAAAAGGAAATAAGAGCAAATGAATGGCGTCATCAGTGACGCCATTAATCTTGAAGGTGTCGCATATCTCCAAGAAATTGGACAAGTGGACATTGGGGTCCTCATCCGGCATTCCATCGAACTGCACGGCATTTTGGACCATTTGAATGACACTCGACTTTATTTTGAAATTATTATTCGCCACCGCAGGGCGAACAATACTCGACCCAGAATCATCCAGGCTAGGTAGGTCGTAATAGGACATAGTACGCTCGGCCGCCGGGGCAGGGTTAGGCGCAGCCATAACTACAACAGTGGGTTCTCCGATAGATTCCTCGGGATCTAAACAAGGATTTCGGCGTTGAGATCGAATACGCGCAAGAGAGCGTTCGATCTCAGGGTCGAAGTCAAAATCTTCAGACTCGGAGGGTTGTCCACGGGTCATACACCCAAACAAAAATAAAACAAAATAAACTTCTCTTTTTGTTTTTAAAATAAAGTTTTTAGTTTTTTTTATAGAAAATAAGTAAAAGTAATAGACTCCGGAATTCGAAATAGCAACTCGAAAAGAGGTTCCCCGGCAACGGCGCCAAAAACTTGATGTGCCCGCGAACAGACTCCTACTGTGGTTGGTTCGGTGAGTCGATCGCCGCGGGCGTGCTGTAGGAGGCAAGTGCACCTATCGCAAGTAGTACTCGATATTCGGGGGAATACCGAGGTCATATTATTCTCGGGGTCGTGTTGACTATTCTTACTCCTCCGGGAGGACTATTATTTTACTGAAAGTAAGGTGGATTTTTTTAATTAACTAAATACGGAAAAGCAAAGGAGTGAAAAAACGATTTAGAAAATATTCGATGAAGGGTTAACGCTCGGCATCGAATCGGATTAAGACTAAAACAATTTCTAATAATCATAGGACTTAGTTTTCAAATTAATAATAAGGCAACTTGGCCGTGGAGGTTCCACAAATGTGAGCTCACCTAGCTATAGGGATATCGCTCACCTAAACGTTAAGACTATTCGACCGAACATTAGTCCGACGTAGGATTCCTCTTAACGCCCGCTTTACGCTAAGAACCTCGCTATTGGGTGGGGAACCCAATCCGGTAGAATTACGCTTGTCCTCTTTCGAGGGTATGCACGCAACTCTATTTACCCAGGGGTGATCGGTCCATATGCACGGCCTCTCGGCTAGCTAGCATATGGACTACAGAAATAGGGCCCACACATCGATATGTGGTCCTACGCGTCGTAAACCCGGGGTAAACCTTAAGTGCTTAAATTAAAATGAAAATAAAGAGCTTCAATTATTACAAATCATTTTAAAAGTCCCAAAGCTCTTCGATGCCGAGGCTAATAGCGATTAGCCACGCATTGGTATGGGGACGGCTTTACAATTTAAATGAGGCGCGAGTTCGAAATTAAACGCTAATGATTATAAGAAGGGGACATAAAAACAAAACAAACATTTAGAAAGCTAAAATGTTAGCTAAAACAAGAATTCACGCACACTCCAAATTATAAATTAAACAGCAACTAAGTTACACATAAAAGAAATTTGCATATTTAAAATTGCATGTCCCACTCAAACGAGTGGGGGCGGTAAATAAAAGCTGAAAATTGCAAGTCCTACTCAAACGAGTAGGACTGAAATGAAATGAAAGCGAGTCCTACTCAAATGAGTAGGAGAAAATAAATGCGATTACAGGGATTTCACAAATATTTACAGGGAGATAAAGATCCGTCCATTTAACTCAAGTGAGTAGACAGAAAAATAAAGAAAGAAAATTACAGGCCCTACTCAAACGAGTAGGCGGGAAATAAAGTCCGTCCATTTAACTCAAGTGAGTAGGCAGAAAAATAAAGAAAGAAAATTACAAGTCCTACTCAAATGAGTAGGACTGAAAATGAAAACGATGCGTCATTTAACTCTTAACGAGTAGGCGGAAATAAATGCACACAAACACACACACTCCATATGAATTTCAAGAAAGCAATAAAGCTAACACCGACACTCACACACTCTACTAAATTTGAACAAAGCATTAAAAGAAAGCATTAAAATTTAACACCTACACTCACACACTCTACACAATTTGAATCAAAGCATCAAAACATTATTCTCATACACTCACACACACAAATTAAAAGCAAAATGAAAGTTACCTAAAAATTAAAACTTTTACTTTTTTCATGCTTAGGTTTTGCCAAAAACAAATAAAAAGAAGAAATTACAATTTTTAGAATACAAAAGTTTTTCAAAACAAATTAAAAACCAAAGTTTTTGGAAAATTAAAATTACAAGATTTTCATTCTTATGTTTTCATGAAAGTGATAAAAAGGTGAAAAAGAAAATGAAATGAACAAAAATAGGTTTTACAATCCTACAAAAAACCTAAGAAAATAAAATAAAATTCACTTTCAAATCTCTTTTACAAATTCATAAGTATGAAATAATAAACAAAAAAAAACAATAAGGAAGAACATGTTGAAGATGAGATAACCATATCATACCATGCTTGGAAATTAAATCTACTACAAAACCTATCATGAAGACCAATGAAAAACATTACTATCAAACATGTTACACTCATACACACACACACACTTTTCATAAATGAAGAACAAAGATGAAACCAAGGATAAAAAGGGAAAGAAGTAAGCCATCCAAATGAATTTTCATGCTATATAGAGAGACAAAATCTAACATTTTTATTAAAATTATCAAGCTATTACAAAGCTAAAAGATAAAGCAAAACAAAACATGAAATAAAGGAGGAAAAATCTCCTTACATGGCACTAGGATCCACGGATGCAGCCCACAAAAAGACACTAAAATGACCCAAAAATCAGAACCCTTGGACCTTACAGAAATGGGCAATTTATAGGCAAAAAATTCTAAGTACACGCCCTAGGTCACGGGCGTGTAGGGGGGCGTGTTAGTACTATTCATGATGGCGGCCGACGATTGGACAGGAAAGTTGACTTCGGCTGAGTTCTCGGCTATCACGCCCCAGGTAACGGGCATGACTCTGGGAGTGTCGGGGAGGTAGAACCGGGCGCGGGTTGCGTCAAAAGTCTACGGCAGCATCTTGTCGGGCCAGCTGGAAAGGTCACGCCCCAGGTCACGGGCGTGACTCTGGGCGTGTCGGTTGGTGTCGACACTCGACAATCGTCGAGTGGAAAGTGTCGAGTTGAAAGCGTCGAGCTGAGATTGAGTCACGCCCTAGGTCACGGGCGTGACGCTGGGCGTGACTGTTGGTGTCGACACTCGACAATCGTCGAGCGGAAAGTGTCGAGAGGAGAGGACACGGGCTTGGGTCACACCCCGTGTCGGGTGACACGGGCGTGACACTAGGCGTGTCAAGCTTTCTACTTCAGAAATTTGCAACTCCACGAAATTTGAGTTGTCACGCCCTGGTCACGGGCGTGACCCAAATGACACGGGCGTGTACTGCCCAATTTTGGCAGATTTTGGAATTTTTCTGAAAAATAAAATAAAACAAGTTAGTAGTAAATTTACAAGAATAGGAGCATTTTATTGAACAAAAATAAGTAAAAACGACGAAAATAAATGAAAATGACTAAATTAATGTGCACAAAAATACATATATTTACAATTCATCAGTTTTTTGTCATGTTCTTGGAACATCGTGAGTCTAAGTAACACACATCTTCTTTGTCCTTAGACTGTCAACACACCTACAAAGAGATGAGAGTAAATATCTGGTTACCCAAGTGGTTCCTCTCTAGTGTACGTGGAAGTCTTAGGTACCCATATTTGTTTAACAGAACAATGTCCCGTATTATTACAAGTGTGTATTGTGTGACCAAACTTTTTTACATTTGGCACACATGATGAAATAAGTTGATGGGTTTTTCAAAATAAGTTTTGAATTTTTGTTGGGAGGAGCATTGATAGTGGATTTATTATTTTTGTTTTTAACATGAGATTTTTTGAATTTTTCCTTATCGCCTGTGATATTGGATGTCACTGGGCGATAGTGCTCTAGAGAGTATCTGATTCCAAATTTTGCAGAACCATAGCATTGGCTCGCCAAAAACATATTCAGTGATTTTTGGCCCATTCCAAACTTGTTAGTGTCCATTTCTATGTCACGGACTCGTCCTCTCAATGTAGTGTCTTAGGCAACAATGGTTCCGCATCGGTTTACAAAGGACTTTTTGATGCCTTCTACTTGAGATTGAGAAAGCTTTAGAGATCACTCTAAGATCACTTTATCTCTTGTAAGAGATTCAACCCGAGACCAAGACTAAGAGAGATCCTTCTCAAGTTCTTGTATTCTTGTCGAAGACGGACAATCGTCTTGACAAGTTGCTTTCTCCTTCCCAAGTATCTTTATCTCATTTGATTACTTTTTATTTTCTTTTAAAAGCACTTTTTTTAAATATGAGTAATTTATTCTCATGTAAGCTTTTGTTAAAATATTTGCAAGTTTGTAAAAAATTAGTAAATAAATCTTCATAAGAAGGAGGATTTAATTCAGTGTAGCTCTGAACACTGCTTTCATAATGAAATGATGAGACATCTTTCCCATCAGGTACATGTTGGCCTCCTCTTCAGTCTCTGAGCTCGAACTTCTTGAATCTTCAAATGTGATGTCATCCCAGGTTTCTGCCTTCAGAACTTTCTTCTTATCCTTCTTCTTGTACCGCTTTCCTTCAGTTCTGTAGAATATTTTGTGCACTTGATGTTTATATGACTAACTCTCTTGCAGTAATAGCACTCAGGTGGTGATCTCTCTTCATCATCCTCTCCATTAGCTTGGGATTTTCCTTTTCTATACCCAGATTCTTGTTTCTTGAAAAATTTCCTGAAAGAATTTCTTCTTTCAGGATTTCTCATGAACTTCCTGAACTTCTTTACGAATAGACCTTCTTCATCTCCATCGTCACACTCATCGTCCTCACTTTCCACTTCCTTCTTGGAATTCAATGCCAAAGCTTTCATTCTTGGCTCCAGGATATACTCCTGTTGTTTAATCCTAAGTTCTACTTCGTGGGTTTTTAGATTTCCTATAAGATTCTAAATTTGGAGAGACTTTAGACTGCGTGACTCCGTGATGGCGGTCACTTTTGGATTGAACTTCGGGGTAAGTGATCTAAGTATCTTTCTCACAAAATATCCATTTGATAAATTCTTTCCTAAAATATTTGATTCGTTCACGATATTGCTGAACCTTGTGTACGTGGAGTCTACATGCACATCAACCTCCATCTTGAACTTCTCAAACTCTATCTCTAACTGAAATAGCTTTTAGTCTTTCACCTACGTTGTACCATCATGAGTAACATCAAGGAGATTCCATATATCATATGCAGTTTCACATGCACAAACATGATTAAATTCAGACCTATCTAATACGCAGAATAAGGCATTCATTGCTTTAGCGTTATTCTTATAGCGAAGCTTATCAACTTCATCCCATTTATCCTTGGGTTTTTCAATTGTGAAACTTCCTACAACAGTTATATGAGAAGTGTAGCATGTTTTTATCATGCCCCAAACATCGATATCTAGAGCTATTAGAAAGCATTGTATTCGTTCTTTCCAATAGTTATAGCATGTGCCCGTGAATAAGGGAGGTCAACTTATACCTTGCAACTCAGAAAATGCGTGAGTGTTTTGCGCCATCACTCCCGGTGGTTAAACTTATTTCAGAGTAACCTGCTCTAATACCAATTGTTGGATCGTGTGGCACCCTAAGAGGGAGTGTGTGCTGAATATAGGTTTATTAATTAATTTTCTTAAACTGTGCAAAGTTTACTTGGTGAACAAAAATAATAAAATTCAGACTAATTTTTCATAAGAAGACTTGAACACTCAGAAATATATAAAAAATAGAAATAATAACAATTCATTTCAAACGTGTTAAATCTGAATACAAAATATCTCTATAGTGCTAGTGACAAAGTTTTATGAAAAATACAATTTACTTTTGATTTTGCCTGTCCATCTACCAAGAACCGGTAGGCTAAAGCGTATCTCTCCCTAGATATTGTACTAGCCTCCCCTAGGTCTAACCACAATCTAGATGCTGCACACAAGGCAATGATTTCTCCCTAAGCCACACAAGGACTTGGACGTCATGCATAAGGCAGCATTTTTCCTCTAAGCCACGCAAGGACTTAGAGGCCGCGCACAAGGCGGCGACTTCCCCTAAGCCATGCAAGGACTTAGACGTTACGCACAAGGCGGCAATTTCCCCTCTCGATTATAATAGGATTAAGAACAAAACAAATTAAAAACTTTAGAATTAAAACTCCCTTCAAACAATGCGCTGAAGATGATGAAGAATCCTTGCCAGGGTTGCTTTGAATGTCACGTACGTGTCATTAATCTTTTACGCTTTGGCCATCTTGAGAGTGCAGAGTAATTCTAGAATCTAGATCTCTCTTGATCGGATAAACATGAAGGAACACACCAGGATAATGAAATTTGTGATCTCCATAGAAAAATGACTGGCCTTTATACTTTGGCGATATCGCCTGGCGATACTGTGTATCGCCACCTGGCGATATGGGTACCAGCTGCCATGTATCCCACGCAATCATCATTTTTGCATCGCAGATCCATCATGTCGATCATGGAAAGTCGCATGGCGATACCCGTTGTCGCTGCAAGATGGTGACATTAACTGTCAACCATATGGATATGGTGTGTTAACTGTTCATGCCACTGTCGCCTGTCGGTGAACCCAATATCACATTGTGATATCTCCTAAACTCATCTATTCTGAACCGAATCAACACCCAAATGCCTTTAGAGTTATACCTATGATATAAGCACATCATAAACATACAATGATCAAATACAAATGAGATTTGTTATTAGTAAACCAAGAAACATGGAACGCATGCTCCAAATGCTCTGTTGATGACATGATATGGAGTATTCACTATCTCAGCCCAGAAATATTCTGAGAAAGATGTGTCACTCAACAAGGTCCTTCCAACCTCTATGAGAGTCCTATTCTTCCACTCAGTAATCCCATTTTGCTGGGATGTTCTTGGAGAAAAAAAATCTTGGTGAATATCTTGCTCTTCACCGAACCTTGTCATGCTATCAGACTGAAATTCAGTCTCATGGTCACTTTTGATTTTTACAATAATACTCCCCAATTCAATATGAATTTTCTTGACAAATGTCTTGAAGTCATCAGGGGTTTTAGACTTTTTCTTCAAAAATAAAACCCAAGAAAATCTAGAAAAGGCATCAACAATCACAGGGGTATAGACTTTCCTACCTAGAGTATGAACTGGCATAGGTCCAAACAAGTCCATATGTAAGAGGTATAAATACCTCACTGAATCTTTGATCCCAATTCTTTTGAAAGAAGCTTTGGTCTGCTTGACATTTTGGCATGCGGAGCAAATGCCTTCCTTAGTGCATTTCATTTATGGACCATTCATAACTAGCTCTTCACTAAAGAGCTTGCCAATTGTCTTATAGTTTAAATGAGCCAGTCTCTTGTATCAATGGAGATAGTATGAGACATTCTCATTTGCAACTAGGCATATAGGAGAGTATATATTTAAACACAAAAAATTTAAACAATAGTCATTCCCCCTCCTAGTGCCTATCAAGATAACATCTTGGTTACTCAACCACTTAAAATGGCACTCATCCATATGGAATACTATGTTATAGCCAAGATCATAGAGTTGGCTTATGATTATCAGGTTGTGTTGAAAACCTTCCACATAACATAATTTTATGATAGTGACTATGTTATTTGTGATCTTACCATAACCTCTGGTGACTGTTCTGTCTGATCCATCAAAGAACACTTTGGTTCCATCCTTCACTGGAGTGTACTCCTTCAAGTTGCTCCTTATTCCAGTCACGTGTCAAGAACATCCACTGTCCAAGTACCATATAGAGGTATGGTCACTTGTATTAACCTACAAGACATGATTTAGTTAACCTTAAGGCCCCAATAAGTATTGGGTCCTAGGTTCTGATTTGTCTGAAAAAAGACTTGTCTAGCAGCAACTTTTCTGACTTGTGGAATAAATATTGCTCTAGCCACTCTAGGATTATGCCAACAATCTATCGCATATTGTCCCACTTACCCACAACGCCATCACTCATGAATGTTGTACCTTCTTTTCTGAGCTGGTCTGCTAGTTGTGATGATAGCAGCTCTCTGTCCAAAAGGAACAACAACATCCTTTTTGAGGTTCCTTTCAGCTAGGATTTGGATGAAGGTATGTCTTCTAGTAGACATATTTGGACTACTCTGAATGTCATCAATAACAGCCTTCTTTGCAAAACACATTCTCTTGACAGCATCAAAAATACCCAAATCAGGCTTGCTAATAGACTTGCCTGTTGACCCCAAAGTCCGCAACACGTCCAAGGTCCCAAGCACATCAGTGGCAGAATCTGTTTGGCAGTCCGCCGAGCTCGGCAAAGCATTGACATTCAGCAAGTCCCAGGGTTGATCCCCTTCAGCGGCGGACTCGGTGCTCAGTCCGCCCAGCTCGACATGCCATAGGAAGATTAGCTCAGGATTGATCCCCTCTTCAAGAGGACTCAACGGTCAGTCTGCCCAGACCGCGGCCCTCCGACAGGATCGCGCCTTGCAATAGCAGATGGAAACATCAGACCGCGAGCCCAATTCGCCCCTCTTGCGCGGACTGGCGTGCCTTTTCTTTTTTGCTTCTCATCACCACTGCCCGGTTCTCCTATACCTCGGCCAGCCGGTTATTTTAGCCCTACCCATTTGGGCAGGCTCCTTAATCTATAAATAGGGGGAAGCGGTGCACCCAAAGCACGCTGACCCTTTCCCTGGAGTGTATTTGTTAAAGGCTGCAGACTCGAATCTCAGGCTTTGCTGTCTCCAACTTGCTTTACACTTGCTCTTTTCCTTTACTCAACCATGTACTCAAACCAATTTTCAATCAAAGGAAAGCACGTCGCAATAGAGGCATTCAGGTCGCGACGGGCAAAGTCTATTGTTGTCGTGGCTCACGGCCCTGCTGTTCTTTTTCTCTTGTCTGCTTAGTAGATTGATACTTGCAGTTGTCTTTTTAATTCCATTCCCCGGTGCTCGAACTGTTAGCTGGTGGTGCTCGACTCTCTTTCTGATTTCGTGCATCAACAGTTAACACGTGACCTTCAGATAAAGTAGTATTTTGAATCCAGCGAATAGAATGTCAGAGCCGAGCCCGCCGTTCATACCTCTCCAGTTCACCGGAGGACTCCCTGTGGGAAGCCATCGAACAGTCTCGTCGGGAGGCCGAGCGATCTCGCAGGGAAACCGATCAAAGTCTTGATACAATAAGTCAGGTTTTGCTTGTGCTGACTCAGTTGCTTGAGCCACAGGTCGCATCAGATCCTACAGACACGCCAGTCCGCAAGACGACAGCTCACTGAAATCCTCTTCGGCAATCTCCAGCAGTCACTCCTCACCCTCTCCATCCAGCTCATTTTGGCGCTCCTCTACGGCCTCAAGAGGAGCAGTTCGCCTCCATCATGGATTTCTTAAGGGAGGAAACCAGGGGCACTCCTGCCCTCCAGCTCAAATTCACAGATCGCCAGTTTACAGAGCCCGCGGACCCTCCTACTCCAGTCCGCCCTTCTTATCCAGCTGAGTTTGAAACTCCCTCTCGCTTCATCGATCGAATCAGATGGGAGTCAGCACCCAAAAGCTTCAAAGAGCCTCATCTTCACTTCTATCAAGGGAGACTGATCTTGTCACCGATCTTCAGGCAATCGAAGGGGCTATTGTACTGAGATGTCTCTCTGACGCAATCAAATGCAAGCTCCTAGTCACCACTCTCGAAGGATAGGCGAGGGAGTGGTCATATGAGCTACCTCCAGGCACAATCTCTTCTTTTGCTGAACTCCGTAGCGAGCTCTTGCTGAGGTTTGCTACCTCTAAGAGGAGAAAAGATGGACCAGATGCTCTCTTTGAAATCAAGCAAAGGGATAACGAATCGGTTGCTCGATTTGTTGATCGCTTTCAGAAAGAGATCCATGGGGTCAGGAATGTGAAACCCGATTATTATAAAGTTGTCGTGATTCATGGCCTCCGAGAAGGCACTTTGAAGTTGAAAGCAACAACAAAGGCACCAGCAACATACCAAGAGTTGATGACCATGGTCAATCGCTTCATCGAGGGCGAGAATGCCAACCCGACCTATATCACATCCCTGATAGCTAAGGCTGAAGGAAGGGTTGCCTCCAGCTCTTCTAGTTACAGGCATCATCACCATAAGTCTCCTCGTCCAGATTTCCAGCCTCCTCCTCAGGGGGGGGGGGGGGGGGCGAAACTTCCGCCATAAAAAAACCTTTCATCGGATATCAACAATTTCATGAGCAGAAACTGCCGTTGGCCACCGCTCCTATCTTACCGCAACAAGCGCTCCCCATTCTCCAGGATGCTCTGCCTGCTTAGAGGAAGCTTGACAGCAACTCCGTGGTGGAGTTGGCAGATATTCGGCTTGACATTGATGAGGTCATACAGATCCTGGAGAGGAAATAAGATGAAAAGAAGCATGGGCCTCTGAGAGAGTGGAGGCCAAGGAATAGTGCTCAGTACTACGAATTTCACAAAGACAAGGGTCACTCCACCGAGGACTGCAAAGCCCTTCGACAACTAGTTGAAAGGCTGCTTGTTGAGGGCAAGATCAAGGACCGGGGCAAGAAGGGTGATTCTATAATGCCCTAAAATTCGAAAGAGGGACGGACAGCGTTCAGAGCCAAGTTTGGGTCTTGGCAAGGGTCAAACGGCCTAGGACACGAGCGTGTCCATGGACTTGTGGTGCTCGGGTTCGATGAAGAACTCGAGTGGTCGACAAACTGAGCTCAACGAAGTATCGAGACAGCGAACACGGCCTTGGACATGGGCGTGTCGATGGCCGTGTCGTGTTCGGGTTCGTCGATTTCGCATGGTCGATGAAAATATGTTCGATGATCGTCGAGAGGACGAACACGGCCTGAGACACTAGCGTGTCCCAGGCCGTGTCCTGCTGGGGCTGTTAGCCGGGACGTGAGAGGGAATAACATGGCCGGGAGCCCGGCGTGTTCATGTATGACACGGGCGTGTCAAATGTTCCACGGGCGTGTTGAGTACCCATGTTCTCCTCGGGTTGTGTTAGGTCCTGTGTCGATGGAGGAACACACCCAGGCACATGGGCGTGTACTGGGTAACACGGGCATGTCAACTATGATACGGGCGTGTTTAGAGCCTGTGTCCTATTCTGGGTGTGACAGTTTCGACATCAATTGAGGCACACGGCCTTGGACACGGGCGTGTCTCAAGCCGTGTTCGGCCCATGAATTTTGGTTTTAAGTGTGAATCGTGGCCATTCGTTTCCTTCTTTTAGGATCTGATGGTTCAGGGCTGTCCTGGCTGAGTTATGTCCTGGAATAGGGTTTGAAACCCTCATTCTTCTTCATGTTTCTCTTTCTAAGGTTTTAGAGAGAAGGGAGAGCAAGGAAGAAGGTGATGTAGAGATCCGGCTGTCGGAGAAGCTTCTGAGTCCCAAATCATGAGCCGAGTCCAGATCCGCGGAGGCAAGTCCGTTGAGGTGGTTTTCATCCGGCTAAGTTTCCATGACTAGGAAGAGGGGTCGTAAGGTAATGACACTTCTCCTTTTGGTTTTAGGATGCATGGTTAGCATCTTTTCTTTCAAGCTTTTGGACACCAAATCTCTCAAATGAGAGGGGTTGGGTCGTCATGGTTAAAGAGGAACCTCCGGGTCGATTGAGTACATCCCTGACATGATTTTGCATTAGAGATTCGTTCCGTTAGTGGATTAGGCATGGTGGGTGAAGCCGTGGTCACGACCGTTACTCTGACTCGGTGATGTTGCATAATGAGCTTAAAGGATTTTGTAGAAATCCGTTGCGGCAAGATGTCGTTTGTTATGTTTGTGTTTTCCCCCTTTTCTCGAGTGAGTACGTGTAGCCGGAATCGGACAAGGTTAGCTCCGCAATGGTGGTATATGGTTACCTTGGTGGATAAGGTTAGCTCCGCATTGGCGGTAGATGTTTTTCTTTGTGCACGGGGATGTTGCAGTACAAACGAGGGATTAGGGTGGGAATGATTATGGATTGTGATGTGCAAAGGCGCGGCGTTGTCTCCGTGGTCGGCTGGCTATCTCGTAAAGTGCAAGTCATGTGGGGAGAGTGTCCCGGCGAGAGTAGTCCCCTTCTATGAGACTGACGAGAACGCCAAGCATAGGGCAAGCCCGGGCAATGAGGCCATGAGCGAGTGGGGTCCAGCAAGGGTTCTTAGAATCAATCAGTGTGTGAGACGGAATCCTGACGTGAGAAGTCAGAGCATACAGTCAAGCTCGGGTCTAGGAACCATGAGCGGGTGGGGCCTTGGAAAGAGTTCTGTGTGACAGATTGTATGCCATTAAGGGTATTGCTGTAGCCTCTTGTTTGCGGCTTAACGCCAATGCGGAAATTTGGAGTACCCAGATGTTTTGATGTTGTGCTAGTTGCATGTTGGAGTTACCATGGTGATCTGGAAGTGATCAAACATGTAATCTCACTGCCAACGTGATATGAGCCTGCAGGGTCGCACATAAGAGATGCGGAGAAGTTGGATGATTGACTGTGTTGGTAAAGGTTACCAATCACTGACCTGAATGGGGTTATGGGCAAAGTGTTGCCTTAAAGGAGAGTCGGGTTGGGCAAAGTGTTGCCTTGGTGGATTGGTGCTCGGATTCTCGTCGATCGACGAGAATCGTCGAGTAGTGTACTCTGATTCTCGCTGATCGACGAGAATCGTCGACCCTGTTCGACGTGTATCGTCGGTGATTCTCGACGATCGACGAGAATCGTCAACCTACGATTCGACGTGAATCATCGGGCATTCTCGCCGATTGATTCTCGCCGAATCTGCTGGTGATTCTCGCCGACCGATTCTCACTGACTGGTTCTCGCCGATCCTAGCCGATACTCGCCGATCCTTAGTGATTCTCGACGGTCGATTCTCACCAATCGGCTGGTGATTCTCGCCGATTCTGGAACCCTTATTCTTGGGTGTTCTGCGGATAGCGACACACCTAAATCTATTTTATACTTTAGGTATAAATAGAATACTTAGGGTTTTTCGGGATAGATCTATCCTTGGCTGATCGAAGCGAAATCGACGGAAGCGTTCCTCCATTCCGCTCGTTCCGCCGATCCCGAATCTCGCCGCCGACGGAAGTGTTCCGCCGCCGCCGTGTTCGCTCCGTCGACCTCCTCCTCTCCGGCGATCGTCGCTGGTGTTGCTTTTCCTGGCGCGGACCTAGCAGTCCGTGGAATAGTAAGGTGCAGTCTTCATACTTCCCGATTTTCCGTGCGACGGAAAGATCGGTGTTCTCCCGCTCGTGTGGACTTCTGCAGAAACGTGGACATTATTCCACGTACAACTCGCCACCAGCAAGAATACAAAGTTTGGAGCATCTCCGTTGAGTTGTGACTCAATGCCACCGAGGTAATTTTGCATAGTTGTATGTTAACTTCCTGATTCAACTATCATGGCCCGATCCCATTTCTTTTGGGTTTTCTTGATGTTTTTAATCTTCCGCTGCGTGCACAAGCATTGTGCCATCCTCATAGAGAAACCCAACAGTGGTATCAGAGCTAGGTTCCGGCCATGATTGTTGTATTAGAAGTTTTGTTATTCCAGTGTGTGTAAATCTAGGGATTTAGAAGTGTTCTAAATGTCTAGATTTAGTCTTGGTACCCCGCCAAGAACTTCTGGAATTTCGTGTGAATTTCTAATTATTAGAAATTGTAGTCTCCTTAGCAGTAACCATCCCTCGAGTTTGTTTTGGATTTTGAATCCAACTTGGAGAGATGAGCTTGTCTATTGCCTTAAGTTGAGTTATCTTTGCCTTGGTCCAATGCATGTAAATCTGAGGATTTGGAAATTTCCGGATGTTCAGATTTAGCCCTTCCTTCTATCAATTGTTGATGGTGTCAGGATGTGCACATAAGGGATGCATGTAGTTTAGATATTGTTTTTCTTTGGATGTGCACATTGATCAAATGTTGATCATGTTTAACTATTAACCTATAATTTAAATCCCTTCATCAAATATTAAGTGTTCGGATGCCTTCCGATGGATGACACTCTTCCTGCCTCAATCGATGAAGTGTGGGCTTGCCAAAGCAAAGTGCATTAATCTATCTTGATAAGGGTGCGAGCGGATAATTGTGATATCCCACTGTCTACATCGGGTCCAGCTTAACTAGGTGACCTCAAAGGTTGAGTGCCTAGAGGCATAGGGTTGGCATGCACCATATGATGGATGTGAGTAAGGAGTTATTCACCAACCATACAAGAATTGCATGAGGATGCAATTGCCAAGCGTTGCCTACCTAAATAACCACATCGTGAGAGGAAAGCCAAAGTTGACTCATTGTGTTGGTGAAATTCGGATCTTGTCCACTAAGAGAGTAGCTCGCATGAACTCTCCGAATTGTTAGTGAGGGCTATCATTTCGAATAAAATAGTGGGAGTGTTTTAATTGAAGTCCAAATTAAAATAAATTGTATTTGAAATTTTGGTACTGATTTTATTCTGCATAAAATTCTTGTAGAATTCCATGGCAAGTGTTTCACACTCCACATTGTCTTTGAGAGCCATCCTTGAGAAGGATAAGCTCAGTGGGACAAATTACATGGACTGGTATAGGAACCTGAGAATTGTTCTCAGGCAAGAGCGAAAGCTCTATGTCTTGGAAGAAGAAGCCCCCGAGGTGCCGACCGGGAACTCTTCCCGTGCTGAGAAGGATACTTATAAGAAGTATACTGATGATGCTTTAGATGTCGAATGCCTTATGCATGCCACTATGAACTCTGAGCTTCAGAAGCAACATGAGAACATGGGGTGCAAGGAGATTGACGAGCATCTCAAGAAAATGTTTCAAGGGCAGGCTCATCATGAGAGGTTTGACATCACAAAAGCGTTGTTTCAGTGCAAGATGGGAGTTCGAGACTCAGTAGGGACTCACGTACTCAAGATGATTGGGTATATAGAGAACCTTGAAAGGCTGGGTTTTCCTCTTGGTCAAGAGTTGGCCACGGATCTGATCATGCAATCGTTGCCGGACAGTTATGAGCAGTTCGTCTTGAACTACAACATGAATGAAATAGACAAGACACTGCCCGAACTCCTAGGCATGTTGAGAACTGCCGAAATCAACATGAAGAAGGTCAAGCCTGCCAGCCCCATACTGATGGTGCATAAGGGCAAGGGCAAGGCCAAGGGCTCTAAGAAGACGAAGGTGGGACTTAAGTCATACCTTGAGCCCAAGTCTTCAGCACTGATGAAAAAGAAAAGCACGGTGAAGGAAGGGAAATGCCACCACTGTGGCAAGGCTGGTCATTGGAGGAGGAACTGTCATTCGTACTTTGAAGGTCTACAGAAACTGAAGGGAGGTATGACTTCCGCTTCAAATGTTTACGTTATAGAGATAAACCTTTCTGCTCCTTCATCTTGGGTATTGGATATCGGATGTGGTTCTCACATTTGTACAAATGTGCAGGAACTGGGAAGGAGAAGATTGCTGATTAAAGGGGAGGTGGACCTCCGCGTCGGCAATGGAGCAAGAGTTGCTGCTGTAGCCGTAGGGGTTTACCGTCTTTCTTTGCCCAGTGGGCTTGTAATAGAACTAGATAACTGTTATTTTGTTCCGGCCATAACTAGAAACATTATATCTATTCCATGTTTGGACATGATTGGATTTTATTTTATAATTAAGAACAACTGTTGTTCTATATTTAAGAATGATGTTTGTTATGCTGTAGCCCAATTGTTTAATGGTCTTTATGTTTTGAACTTGCACCATCTGATCTGTAATGTAGAAAATAATAAAAGACTAAGAACAAATGACTCGAACCCTACGTTTCTCTGGCATTGTCGTTTGGGCCATATCAATGAGAAGCGCATATCCAAGCTCCATAAAGATGGACTTTTGGACTCATTTGATTATGAATCATTTGAGCGATGCGAATCTTGTTTGTTAGGCAAAATGACTAAAGCTCCTTTCACTGGTTATACTGAGAGGGCTGAGGATCTCTTGGGTGTTGTACATAGTGATGTATGCGGACCCATGAGTTCCATGGCTAGAGGTGGGTATTTCTACTTTGTTACATTTACTGATGATTTCAGTAGATACGGATATGTGTATCTTATGAAGTGCAAATCCGAGACCTTTGAAAAGTTCATAGAGTTCAAGAATGAAGTAGAAAAATAGTTGGGTAAAAGGGTTAAAGCACTCCGATCTGATCGGGGTGGCGAATACCTAAGTCATGAGTTCCGTGATCATCTGAAAGAGTGTGGTATTGTATCACAGCTCACTCCACCTAGAACACCACAACATAATGGTGTGTTTGAGAGGAGAAATCGTACTCTATTAGACATGGTACGTTCGATGATGAGTCATGCAGACTTGCCTGTTTCCTTTTGGGGTTTTGCTTTAGAGACTGCTGCAATGACATTGAATCGCGCTCCAACGAAAATGGTTCTGAAGACACCATATGAGATATGGACTGGGAAGCGTCCTAGTATGTCGTTCATTAAAATTTGGGGCTGTGAGGCATACGTGAGACGTCAAATGCCTGACAAGCTGGAACCCAAATCGGATAAATATTATCTGGTGGGATATCCTAAGGAAACGAAAGGGTAATACTTTTACCTACCGTCTGAGGGCAAAGTGTTTGTCGCAAGGACTGGTGTTTTCTTGGAGAAAGAGTTCTTATCAAGAAAGACTAAAAAGGTAGAGCTTGAAGAAGTTCAAGAACCACATGTAGTGAATGAACCGGAATTGGATTCTGAGTCAGGACTACAAGATGTTGTAGCTAGAGAACCTGCTCAAGGAACACAAGTCCTACGTAGATCTGGTAGACCGAGGTTTGAGCCGGAGAGATATGGATTTCTCATGTCTCAAATAGGTAATGTGTTGCTTATGGATCATGATGATGAGCCAGCAACCTACCAAGAGGCTATGAATGGACCGGACTCCGACAAATGGCTTGAGGCTATGAAATCTGAAATGGACTACATGTATGCAAACCAAGTTTGGAACTTGGTGGAACCACCTGAAGGGGTACGACCCATAGGGTGCAAGTGGGTCTTCAAGAAGAAGACCGACATGGATGGGAATGTACAGACATTCAAAGGGCGACTGGTGGCTAAGGGTTTCAAGCAAATTCATGGTATTGACTATGATGAGACTTTTTCCCCTGTTGCTATGGTAAAGTCCATAAGGATATTGCTTGTTATTGCTGCATATTACGACTACGAGATCTGGCAGATGGATGTCAAAACGGCTTTCCTTAATGGAAACCTCCTTGAGGAATTGTATATGACACAACCCGAGGGTTTTGTATCCCCAGATGAAGCCACTAAAATATGCAAACTGAATAAGTCCATCTATGGACTGAAACAGGCCTCTGGAAGTTGGAATCTTCATTTTGATGAGAAAATCAAAGAGTTTGGTTTCATCAAGAATGAAGATGAGCCTTGTGTTTACAAGCGAATCAGTGGGAGCATTGTTGTCTTCCTGATATTGTATGTAGATGACATACTGTTGATTGGGAATGACATTCCTACCCTGAAAGTTGTTAAGAACAACCTAGGGAACTGCTTTTCAATGAAGGATTTGGGTGAAGCGACTTATATACTTGGTATTAAGATCTATAGAGATAGATCGAAGAAGTTGCTGGGTTTGACCCAGAGTACGTACATCGAAAAGGTGTTGAAGCGGTTCAACATGCTTGAGTCTAAGAAAGGATTTTTGCCCATGTCTCATGGTGTGAATCTCTCTAAGGACCAGTGTCCAAAGTCTTGTGAAGATAAAGACCGCATGAAGTTGATTCCATATGCTTCGGCAATTGGATCAATCATGTACGCGATGTTATGTACTCGACCCGATGTCTCCTTTGCTTTGAGCATGACTAGCAGGTATCAGTCAGACCCCGGTGAGTGTCACTGGATTGCAGTCAAGAGTGTCCTGAAGTACTTGAGAAGGACTAAGGATGTGTTCTTGGTGTATGGTGGAGAGGAAGAGCTCGTTGTAAGTGGTTACACGGATGCTAGCTTCCAAACTGATAGAGATGACTCCAAGTCTCAGTCAGGTTTTATGTTTTGCCTGAATGGAGGAGCTGTGAGCTGGAAGAGTTCCAAGCAAGAGATAGTTGCTGATTCTACAACAGAGGCCGAGTATATCGCCGCAGCTAATGCGGCGAAGGAGGTTGTATGGATTAGGAAATTCATCGGTGAGCTTGATGTAGTTCCTAGCATTGTTGGTCCCGTAGTTCTCTACTGTGATAACAATGGTGCAATTGCACAATCTAAGGAACCTAGATCCCATCAGCGCTCCAAGCACATACTTCGGTGGTTTCATCTTATTCGTGAGATTGTCGAACGAGGAGATGTGAACATTTGCAGAGTGCCGACTGAGGAGAATATTGCGGATCCACTGACAAAGCCTCTCGCGTAGAGAAAGCATGATGGTCATACTAGATCGATGGGTATACGATACCTAAATGATCAACTCTAGCGAGAATCTTGTGGGATTCATCTAATCTTGTATTTTGTTGGCTATTTGTTCATATGATGAACATTGTACCTAATTTTTCTTTTACAATTAATGACAAATTCTTTTATTATGAGTTTTTCTATATGATAGTTAAATGTTAACATAATAGATACCCTTACAATGTTCGCTTCCATGGGACATCAAGTACGTGACTTGAATGTGAGAGCCCATGATTTATTTGAAGCTTCATTCTTAAAAGGTCCCTGGTCGAGAATCATCATAGAATCTAAGGGTGACGATGGTACATGAAGGCTAGCACGTGCGTTGACTGATGACCGGTTCTCACAGGTCATGATATTGTGATATCAAGTGATCACGTGGGTACTTGTTAGTGAACAAGTTGTACTGGACAGACCCAGCCTGAGACTGCTATGTGGATTGTCATCCAATCGTGTCACGAGTAGGTCTCAATTGACAATGGTGTTGTGGTCCTTTGACCTGAAGTCACAGCATTCATCAAGTGAGGAAGAGCGTGCTTTGATGCCATCTAAAGTCTTCCTTAAGAAAGGTTGATGATAAGGGTGGTTGTTGGGCATGTTACGAATCATTTGGGTGTTTGTATGTGAGCAGATATGGAATTTGTCCTCCTGTATGACAGGAGTTGCATCCATGGGCCCCTTGATGGAACTGGACTGAGAAATGCATGGCCATGCTTGGTTGAGTCAATATGTGATATTGGACTCACCATTCTCTGGAAGTCCGTCCTGGATCAAGAATCTTGGATTGAGCTATTACGAGGGTGACACGGTCCATGCCTCTAGTTCTTTCCGGATGTAAGGGACAAAGGGACAAAGACAACGCTGGTACATTGGTCATAAAGGCTTATGAGTTATAAACTCTTATTGCTTGGGGAGCAATGATGCATTGCTAGATGCCGCTCATTGTTTGTGAGGTTTTTGGTTTGATACTTTTAAGATCAAGTGGGTGTCTGTTGGAGTTACCATGGTGATCTGGAAGTGATCAAACATGTAATCTCACTGCCAACGCGATATGAGCCTGCAGGGTCGCACATAAGAGATGTGGAGAAGTTGGATGATTGACTGTGTTGGTAAAGGTTACCAATCACTGACCTGAATGGGTTTATGGGCAAAGTGTTGCCTTAAAGGAGAGTCGGGTTGGGCAAAGTGTTGCCTTGGTGGATTGGTGCTCGGATTCTCGCCGATCGACGAGAATCGTCGAGTAGTGTACTCTGATTCTAGCCGATCGACGAGAATCGTCGACCCTGTTCGACGTGTATCGTCGGTGATTCTCGACGATCGATGAGAATCGTCAACCTACGATTCGACGTGAATCATCGGGCATTCTCGCCGATTGATTCTCGCCGAATCTGCTGGTGATTCTCGCCGACCGATTCTCGCTGACTGGTTCTCGCCGATCCTAGCCGATACTCGCCGATCCTTAGTGATTCTCAACGATCGATTCTCACCGATCGGCTGGTGATTCATGCCGATTCTGGAACCCTTATTCTTGGGTGGTCTGCGGATAGCGACACACCTAAGTCTATTTTATACTTTAGGTATAAATAGAATACTTAGGGTTTTTCGGGATAGATCTATCCTTGGCTGATCGAAACGAAATTGACGGAAGCGTTCTGCCATTCCGCTCGTTATGCCGATCCCGAATCTCACCGCCGACGGAAGTGTTCCGCTGCCGCCGTGTTCGCTCCGTCGACCTCCTCCTCTCCGGCGATCGTCGCTGGTGTTGCTTTTCCTAGCGCGGACCTAGCAGTCCGTGGAATAGCAAGGTGCGGTCTTCATCCTTCCCGATTTTCCGTGCGATGGAAAGATCGGTGTTCTCCCGCTCGTGTGGACTTCTGCAGAAACGTGGACATTATTCCACGTACCACTCGCCACCGGCAAGAATACAAAGTTTGGAGCATCTCCGTTGAGTTGTGACTCAACGCCACCGAGGTAATTTTTCATAGTTGTATGTTAACTTCCTGATTCAACTATCATGGCCCGATCCCATTTCTTTTGGGTTTTCTTGATTTTTTTATTCCTCCTCTGCGTGCACAAGCGTTGTGCCATCCTCATAGAGAAACCCAACATTGCAAACGCGATAGGGTGCCTTGGGTGAAGCCCGGGTTTTGCATACATGCTGCATAGTAGGCCCATTTTTATTATATGCTCAACATAGAAAACGTGTTTGTTCTTTTAGACATCCAAACCTGTTCTCTTAGTGCTTTACATGTTTTGTATACGGTATGCAAAGTGCTGAGTTGCAGGTTGGAGGGCTACCCCGGGGTCCGTTAGGGGCGGCCGGGAGCAGATGTGTTTGTTACACAGTTTGAGGTCAGCCTTTGCTAACCCACATTACAACCAATTTTTATATTGCAAGGATCGCAAGCAGGAGCTAGCTCGCCGGCCAAAAGAGCCTAAGCCTCAAGAAGTGTTTCAGCTCGTACAAACTCTATTTTGGTGGTATTGTGTGTTTTGATACTCTTGTTTTCCGGCTTGCATGCCGAGGTAGTTTAGGAGTGCTCATGCACATTGATGCTTGATGTTATATTTTTGTAGTGTTGGACTCTCTCTTTTGTTGGAAGGCCTTAAGGCCGTTTTGATACTCTTATATGTGGATAGCTTCTGGTCTTGTTTGATGTTTCCGCTGTTGTTTGTCTTGAGTTTTGAGATTGGGTAGTTCATATCATCTTATAATGCTAAAGTTGTGGCGTCTATATGTTGTGGGGTCACGGGTGGACCCATATTATATGGTCTTTACAGGGGAGGTGTTACAATTTGTTATCAGAGCCAGGTTGCATCCAAAGTCAGTGTGTATAGAAGTTATCCACATAGAAGTGACGCGGCACCATGAGTGTCCTAATGTTTGAGTCTTGTGATTAAGAGACTGATTCCTTGTTTCCTTGCTTTTCTTAAGAGTGCAAGCAATGAGGCGGATATGTCGGGACCAAGAGAAGAGCTTTCAGTGAGAAGCGCTACTGCTCAAGGTCCTTTGATCCTGGGTGTAAACCCGACCGACTTCAGTCGCATGCTTGCAGAAGCAATGGTGGCAGACCAAGCTGCAGCGATAGCTCATGTAGCAACCCCTGCTACACCGGATACGGCGACAGCTGTGCCGGGCGGAGAAGTCAGGTGTTAACCACTCAGTCTGCAATGCATACGAAATTCGTCACCTACCTCGCTGACTCAATTTGGCAGTCCGCTCAGCTTGGCAAAGCACATGCATAATTTTAATGTCCCAGGCTCATCATAGGCATACTCGGTTTGGTAGTCCGCCGAGTTTGGCAGAGCAGCAGCACTTAGCAGTCCCAAGGATGATCCCCTCAGCGGCAGAATCAGTGCTTCATTCGCCCAGTTCGGCACGCCTTTGGAGCTCTGGGTTCATACCTCTTTGGCGGACTTAGTGACCCGTGCGCCCAGGCCGAAGTCCTCCAGCAGGCACACGCCTTGCAGCAGTAGGCGGAAGCCTCAGCCCGCGAGCCCAGTCTGCCCCCTTTGTGCGGACTAGCGTGTTCTTTCTTTTTTGCTTCTCGTCACCGCTACCCGGTACTCCTGTACCCCGGGCACCCGGTTATCTTAACCCTGCCCGTTTGGGCAGCCCCCCGTCTTATAAATAGGGGGAAGTGGTGCACCCAAAGCACGCTGACTCGTGCCCAGGAGCCTACTTGTTAAAGGCTGCGGACTCAATTCTCAGGCTTTGCGGACTCCTGCTTGCTCAGCTCTTCGTATTTTCCTTTACTCCACTTGTAATCAACCTTGTAACCACCATTCTTCAATCAAAGGAAAGCTCATCGCAAGAGAGGCATTCAAGTAGCGACATGCGAAGTCTGTTGTTGTCGGGGCTCACGGCCCTACTATTCTTTTTGCTCTCGTCTGCTTTGTAGATTGCTACTCGCAGTTTCTTTTTCCCATTCTATTCCCCCGTGCTCGAACCGTTAGCTGGTGGTGCTCGACTCCCTTTTCATTTTTGTGCATCAACAGTTAACACGCGGCCTTCAGATTCGAGTAGTATTTTGAATTCAGCAGACAGACATGTCAGACTGCCGAGCTCGCTACTCAGACCGCTCCAACTCTTCAGAAGATTCTCTTTGGTATGCTATCGAGCAGGCTCATTTTTAGGGTGAGCAATCCCGCAGACAGACCGATCAGCGTCTTGATGCAATTAGCCAGGACTTGATTATGTTAACCCAGCGGCTTGCTCCCCAGACTGCAGCAGAGCCTGTGGACTCGCCAGTCCGCCAGACCCCAGCTCGCCAAACTCCGCTTCGGCAATGTCAATTCACTCCTCACCATTCCGCTCAGTCCGCCGCTCCTCTACGGATTCAGGAGGAGCAGTTCGCCTCCTTCATGAATTTTTTCAGGGAGGCAGCCAGGGGGACTCCTGCCCGCCAGCTCCATTTCATCGATTGCCAGTCCGCCGAGCCCGCTGACTCTCCAGCTTCAGTCTGCCCTTTTTACCCTGCTGAGTTTGAGACTCCGTCTCCCTTCATCAATCGAATCTGATGGGAGTCAGCTCCGAGTAACTTCAGGGAACCCCGACTTCCATTCTACTCAGGGGAGACTAATCCAGTCACCCATCTCCAAGCATTCGATGAGGCAGTTTCACTGAGATGCCTCTCTGACGCCATCAAGTGCAAGCTTTTGTTTACCACAATCGAAGGATAGGCGAGAGAGTGGTTTTATGAGTTGCCTTCAGGCACGATTTCTTCCTTCGTAGAGCTTTGCAGTGAACTGTTGCTGAGGTTTGCTACCTCAAAAAAGAGAAAAGATGGATCGGCTGCTCTCTTCAAGATCAAGCAAAGGGACAACGAATCAGTTGCACAGTTTGTTGATCGCTTCCAGAAAGAGATTCAGGGGGTGAGGAATGTGAACCCCGATTACTATAAGGTTGCCTTGATTCATGGCCTCCGGGAAGGCCCCTTAAAGTTTAAAGCAACAACGAAGGCACCAGCAACATACCATGAGTTGATAGCCATGGTTAATCGCTTCATTGAAGGTGAGAACGCCAACCCCACCTATGTCTCTTCCCTGACAGCTAAGGCTGAAGGAAGGGATGCTTACGACTCTTCTTCTCACAGCAACCACCATCACAGCAAACCTCCTCGCCCTGATTTCTAGCCTCCTTCTCATAGGGGCCGGAATTTCCGCCACAAGAAACCCTTCCTCGGGCATCGACAGTTTCAAGATCAGAGACTGTCGTTGGCTGCCACTACCGCCAAACCGCTGTTAGCGCTTCCCATTCTTCAGCAAGCAGCCCTGCCATCTCCAAGACAGTGTGATATCAACTCCGTGGAGGAGAGTATAGGTCTGGATCTTGTTGAAGTCATCCAGATCTTGCAGAAGAAATCAGATGAGAAGAAATAAGGGCCTCAGAGAGAGTGGAGTCCAAGGAACAACGCACATTTCTGCCAGTTTCACAAAGAGAAGGGCCACTTAACCGAAGACTGCAAAGCCCTTCATCTGCTATTGTAAAAACTGCTTGCTGAGGGCAAGATTGATTTGAGTAAAAAAAGACTCTTCTTCGAAGCTATCTACCTCCAAGGGCAAGGAGGTAGCTGAAGCTTATCAAGAATGTGTGGAGGTAGAGGACGAAGGCCGTCTAGGGCCAATCAACGTTCCAGTTGAAAGTTTTGATGGAGATGATGAAGGATTCCTGGGGCGACTCTTCTTCATTCACGGTGGGGCAGGAACCGAATCTACTCGGAAGTCCTCAATTTCAAGGGTCACTCGAGTAGAGGTTGCCTCTTCCTCTTCCTCTACTCCACCAAGCAATGTTTTCACTTTTGGCCAAGCTGATCTGACTCAAACAGCAAATCCGTTTGATGATGCAGTCATGATTAAGGCGGTTGTTGGAGATTTTATGGTTGACAGGATTCTCATTTATACTGGCAGCTCGGTCAACCTATTGATCAAATCAACCTTTGAGGCCCTGAAAACTGGAAAGCCTCTGCTTTCCACCAAAGGGCCACTATACGGCTTCTCTATTGAGAGAAAAGAAGTCAAAGGAAGCGTCACCCTACCAGTAAAGCTTGGAGGAGTGATTGGTTAAAACTCCAAAACTATTTACGGTCACGCGGCGACCCGGCGGTTTTATTTAAGTAAAGCGGAAGTGGTTTTATTTAGAAAACGGGGCGCACGTATTTATTTATTTGGATATAAAACGGGTTAGATCGAGTTTTAACGAAAGGAGGCAAGTGCACCTATCATGAGTAGTACAGGATATTCCCGGTGGAATATCGAGGTCGTATTGTTCTCGGGGTCTGTTCGATTATTTCTACTCTTCCCTGGAGGAGACTATTATTTTACCGATAATTAACTTGTCGGGTTTTTTTATATATATAATAAAAATGACAGAAAATGAAAGCATTAAAGGGGAAGCCGATGACGAGCTTAGCGCAACGGAATCGAATAATATTTGAACTAAAATAAACTTTGAATAAACAGAGATCCTAATTTTCAAATCAATTAAGGCGGAGACTTGGCCGTGGAGGTTCCCCTAAAATGAGCTCACCTACCTATAGGGCTATCGCTCACCTGAATGCTAAGACTATTCGACCGGGCTCTCGTCCGACGAAGGATTCCTCTTAACGCTCGCATTACGCTAAGAACCCCGCTATTGGTTGGGGAACCCAATCCGGTAGAGTTGGCGCGCCTCCTCTCTCGAGGGTTAGTGCAGAACTCTCTTTGCCAAGGGGTGATTGGTCCATATGCACGGCCTCTCGGCTAGCTAGCATATGGACTACGAAAATAGGGCCCACACATCGATTATGTGGTCCTACGCATCGTAAACCCAAGGAAAACCTTAAGTAATTTTAATTAATAAGAAAATAAGGACCTTTAATTATTTAAAGCTATTTTATTTGTCCCAATACTCTTAGATATTGAGGGCTAAGAACGGTTAGCCACTCATCGGAATGGGGACGACAGCGGTGAAAGAAATAAAGAAAGCCGTAAATGAAAGCGATAAAATGAAAGCAAGAAAATAAAGCAAGAAATAAAGTAGTAAATTGCAAGTCCTACTCAAATGAGTAGGACTGAAATGAAAGCAGTAAAGTGCGAGTCCCGGCGCAAATGCGTAGGCGGGAGAAATGAAAGCGAGTCCTACTCAAACGAGTAGGATAAAATAAATGCAATGCACACACACACTCTACATAAAGTAAAACTCACGCACACACACTCTCGACATGAAATTAAATACGCACACACACAAATCCTACTCAAATGAGAAGGGGAAAATCAATGCGGGTCGAATGAAATTAAATACGCACACACACAAATCCTACTCAAAGAAAAAAAAAATTTTGATGTTTTATAAGTTTTTTTGTGTGATTTTTTGTGTTTTATGATTTTGTTTTTTGAGTTTTTTTATATAAAAAAACATAGAAAAAGTTTTAAAGTTTTAAGTTTTGTAATTTTTTGTATTATAATGAGTTTTTGTTATGACAGAATATAAAAGTGCAGAAATTAAAAAAATATGAAAACACCCACATACTTAAACCCAACATTGTCCACAATGTTGCAATCTAAGTATGCTTAACAGATAATATACAAAATATAATAAGTACAAAAAGAGAAAGAGAAGGTAGAAGCTTCCCTTAAGACGAGTCCGGGAGGCCCGGGTCGAAACCCTGCATTATTGTTAGAAGAAGTAGCAAAAATATAACAGAAAAACAAAAAAAAAAATTCGGCAAAAAGGTTGCGAGCGGTAGGGGGTGCAAGTGCGTGTGAGTCGAAGCTGACGTCTTAGCTTATGAGTGCGATAAAAAAAACGACCCCCTAGCATGCACAAAAGTGTGAAGCGCGTCGAATGAAAACAAAACAATTTAAAATAAATTAAATTAAAACCCCAAAATATATAGATTTTTGTTTAAAAAAAATCAAATTATTATATATAATTTTTTTGTGGTGTTTTTAAGTAGATTTTTTAATTTTTAGTTGGTGTTTTGGTTTTTATTTTTTATGGGTTTTTAGTTTTTTAAGTGTTTTTGAGAGATTTTCTGTTTTTTAGTTAGTTATAAAAATAATGAAAAAAATTTTAAGTGTTTTTTTTCATTTTCTAGATTTTTTAGTTTTTTAGTTTTATAGTTTTTTCAAATTTTTGGTTTTTAGAGGTTTTTCAATTTTTTTTTGTTTTATAGGTTTTTAAATTTTTTTTGTTTTACAGGTTTTTTAATTTTTGTTTATAGGTTTTTTTTATTTTTGTCATTTTATAGGTTTTTAAACTTTTTTTGTTTTATAATTTTGTAAGTTTTTTTTTGTTTTGTTTTTATTATTATTTTTATTATTAGTAAAAAAAAAAATTTGTTGGTTAACCATATTATATATATATAAGTAAAATTAATAGAACTCCAGAGTTCAAAATAACGATACGAAAAACTCCCCGGCAACGGCGCCATAAACTTGATTGATTAGAATCGCATCAAGTCCCCAGCAACAGCGCCAAAAACTTGATTGGTTAAAACTCCAAAAATATTTACGGTCACGTGGCGACCCGACGGTTTTATTTAAGTAAAGCGGAAGTGGTTTTATTTAGAAAATGGGGCGCACGTATTTATTTATTTGGATATAAAAGGGGGTCAGATCGAGTTGTAACGAAAGGAGGCAAGTGCACCTATCGTGAGTAGTACATGATATTCCGGGTAGAATATCGAGGTCGTATTGTTCTCGGGATCGGTTCGATTATTTCTACTCTTCCCTGGAGGGGACTATTATTTTACCGATAATTAACTTGTCGGGTTTTTTATATATATAATAAAAATGACAGAAAATTAAAGCATTAAAGGGGAAGCCGATGATGAGCTTAGTGCGACAGAATCGAATAAAATTTGAACTAAAATAAACTTTGAATAAATAGAGATCCTAATTTTCATATCAATTAAGGCGGAGACTTGGCCGTGGAGCTTCCACTAAAATGAGCTCACCTAGCTATAGGGCTATCGCTCACCTGAACGCTAAGACTATTCGACCGGGCTCTCGTCCGACGAAGGATTCCTCTTAACGCCCGCATTATGCTAAGAACCCTGCTATTAGGTGGGGAACCCAATCCAGTAGAGTTGGCTCGCCTCCTCTCTCGAGGGTTAGTGTGGAACTCTCTTTGCCAAGGGGTGATCGGTCCATATGCACGGCCTCTCGGCTAGCTAGCATATGAACTACGGAAATAGGGCTCACACATTGATTATGTGGTCCTACGCGTCGTAAACCCTAGGAAAACCTTAAGTAATTTTAATTAATTAGAAAATAAGGACCTTTAATTATTTAAAGATTTTTAATTTGTCCCAATGCTCTTCGATACTGAGGGCTAAGAACGGTTAGCCACTCATCGGAATGGGGACGGCAGCGTTGAAAGTAATAAAGAAAGCATTAAATGAAAGCGATAAAATGAAAGCAGGAAAATAAAGCAGTAAATTGCAAGTTCTACTCAAACGAGTAAGACTAAAATGAAAGCAGAAAAGTGTGAGTCCCGGCGCAAATGCATTGGCGGGAGAAATGAAAGCGAGTCATACTCCAACAAGTAGGACAAAATAAATTCAATGCACGCACACACTCTACATAAAGTAAAACTCACGCACACACACTCTCGACATGAAATTAAATACGCACGCACACAAATCCTACTCAAATGAGAAGGAGAAAATCAATGCGGGTCCTACTCAAACGAGTAGGACTAAATAAATGCACCCACTCTACAAAAAGTAAAACACACTCCACACTGCAGAAAAGTAAAACACACGCACTCTATTTGAATAAAGTAAAACAATGCGTCATTTAACTCTTAACGAGCAGGCGGAAATAAATGCGCATACATAAAAAATGAGAAAAACTAAGTTATCTAAAAATTAAAACAACTACATTTCTACCTCTAGAATGCGGTAGAAATGCATAAAAAGCTAAAATAAAAATTAAACGAGCGAAAAGTTTTGCAAATAAACGCAAAATGAAAGTGCTCGAAAAATTAAAACGAATACATTTCTATCGCTAGAATGCAGTAGAAATTCATAAAAAGAAGTCAGAAAATTAAACGGACAAAAGTTTTAAATGAAAATCAAAGTGCAGGAAAAATTAAAACAACTAAATTTCCATTCTTATGATTTTATAAAAATGCTAGAAAAGTGATAATAAAGTTAAAAGGAGTAAAAAGTTTTACGGATAAAAACGAACAAAACTAGCGAAAAAGATAAAAAAACACTTTTAAAATGTTTTTATAAACTCATAAGGATGGACATTATATGAACGGAAAAGCTAAACTATGAGAATTATGAAGATTATGAAAGCAATAAAACTAAGTTAAACTCATACACACACACACCCTTAGAATAGAATGAAAAACAAAGTTAAAAACAAAAACAAATAAGATTGTATAAGAGAAGAGTCGCATAGATTCATTCCAAAGCCACAATAGGAGAAGAAAAAGAAATATATTCATTCCAAAGCCACAATAAGAGAAGAAAAAGATCACATTTTATTAAATAAAAAGACTAGTTACGAAGACACAAAAATAAAAGCTAAGGAGAGGGGGAGAAATTTCCCTTACATAAACTTTGGAAGCATCCAGGCAGCATTTCCCCTATACAAAATGGATCCAAAAGGGGAACAGAAACTCTTACAGCAAGCTGGTATTTATAGAGAAAAAAAATCAAAGTACACGGCCCCTAACACGGGCGTGTAGGGGGGCGTGTCAGCACTGTACAAAATACGGCCGTCGATTTGACGGGAAAGTGGACTTCGGGCTGGACACGTGTCGGTCTCGCGTTGGTCATGCCCCAGGTCACGGGCGTGACTCTGGGCGTGTCAGGGAGGTAGATCTGGGCACGGGTCTTTGAGCTGTCACCGGGTCTTGTCGAGTTGAAAAATTGTCGAGCACGAATGTCGAGGAGTTTGGTGATCGTCGAGCGGGAAGATCGTCAAGCAAGAAATATCGTCGAGCAGGACAAATCGTCGAGTGTGAAGATGGGTTAGACGATCGTCGAGCGGGAAGATCGTTGAGTGCGGGTCTTTGTCAGCCAGGTGGAGGAGTCACGCCCTTGGGCACGGGCGTGACGTTGGGCGTGTCAGGTTGGTCGACGATCGTCGAGCTGAAAACGTTGAGCAGAATGTTCGTCGAGCTTGCTGAAGTGGTCACAGGCTTGGGTCACGCCCCGTATCGGATTGACACGGGCGTGTGGCCGGGCGTGTGGCCGGGCGTGTTGACGATCGTCGAGCGGAAATCGACGAGCGCGAAAATCGTCGAGAGGAAAACGTCGAGCACTGGACATAGGTCATGCCACGAGCGTGTGACCAGGCGTGTCAAGCAATTTCTTCAAAAATTTGCGGATTCCACGGGTTTTGTGATATCACGCCCGAGTCATGGGCATGACCAGCAAGTCACGGGCGTGACTTGTCAATTTTTGGCAGATTTTTTATTTTTTTCCTGAAAAATAAAATTAATTATGTTAGCAAAATATTTACAAAAATTGGAGTAATTTATTAAGGAAAAATAAGTAAAAATGACCAAAAGTAACAAAAATGACTTATTTATTGTACACAAAATGTGTATATTTACAATTCATCAAATACCCTCATACTTAAGCTTTTGCTATTCCAGAGCAAAAGTTGGAGATAAACTTATAAGGAATTAAAGAAATCCTAAGTTTAACTACCGCTTGAGTTAATTAAAAGTAAGATCAAAATAAATATCCGGTGTCTAAGAATTAAATCAGAAATTATGAAAATTTTATAACTAGAGAAGAGTTTCAAAAAGACTTCTAGATAAAAAATAAAATAGAAAGCAAAAATCTATTTTTGTTAGTTTAATAAAGATGGATTGGAATTATACAAAAAACTTTAGCTTGTTAAAGGAAATAATGCAATTTAAAAGTTATGCTCTCAAAAAAAATTTAAATTAATTCTAAAATCATTGAAATAGGATAAATAGTTTGGCGGGTTATGAACAGGGCTTGGATTTAGAGACGAGGTAATTTTTTCTCGAACCTCCAATTTTTTCTTTTTGGATTATTAGGAAAATAAAATCTTATTTTCCTAACATATAATGTTTTTTTCTTTTTAATAAATAAATAACCCAATGTATATGTGTAGGAGTAATGAATTTTATCCTCTTACTCCATAACATATAATCTTTTTAAATATTGGGTGCCTATGTTTACGGAATGAAATTTTATTTCCATTGACATAAGATCTTTTAAGGGATAAAATATGGGTAAACATGTCAAGTAAGACATGAAAAAAATTAAAGTGGGTTTATTTTTTTTTAAAAAAAGAAAACTAGATTTTAATAAAAAAGTTTTGAGAGCAACATTTTTAAAATGAACGTTCCGATGTTTCTAAAAGCATGAAGTAGAAATAATTAAAATCCATGGATGTTATTTTCTAACATAAAAAAACGAGCTTCTATTTAAAAATTAGAAGTGGTGGTGAAAAACAAGTTCCCTATAATAAGGAAAAGACATAAAAAATTCTTTAAAACTTAACCACAGACACTTAAATCTATCAAACTTTAATTATTAAACGAATAGTAAGCAAAGAAAAAAAGAATTCGCTTATAAATTAACTCGAAACAAGATTTTTGGAAAGCAAAAAGGGTTAAGATATGGTATATTCGATCTATTTTGTTACATAATTAAACAAAATATTTTTTTTATTATTTTTTAGTGTTTTTATCATTTTTTTGTGTTTTAATTACTATCTTTTTTTAGGATTTTTTGAGTTATTTTCTTTTTTTTTGGTTTTTCTAAAATTTTGTTTTTTTTTTAGTTTTTTTGATAAGTTATTTACAAGAAGAGTAGAGAAAGAAGTGTTATTTACAAAGAAGATAGGGGGAAAGAGAATAAAAAATTTTTGTTTTTAAATATTATACAAAGTAAAAAACTTGAGGGTGGCTCGCGAACAGAATTTTATTTGGGTGGTTGGTTCGATGAGTCGAACGATGCAGGTAGGCTAAAAAGCGAGCTTTTTTCACAAAAGGAAGAGAAGAGGGGGGAAGAGATATTTTTACAAAAAATATTGAAAAAGTAAAAAAGAAAAAATGTTTTTTGATGTTTTATAAGTTTTTTTGTGTGATTTTTTGTGTTTTATGATTTTGTTTTTTGAATTTTTTGATATAAAAAAACATAGAAAAAGTTTTTAAGTTTTAAGTTTTGTAATTTTTTGTATTATAATGAGTTTTTGTTATGACAGAATATAAAAGTGCAGAAATTAAAAAAATATGAAAACACCCACATACTTAAACCCAACATTGTCCCCAATGTTGCAATCTAAGTATGCTTAACAGATAATATACAAAATATAATAAGTACAAAAAGAGAAAGAAAAGGTAGAAGCTTCCCTTAAGACGAGTCCGGGAGGCCCGGGTCGAAACCCTGCATTATTGTTAGAAGAAGTAGCAAAAATATAACAGAAAAACAAAAAAAAGAAAAATTCGGCAAAAAGGTTGCGAGCGGTAGGGGGTGCAAGTGCGTGTGAGTCGAAGTTGACGTCTTAGCTTATGAGTGCGATAAAAAAAACGACCCCCTAGCGTGCACAAAAGTGTGAAGCGCGTCGAATGAAAACAAAACAATTTAAAATAAATTAAATTAAAACCCCAAAATATATAGATTTTTGTTTAAAAAAAAATCAAATTATTATATATAATTTTTTTGTGGTGTTTTTAAGTAGGTTTTTTAATTTTTATTTGGTGTTTTGGTTTTTATTTTTTATGGGTTTTTAGTTTTTTAAGTGTTTTTGAGAGATTTTCTGTTTTTTAGTTAGTTATAAAAATAATGAAAAAAAAATTAAGTGTTTTTTTTCATTTTCTAGATTTTTTAGTTTTTTAGTTTTATAGTTTTTTCAAATTTTTGGTTTTTAGAGGTTTTTCAATTTTTTTTGTTTTATAGGTTTTTAAATTTTTTTGTTTTAGATGTTTTTTAATTTTTTTTGTTTTATAGGTTTTTTTTATTTTTGTCATTTTATAGGTTTTTAAACTTTTTTTGTTTTATAATTTTGTAAGTTTTTTTTTGTTTTGTTTTTATTAGTATTTTTATTATTAGTAAAAAAAAAATTTTGTTGGTTAACCATATTTATATATATATATATATATATATATATATATATATATATATATATATATATATATATACATAGGTAAAATTAATAGAACTCCCGAGTTCAAAATAACGATACGAAAAACTCCCCGGCAACGGCGTCATAAACTTGATTGATTAGAATCGCATCAAGTCCCCAGCAACAGCGCCAAAAACTTGATTGGTTAAAACTCCAAAAATATTTACGGTCACGTGGCGACCCTACAGTTTTATTTAAGTAAAGCGGAAGTGGTTTTATTTAGAAAATGGGGCGCACGTATTTATTTATTTGGATATAAAAGGGGTCAGATCGAGTTTTAACGAAAGGAGGCAAGTGCACCTATCGTGAGTAGTACAGGATATTCCGGGTAGAACATCGAGGTCGTATTGTTCTCGGGGTCGGTTCGATTATTTCTACTCTTCCCTGGACGGGACTATTATTTTACCGATAATTAACTTGTCGGGTTTTTTATATATATAATAAAAATGACAGAAAATTAAAGCATTAAAGGGGAAGCCGATGATGAGCTTAGTGCGACAGAATCGAATAAAATTTGAACTAAAATAAACTTTGAATAAATAGAGATCCTAATTTTCATATCAATTAAGGCGGAGACTTGGCCGTGGAGGTTCCACTAAAATGAGCTCACCTAGCTATAGGGCTATCGCTCACCTGAACGCTAAGACTATTCGACCGGGCTCTCGTCCGACGAAGGATTCCTCTTAACGCCCACATTATGCTAAGAACCCCGCTATTGGGTGGGGAACCCAATCCAGTAGAGTTGGAGCGCCTCCTCTCTCGAGGGTTAGTGTGGAACTCTCTTTGCCAAGGGGTGATCGGTCCATATGCACGACCTCTCGGCTAGCTAGCATATGAACTACGTAAATAGGGCTCACACATTGATTATGTGGTCCTACGCGTCGTAAACCCTAGGAAAACCTTAAGTAATTTTAATTAATTACAAAATAAGGACCTTTAATTATTTAAAGATTTTTTATTTGTCCCAATGCTCTTCGATACTGAGGGTTAAGAACGGTTAGCCACTCATCGGAATGGGGACGGCAGCGTTGAAAGAAAAAAAGAAAGCATTAAATTAAAGCGATAAAATGAAAGCAGGAAAATAAAGCAGTAAATTGCAAGTTCTACTCAAACGAGTAAGTCTGAAATGAAAGCAGTAAAGTGCGAGTCCCGGCGCAAATGCATGGGCGGGAGAAATGAAAGCGAGTCATACTCAAACAAGTAGGACAAAATAAATTCAATGCACGCACACACTCTACATAAAGTAAAACTCACGCACACACACTCTCGACATGAAATTAAATACGCACGCACACAAATCCTACTCAAATGAGAAGGAGAAAATCAATGCGGGTCCTACTCAAACGAGTAGTACTAAATAAATGCGCCAACTCTACAAAAAGTAAAACACACTCCACACTGCAGAAAAGTAAAACACACGCACTCTATTTGAATAAAGTAAAACAATGCGCCATTTAACTCTTAACGAGTAGGCGGAAATAAATGCGCATACATAAAAATGAGAAAAACTAAGTTATCTAAAAATTAAAACAACTACATTTCTACCTCTAGAATGCGGTAGAAATGCATAAAAAGCTAAAATAAAAATTAAACGAGCGAAAAGTTTTGCAAATAAACGCAAAATAAAAGTGCTCGACAAATTAAAACGAATACATTTCTACCGCTAGAATGCGATAGAGATGCATAAAAAGAAGTCGGGAAAATTAAACGGACAAAAGTTGTAAATGAAAATCAAAGTGCATGAAAAATTAAAACAACTAAATTATCATTCTTATGATTTTATAAAAATGCTAGAAAAGTGATAATAAAGTTAAATGGAGTAAAACGTTTTACGGATAAAAACGAACAAAACTAGTGAAAAAGATAAAAAAACACTTTTAAAATGTTTTTATAAACTCATAAGGATGGACATGATATGAACGGAAAAGCTAAACGATGAAAATTATAAAAATTATGAAAGCAATAAAACAAAGTTAAACTCATACACACACACACACCCTTAGAAAAGAACGAAAAACAAAGTTAAAAACAAAAGCAAATAAGATTGCATAAGAGAAGTCTCATAGATCCATTCCAAAGCCACAATAAGAGAAGAAAAAGAACACACTTTATTAAATAAAAAGACGAGTTACAAAGACATAAAAAAAAGCTAAGGAGAGTGGGAGAAATTTCCCTTACATGAACTTTGTAAGCATCCAGGCAGCATTTCCCCTATACAAAATGGATCCAAAAGCGGAACAGAAACTCTTACAGCAAGCTGGTATTTATAGAGAAAAGAAATCAAAGTACACGCCCCTTGAAACGGGCGTGTAGGGGGCACGTGTCAGCACTGTACAAAATGCAGCCGTCGATTTGACGGGAAAGTGGACTTCGGGCTGGACACGTGTCGGTCTCGCGTTGGTCACGCCCTAGGTCACGGGCGTGGCCTTGGGTGTGTCGGGGAGGTAGATCTAGGCGCGGGTCTTAGAGCTGTCACCGGGTCTTGTCGAGTTGAAAAATCGTCGAGCGCGAATGTCGAGGAGTTCGACGATCGTCGAGCGGGAAGGTCGTCAAGCAGGAAATATCGTCGAGTAGGACAAATCGTCGAGCAGAAATATCGTCGAGTGGGAAGATGGGTTCGACGATCGTCGAGCGGGAAGATCGTCGAGCGCGGGTCTTTGTCAGCCAGGTGGAGGAGTCATGCCCTTGGGCACGGGCGTGACGCAGGGCATGTCAGGTTGGTCGACGATCGTCGAGCTGAAAACGTCGAGCAGAATTTTCATCGAGCTTGCTGAAGTGGTCACGGGCTTGGGTCACGCCCCGTGTCGGATTGACACGGGCGTGTGGCCGGGCGTGTCGACGATCGTCGAGCGGAAATTGGCGAGCGCGATAATCGTCGTGAGGAAAACGTCGAGCACTGGACACGGGTCATGTCATGGGCGTGTGACCGGGCGTGTCAAGCAATTTCTTCAACAATTTGCGGAATCCACGGGTTTTGCGAGGTCACGCCCCAGTCACGGGCGTGACCAGCAAGTCACGGGCGTGGCTTGTCAATTTTTGGCAGATTTTTTATTTTTTTCCTGAAAAATTAAATTAATTATGTTAGCAAAATATTTACAAAAATATGAGTAATTTATTAAGGAAAAATAAGTAAAAATGACAAAAAGTAACTAAAACGACTTATTTATTGTACACAAAAATTCATATATTTACAATTCATCAAGGAGCAACCAAGCAAGTTCAATTCATAGTGGTTGACGCTCCCAGCAGTTATCACTCCATCTTCGACAGACCCTTGCTGAATAAGTATCAAGCGGTGGTCTCAACTTACTACCTCGCGATCAAGTATTTTGATGACGGGAGGATGTGCTGGGTCAGGAGTGACCCAAGGAGAGTGAGGGAATGTTATGTTCGCAATGTCAACATGACTGAAGCCAGTCCTCCCATTGCTCCATCAACAGCTGCAGAAGCCTCTCCAAGTTCAGAAACTGTTGCTGATGGAGGAGCTCACTTGGACCTGCCTAGGTGACGCAAGGAGTCCCCATTACTAAGGGGGAGGAGAGAAAGCTCTCCATCAACTCGGAGTTGCCTGAAGATCAGAAGGCTGAATTGATCTCTTGTTTGCTAAAAAATCTGGATGTCTTCGCTTGGTCAGCGGAGGACATGCCAGTCATTGATCCAGATGTTGCTTGCCACCACCTTAATGTTGATCCCAACTTCAAGCCAGTGCAGCAGAAGAAGAGGGACGTAGCAATAAAGCTCGCGGATCCAATAAGAGAGGAGGTCGCGAATCTCCTCAAGGCAAACATTATTCGTGAAATTCAATACCGTACCTGGATATCCAATGTTGTAATGGTTAAAAAACCAGGAGGGAAGTGGCGCATGTGTGTAGATTTCATAAAACTTAATAAAGCATGCCACAAAGATTGTTACCCCTTACCTCAGATAGATTCTTTAGTTGATTCTGCAGTAGGATACTCCTTTATGAGCTTTTTAGATGCATTTTTTGGTTACCACCAAATTAGAATGCATAAACCTGACGTTCCTCATAGGTCATTCATTACCAATAATGATTGTTACTGTTACCTTGTGATGCCCTTTGGGCTTAAAAATGCTGGTGCAACCTATCAACACATGATGGACTATATATTTAAGCAACAAAAAGAAAGAAACCTTGAGGTGTACGTGGACGATCTCTTGATCAAAAGCAAGTCTTTTTCACTGCACCTGCAAGATCTTGCAGAGACGTTCGCTACTCTGCGTAGATATAAAATAAAACTCAACCCATCAAAGTGTACTTTTGGGGCGAGTAAGGGGAAGTTCCTTGGTCATCTCCTTACTCCAGAGGGGCTTGCCCCAAATCCAGACAAAGTAAAAGCTATTCTTGATATGGCTCCCCCCCCCCCCCGTTCACCTAAGGAAGTTCATCAGTTAGGGTGGAGGTTAGCAGCTCTCGGTAGGTTCCTCTCTCGGGTTGGTGACAAGACTGCTTCTTTCTTTAAAACTCTTCGAGGAGCGTCCAAATTTGATTGGACAAAAGAGTGTTCTCAGGCTTTTGAGCAGTTAAAGAAGCAGCTGACTTCAACACCTTTGCTCCAGAGTCCCCGGTCAGCGAAGATGTTATTCTTATACTTAAGAGTTGGCCCTGAGGCGCTCAGCTCAGTTCTTCTTCGAGAAGAGAACAGGAAGCAGTTCCCAGTTTATTATGTTAGACATATTCTGAAAAAATGGAGAGACACGATATCCATTCTAGATAATTTGGCCTTAGTACTGGTTATGTCTGCTCGCAGACTCTGTCCGTACTTCCAGGCACACTCAATTCATGTTGTTACTGATCAACATTTGAAAAGTGTGTGGGAGAAACCATAGCATTCTAGCAAACTAGCCAAATGGGCGATAGAATTGAGTGAGTTTGAAATTTCTTATGTGCCCTCGACAGCTATCAAGGCTCAAGTTCTAGCAGACTTCTTGATTGGTACAGTAGATTCCAGTTCTGATCAGGCAGAAAGATCTCCTTTGGCTTGGACCATCTATGTTGATGGTGCCACAGGCAGAAATTCTTCTGGAGCAGGAGTGGTTCTGATCAATCCAAATGGCATAAAACTGGAGCAGGCCACCAAGTTCTATTTTCCAGTAACCAATAACCAGGCAAAGTATGAAGCCTTGTTAGCCAGCCTGAGGCTTGCAAGGGAGCTTGGAATTGATCATGTTCATCTAAAGACTGAATCTCTGGTGATGGAATCACAAGTTCTTGGTAACTTTGAAACTAGAGAGCCAATCTTGAGGAAGTATCTTGCTCTTGTGAAAGTGGAAGTTGGCAAATTCAAAAGCTTTACCATTGAGCACATCCCTAGAACAGAAAATGAGGAGGCGGACGTTATTGCTAAGCATGGAGTTCCATCAGGAGGAACAACTTCCAAACTCTTCCACCCGACAGTGGATGAAGAAGAGTTGATGCAAGTTGATCGACATCCTTCCTGGATGGATCCATTCGTTCTCTACCTTTCAATAGGAAACTTTCATCACTCTATTAAAGATCAGAAAAGGTTCAAGATAAAAGCGGCTCACTATTACTTGGTGGCAGGTGTCCTTTACAGAAAAAACTTCCTGTCTGCTATGGCTAGGTGTGTCTCAGAAGAAGAAGATCCGGCTATTTTGCAAGAAGTTCATTCTGGCGAGTGTGGAAGTCACTCAGGAGCAAGAACACTAGAAAGACGGATCCTGTGATAGGGTTATTTCTGGCCCACCATGAAGAAAGATTCTGAGGCTTATGCCAAAAATTGTGTTCAATGCCAGAAGTTTGCTCCACTCCAGCACCAAGCTACTCAGTCACTCAGATCAATTGCAACTCCTTGGCCCTTTGCAGTTTGGGGGATGGATCTCATTGGTCCTTTTCTCATGGCAAGCAGATAACGACGCGTTATCATGGTGATGATTGATTACTTCATCCAGTGGATTGAAGCAAAGGCATTGGCAAAGACAACAACTCAGGTCATCAAGAATTTCAATTGGGGAGATATTGTCTGCCGGCATGGAATACTAATGGAAATAATCACTGACAACGGGTCACAGTTCAACAATGCAGAGATGATTGATTTTTGCAAGCAAATTGGAACAGAACTGCGGTTTGCATCAGTCCATCATCCCAGAAGCAACGGCCAAGTTGAAGCAGCCAACAAGCATGTCCTCAATTTACTTAAGAAGAAAGTGCAGAATCTCAAAGGCAGTTGGGCTGATCAACTTCCATCAGTCCTGTGGTCCTTAAGAACAACACCTTCATCCGCAACTGGCAAAACTCCATTCAAACTTTCTCAGGGCTCAGAAGCCCTCATTCCAGTTGAGTTTGAAGTTCCATCACCTAGAGTTCTGCTTGCAAGACAAGGTTTTGAGGATTGGCTTAAGTTGAACAATGAAGAGATGAAGTTCAGTTTGGAGCACATTGAGGAAATCAGAGACAAAGCAGCAATAAGGAAGAAGAGGTCAAGAGAAGGATGGCCCGATACTTTGATAAGAACGTGAGGATCAAACACTTTCAAGTGGGAGATCTAGTTCTTACAAAAGTTGACGCTGCTGCAAGAGCCAGCTCAGTAGGAAAGCTTAATCCGAATTGGGCTGGCCCCTTCATTGTCAAAGAAGTGTTAAAGAGCGGTGCTTACCGCTTGCAAACATATGGGGGAGTGGATATGCCACATATGTGGAGCGGAGATGATCTCAAGCGGTTCTATTCCTGAACCTCCTCCTTTTATTTCCTTTCTATGTAATCTTTTCAAGAATCATTATGAGTAAAAGCTGCTTGCTAACATTTCTTCAAGTGTTTTCATCTCTTGAATAGTAATATTTAGCACATTGAGCAAGGAAGATTTCAAAACGATTCTATCTTTGAACTCTTTTTTCTCTCTTAAGCTAACCTTGCAAAAAGCTTCTTATTGATCAAAGAATTCAAACTAACACTCTTTCTAGTGTTTTCTCCTTTGTCTCCCGAACAATAATAACAGTTGCCTATACTAGGAGACATCGCCGAGTTCAGCAAACCTCCCATAGAACCATTATCATTAGCATAACACCACAAAGACCACGTGTTGCGAGGAGATTTCGCACCATGTAGTGGGAGCTTGCAGGTTCTAGCACGGTAGGATATTGAATATCGGATCCCGGCCAGTACCTGAACCCACCTCTGCATTATGGAGGACAGGGTGGGTGTTAAGCTCTACCATGCCACTTTTGGGATATCGTTAGAACTTTGATGATCGCATGTGAAAAGCAAATGTTATACGCACCTGCCCACGGGTCATCCTAGTTTGTGACCGTCGAACACTCCATTTTACCCTCAAGCAGTGACTGCAGGAAACCCATAGCCTAGTTGATCTTGGAGAAAAGTAATGCCGCTCCGACCACACCTGCCAAAAAGATCACCTCAGACAGTACTCCAGGAAAGAGTGCAGTGGACCGTTTCGTTGAGTGTGCAAATCTTGAGGCCCGGTGTGAAAAGTAATGCCGCTCCGGCCACACCTGCCCACTTGGTCACAAGTATGCAGCTCATTATTCACAGGGAATTAATATAGTGCAGACTGTCTTTTGGTATCCGCTCAGTCCGTAGGATTTCTTGGGTTGATCTTATAACTTGTGGTCCGGTGTGAAAAGCTATGCCGCTCCGGCCGCACCTGCCCACTATGTCTCAAGCTATGGATCATTTCTCTATTTAGTGCGGGCTGTCTTCTGGTATCCGCTCAGTCTGCAGGATTTCTTGGGTTGAAGTTATAGCTTGTGGCCCAGTGTGAAAATCTACGCCGCTCCGGCCGCACCTGCCCACTAGGTCTCAAGCTATGGATCATTTCTCTATTTAGTGAGGACTGTCTTTCGGTATCCGCTCAGTCTGCAGGATTTCTTGGATTGATCTTATAGCTTGTGGCCCGATGTGAAAAGCTATGACGCTCCGGCCGCACCTGCCCACTAGGTCTCAAGCTATGGATCATTTCTCTATTTAGTGCGGACTGTCTTCTGGTAGTTGCTAAGTCCGCGGGATTTCTTGGGTTGATCTTATAGCTTGTGGCCTGGTGTGAAAAGCTATGCCGCTTCGGCCGCACCTGCCCACTAGGTCTCAAGCTATGGAACATTTCTCTATCTAGTGTGGACTGTCTTCTGGTATCCGCTCAGTCCACGGGATTTCTTGGGTTGATCTTATAGCTTGTGGCCCTGTGTGAAAAGCTATGCCGCTTCGGCCGCACCTGCCCACTAGGTCTCAAACTATGGATCATTTTTATGTTTAGTGCGGACTAACTTCTGGTATCTGCTTAGTCCGCATGATTTCTTCAGTTGATCTTATAGCTTGTGGATCGTTGTGATAAGCTATGCCGCTCCGGCCGCACCTGCCCACTAGGTCTCAAGCAATGGATCATTTCTCTATTTAGTGCGGACTATCTTTCGGTATTCGCTCAGTCTGCAGGATTTCTCGGGTTGATGTTATAGCTTGTTGCCCGGTGTGAAAAGCTATGTCGCTCCGCCACACCTGCCCACTTGGTCACGAGCTATAGATCATTTCTATTCAAATGTGTACGAACTGTAAAATTGTAGCCGCCCACTCCACAGGATTGATCCCCGGTTTGCCTTTTCAGCTCGCAGTTTGACAATAAATATAAGTCTGCAATACTTATTATCATTAAGCTTAAAAGGTTTGATTTTGGCAAAGAGAATTGCAGACTGCTATTGGAACTCGTTAGAGTCCGCTTAATGTTCTTTTACTTCGGCAACCAACTAAACTTTAATCTCATTCTTTTTGGGCGAACAGTGGTTGAATTATTTAATAAAATTTCCTAATTGGCAAGTCAAAAACTTATATAGTGCAGATGATATCTACATTGCACGGACTGCTATACGGAGATCACTCTTAACTATGTCAGTACATTTAAATAACAGAAAATAGAGAACATTGCAGAAGACACACACTGATACCGGAATATCGTTTTCTATTTAATCAAAAATCAAGTTACTTGTATATTCGGCGGACTCCAAACTTAAGTCCGCTCTCTTTACAAAAATATTAAAAACAAAAATGCTTTATTCTGCTTCACCCCTCTTCTGTTTTTTCTCTGCAGGGGATTCAGGGCTTAAGCTATCGACATCAATCTCTAGTGAATAGCACTCCGAGCCACTTCCTCCACAGCTATCTAAAATGCTGCTGGCCGTGGACTTGCTATGCGAGCTATTGCCAGCAGAGCTAGATGTAGAGGCGTCGGACTTTGCGGACTGACCACCGCCATGCTGGCTTGAACCAGCGTCATCTGCAATTATCTCGGCTTCTCCGCCGCTTCCGTCTTCTTCTTATTCTTCTTCTTCTCCTCCTTCCTCAGCAATTTTATCTTTTCCTTTAGCAGCATGGTCCATCGTCGCGACCTACTCCACTAACTCAGGGAAGAGCTGTAGAAAAGGGACGTCGTCCACCCCTTCCATTGCGAAGCCACAACGGACAAATCGCTCGATAGCGATCTCAACGGTTTCTTTCACAAAGGGGAGAATGGCGGCCTGGAAGTTATCATTTTCCAAATCATACACGACCTGCGAAAAACAAAGGCACAAACGTCAGTTCGCGGCGGACTTCAAGCGGAGACCGCTGCAAATACAACTTACCGCCAGCTCTTCTTTCTGCTTAGCGACCCTTTTTCCTAGCCGCACGTTTCTTCCCTTGATCAACCTCTTTTCTTCCTGAAGTTGGTCATTCTGTCTGAGCAGGACTCTGGCCAGGGAATAAACAAAATGGTTTATCACCGCGATGTTTGCGCTTTCCTGGGCGGCCAGTAGAGTGAGGTTGGCAGGAGCAACCTTCTTCAAGTCGCTCAAGATGCGCTTCCCATTGAGCGTGGAGATCGCTACATGAGCGTGGCGGGTTATCTTCGGACTTTTCCATGATGGTAGCGCTGTCGACAGGCAGAGATGCTTGTTCTTATTGTGTCAGTGGATCATCGGGTTCCCCCTCAAATCCTTCTGGCGGTTTCCAAAGCCCTGCATCGTAAAGCGTTCAGAAGAGGACCAGTCCACCGCGGGATCCCCCTTCTTCTTTCCTTTTTCTTGCGACTTCTTGCTTTCTTTCCCTTTGTGTAGGCGTAAACCCGCTTGGCGTTTGCGACTGGTTTGCAGGCACAACCAGGATCGCTGCAAGAAAAGAATTGTCAACAAACAGGTCGCGGCGGATACAAATGGTTAGCCCGCTTACACTTACTCTCTTCGCGGGTTATGCCTTCCAGGCTCGTCATCATTGGGATGTAATGCTCAATGTCTAGCCGAGCCTCTGTGAGAAACCGGACGATGGCAAACTCAAAATTGCTTGTAACGTCCCAAATCGCATTAGGCCACTTGTGCGTGTTTCTTTGAGTCAGGAGAGTTGCCTGGGGTTCAGGGGAGTGCTAACAACTGGGCAGCACATGTGAATAGGATTTGTAATACCCGAGTCTTTGGTCGACACACTGGTGTAGTGTGTCGACACACGGGTGTCGACACAGTGTATCGACACACTGGTGCAGTGTTTCGACACACTGGTGCAGTGTGTCGACACACTGATACAGTGTGTCCACGTAGTGTGTCGACACACTGGTGTCGACACGGTGTGTGGACACACTTGTGCAGTATGTGGACACACTAGTGCAGTGTGTCAACAAAGTGTGTCGACACACTGGTGCCAACATATTGGTGTCGACACACTGGTGTCGATACAGTGTGTCGATACAGTGGTGTCGACACACTGTCGACACAATGGTGGATGACACGGGTAGCGACACGGGCGTGTCCATACCCATATGTGTGTGTGTGTGTCGAGTTGAGCTCGATAGAGCATGTCGAGATCGACAAACCGTGTGTCGAGATCGACGAATTGTATGAAACGTGTAGAGACACGGGCGTGTCCCTACCCGTGTGTCGGTGTGTCGAGTTGAGTTTGTCGAGATGTATCCAGAGAACGAGACGGCCAGGGAACACGACTGTGTCTTGTGGACACGGGTCGGGACACGGGCGTGTCCCTACCCGTGTCGAGTGTTGAACCGACACTGAAACCACCGTTGATGCTTCGCCCGAAGTAGGACTCGGGTAAGTACACGGGCATGTCCCTACCCGTTTCAATTTTCATATATAAGGGGAAGTGAAAACCTTAGCCATTTCCATCCTCATTTCATCCCCTATTTTCTGAGAGAAACTCTTGTGAGAGAAGGAAGTTGCTGGATCTAGTTCTAGAGGAGAAGACCCGCCGTCGCCGTGAAGGAGAAAATGCTGCCGAGAAGAGTTACACGATCCATGGACGGAAATAGTGGAAATGCCGTAAATGAAATGAGCTTCCTCCCCTCTCCCTTGGTGCTAGATCTTTAGTTATCTAGGCGAGATGTCGACTCAAAAGAGTCTAGTGCTCTAAGGCTAGTTGTGTCTTCAACCTCTCCAACCTTCTATGCGAAGATGGTGGATGGATTCGTGAAGAGTAAAGGCCTCATAAGAGTGAATAAGGTTGGAGGAAATTCTGGAGGTGATTTTGTATGATCGACTTGAGGATGAAGATGAACTGATGTCGTTCATTCCTCTTTAAGATGCGTGCAGAATCTGTATTCTGCGCGCAGTAATCTTATTGGCCATTTTTTGATGTGTTATGTCCAGATCTGGGCTTTCGACTAAACTCGAAAGTTGAAGCCCTTGCAAATACCTTTCCAACAGGTAGTTGCACGTCTTCATGTGAAGTATGTAGCCACAGGAAAGTCTGAATGAACATGACGTCCGATAAATCCTGCATGCAGAAATTGTGTTTTGTATGCAGCGGACTTCAAGGCTGATTTCAAGGTTGATACTATTGAATCTGGGTTGTGGTCTGAACATAAACATTGTAGCCCATGGAAAGACCTTTACATCGAGGGGTTACACGTCTTCATCGGTTTCATGTAACTTAGGGAATCTTCGATTGAAGTTGCTATCCAGATTTATTCTGAACTTAAATTCTGGGTGTTTATATATTATGAATTTGGATTCGGTGGAATTGATGTTGCAAATTAACTCAAGATTTTGGTGAACTATTTTATGTTAACCACCGTAGTGCTATGAATGATGAAGATTACTAATTGGATTTCATATAATTGAATTGTGAAGCAAGCTTATTTAAACAAAGTGACTTGTTAGAAATTGGTAGACTATTAGTTATGCGCATTATGTTATATTATGTTGAAATCATTTGGAATGACATATAGAAAGATAAACTTTGACCATGAGTATATTTGAGGGTTGGAATGAAATTTAATAGTCCAATACTTAGAGCGTATTCTCCCTACGGGTAGTATTGTGGAGGGATGTAAGTGCGGTGTTGAACGTCACTAGTTGGGTTAGTATTGAGATGAGGTATAGATGGATGGTTGGGATGTGTCCTCGTGCCTACTCCCGAGGCCCCTTACATACCGTGGTGATGTGGAATTTGCATACGTTTGAGTCGACACGCGGTGTCGTAATCCTGGGTTAAAGATAATGTGGCAGGTCTACGGGCTCGCCGATCGTCACACCGACGGGAGTTAACAGTTAGACTTTAGGCGGTTGGGCTGTGTCCTCGGTGTTCACGTCCCGAGGCCCCTTCCATGCCAAGTGAACGATTGGGCTGTGTCCTCGTGCTTTCTTCCGGGGCCCCTTCCGGGTCACACCAGGCCAGTTCAGGTTGTATTCTCGGTACACATCTACTCGAGACCCCGCTGGGCCATAGTATGTTTGGGCTCCGCTATTGTGTTCTTAGCGTTGACGTATACGGAGGCCTAGGTGAAGTAGTGTGGATACCCACCTAGTAGTAGAGATGCCCGCTCTACTGTCACCGTCTGGACACGGCAGTTGACGTCTGAGAGGGTAGCTACCTGTTCGAATAGTGGGAACTACAAGTCTATATTGACATAGCGTTTGTATGGTGTGATTATAGGTGAGTCATTGCATAGCATACACACCATTACATAGTATTGCACAAACAAGATCCTCATCGTATAAGTTTGTATCGGCACTCTTATACGATGAGTTACTTTTATGTAACCCGATCCTTAACTTATAAGCTTGTATGGGCATCCTTATAAGTTAAGTTACATTCCTGTTGTAGATACTTGTACTTGATAGTTTATTATTGTTTGTGTAGAACTGCTAGAATATAATGCTATTAATCTTATTGTACCATTACCATCTGCTTGTACCTGTTATACTATTTATTATACTTGTACCCTTGTTCCTTTCTCCGCCCGGTGCCGAGGAGTTGCCGGGGGAGCGGATGTGAAGCCACTTAGTCTTTTCGACTAACGGTTGCTACATCTTCCTTTTTAGGAGGTCACCCCGCAGGCAGAGCAGCCGCAGACCATGCAACAGGGCAGCCAGGCCAGGACGACAGGGCTTGAATTGACGGTGTCGTCACTACCGTTGGTTACAGATGTGAGTGTTGTGAGATTCTGATGTAGCCCGTTTGGGAAACTTTTTATAGATGTACTCTGATATTGAAGAAGCATGTTTTAGCTTCTCTTATTTGATGTATTTGGACACATATGCTTAGTGTGGATTTGACTTCTTCTTGCTTATATTTTGGTTGAGTTGGCCTGTTTATATTGATATTGGTTGTAGCCGGCGGAATAGACGTCTTGTGGTACAGGTTAGCGCGTGTGCTAATGCTACCGCAAGGCGGCTGTTCCGGGCATAAGACCCCCTTTGTACCTCATTTTGGTAACCGGGAGGGGGGTCATCACAAATGGTATCAGTTTGCCACGATCCTCAACTAAAGAAGTCATTTAACAATGGTACCACCCCGTTCGATTAGTCAGTTTGCGGACAAACTGACTTAGCGGAAGCAGTAGTGTGCCCATATGTAATTCACATTAAGTTTGTCCAACTTTGACCTTAAGATTGGCCAACCTGACCATACGTTTGTGTTTTACGTGTAGATTCCAGTACACACTGAACCGATGGGGGGCACTCCTGCCCCTTTCATACCCACTCAGTTTCAACAATCCGAGTTGGGGAAGACGCTCACCGCCATCATGGATGCCTTTAGGGCGCAGCAGCCTCCGGTTCAACAACAGGCTCCGGGCTCTAACTGGTTGAGCACCTTTCGGGCTCTCTCCCCTCCCGCCTACCTCGGGACAGAGTCGGCCGTATGCATGGAGGAATGGCTTGACATGGTGCAAGAGCTATTGGCGGGGATCCGTTGCCGGACCAACATGGCTATATCGTTGGCGGTATCCTTCTTGGATCTACATGCTAAGAGGTGGTGGAAGCCATTCATGGGCTCCATGTTCCAAGGACGAGTGTACACCGAGATAAGTTGGAGCGAGTTCTCGGGTGTCTTCTTGGAGCACTTCATTCCTACATCGGCTCGAGATGAGCTCGAGTAGAGGTTTCTACTACTGAAGCAGGGATCAAAATAGGTTACGGAATACCAGTGAGAGTTCCAGCATCTCGTAAGGTTCGCGGACTCATATGACCTGGATGATAGAGGATACGCCAAGTGTTTCTACAAAGGGCTGCGAGATCCCCTATGGCAGGCCCTTTTGTTTATAGCGGATGCTAGTTTGGCAGAGATTATCGACATGGTGACGAGATTGGAGGCGGATCACTTGAGTAGTGGTAAGAGACCTGCGGAGGGCGTGATGGAAGCTGGCCCAAGCAATAGAAGAAGGCAGGAATTTGGGAGAGGAAGGGGACATCAAAGAGGTGGAGGACATTTCCACCGAGATTTTAGAGTGGAGCATCTGGTTCCGCAGCCGCCTGCGTTGCCTCCACCGCCTCAGCCTCAACAAATTCAGCAACATGAAGGGCGTCGTGGGCTGATGTGTTTTGAATGCAACCAGCCGAGCCACATTCGACGCTTCTGCCCGTGGTTGTTTGGGAATGTCCCTCCTGCTCTCCCTCCGGCAGCTCTGCGGTGGCGTGGTTATATGCGTGGTCGAGGACGAGGACCGCGAGGAGGAAACCCCGGCCCTGCTCGGGATCAAGTGTACGCGCTGGACATGGCGAAAGAACGGAATCCCTAATATGTGATTGCAGGTATGATTTAATTGATTATCATGTTTTCATTGTCTAACTTAAAGTTGCTTGAGACATACTAGACACCTAGCAATAAGTTTTGGTTATTTGTACTTAGGCACCGTGATAGTTGGTGGGAAGATGGCCTATGCGCTGTTCGATACCGGTGCCTCACACTCCTTTGTGTCTGAGGATTTTATTAAGGACATGGAGGGCGTACAATACTTTACTAGTATAGCCCGACGAGTGCGCCTACCGGACGGCTCGAAGATGATTGCAACCGCTAAGTGCGAGTTCAAGATATTTATTGAAGGAAAGGCCGTTGATACACCTGCCACGGTCTTGAGAATGTCAGAGTTTGACATAATTGTGGGCATGGCGTGGTTGGATCTGCACTTTGCATGGATTGATTGTGCAGAGAAACGAATCTACTTGAGACATGGAGACTCCGACATCATCTTCCAAGGTATTAGCTTCGGACCTCATATGTTGTTATCTTCAGTTCAGACAGTAAAATCTCATATGAAGGGGGATGAAGTCTTCATGATCTACTTCGAGTTGAAGGAGTTAGCATTGGATATAAAAGACATACGGGTAGTGCGGGACTTCCCCGAGGTATTTCCTGAGAAACTTCCAGGATTACCCCCGCATAGAGAGGTTGACTTCCAAATTAATCTAGTACCGGGTGCCAAGCCGGTATCCAAGGCCCCTTACCGAATGGCCCCGAAGGAACTCGCGGAGTTTAGAGTTCAACTGTAAGAACTGGTGGAGTCAGGGTTCGTTCGCCACAGTTCGTCACCCTAGGGAGCCCCTGTATTGTTTGTGAAGAAGAAGGATGGGACCCTGCATTTGTGCATAGACTATCGGGAACTCAATTGGCTGACGGTGAGGAACACTTATCCGCTACGTCGGATCGACGAGTTGTTCGATCAACTAGTGGGAGTGCATTGTTTTCTAAGCTGGACTTGCGCTCAGGGTATTATCAGTAGAGAATACAGGAAGGTGACATCTAGAAAACGTCCTTTAGTTCAGGATATGGACTGTACGAGTTCACCGTAATGTCGTTTGGGCTCACAAATGCCCCTTTGGCCTTCATTAGCCTGATGAACAAGGTGTTTGAACCTTATTTGGATATCTTCGTCATTGTTTTCATCGACGACATCTTGGTCTACTCAAAGATGGACGAGGAGCATGCTGAGCACTTGACCTTGGTATTGAAGAAATTAAAAGGGCACGCCTTGTTCGCCAAGTTCAGTAAGTGTGAATTCTGTCTTAAAGGGGTTGCTTTCTTAGGGCATCTGATCAGTGGAGTGGGACTAGCGGTGGATCGGGCCAAGGTGCGTGCCATGAAGGAGTGGTCGCCCTTGAAGTCGGCGGCCAATGTGAGGAGATTCCTTGGACTTGCCGGGTACTACCGAAAGTTCGTAAAAGGATTTTCAAAGATTGCTCTTCCTCTTACTTCTTTGACGAAGAAAGGTGTGCCATTTGAGTGGACACCCCAATGTGAAGCGGCTTTCTAAGAACTGAAGAATAGACTTACCTCCGCCCCCATCCTTGCACTTCCGTCTGGGAAGGAAGGCTTTCAAGTTTAAACTGACGCATCATATCAAGGGATGGGAGCGGTATTGATGCAGCACGGACATATGATTGTTTATTCTTCAAGACAACTGAAGATACATGAAATCAATTACCCGGTTCACAATTTGGAGCTTGGAGCTGTGGTGTTCTCCTTGAAGGTTTGGAGGTATTATCTATACGGCGTCCACTGCGAGATCTTTTCAGATCACAAAAACTTGAAGTACGTTCACACTCAGAAGGAGTTTAACTTGAGACAACGCCAGTGGTTAGAATTTCTATGCGACTATGAGTTCACCATGAACTACCACCCAGAAAAGGCGAACTCGGTGGCCGATTCATTAAGTAGAAAGGTACCAGGTTCTAGCCCAGAGTCTCGGTTGATGAGTATGGAGTTGGCTCGGATGATTGAGGAGATGGATATTACATTCATATTTAAGGCTCCTTCGGCAGAGTATACGGAGTACTTGGCAAGCATGAGCATAGTTTGTGATATCCGGGACCGAATTAGAGTGGAGCAAGGTATGGATGCGGCCCTGGCCCCGACAATCAAGTCAATCGAAGATGGTACTACGGATGAGTATACGCCAAAAGATGGCCTCGTTTATTTTCGTGGCTGGCTCTACATTCCCAAAGACGGTAAAATCTGGGAGGATATCTTGAGAGAGGCTCATTGCTCTCAATATTCAGTGCACCCGGGCATTGCTAAGATGTACGCCGGCTTATAGAAGACCATTTGTTGGCCGGGAATGAAAAAGGATGTCTGATATTTTGTTACACATTGCGAAGCTTGTCAAAGGGTCAAGGCGGAATGCAAGAGTCACGGTGTTTTGCTACAATCATTACCCATCCCTGAGTGGAAGTTTGAGGATATTTCCATGGACTTTGTCCATGGGTTACCTCGCTCACACTCAGGAAATGATTCGGTGTGGGTGATAGTTGATCGCATGACGAAAGTAGCCTGGTTTATCCCAAAGAAGAAAGAAGCTCATATGGATGTCTTAGTACACCTCTTTGTGGAGCAGTTCGTACGGTATCATGGCGTGCCTAAGAAAATCGTTTCGGACTGGGATGGTCGTTTCACCTCAAGCAAGTGGAAGGAGATACATGCATATTTGGGCTCACGCCTTACCATCAGCACCACATTTCATCCCCAGACAGACGGGCAATCTGAAAGGACCATCAGGACATTGGAAGATTTGTTGAGACTATGTGTGTTGGATAGAGGAGAGCCGTGGGAAAGGCTCTTACCGTTGGTGAAGTTCTCCTACAATAACAGCCACCAGGCTAGCATCGGAATGTCTCCTTATGAAGCTCTTTATGGAAGGAGGTGTCGAACCCCCTTGTCTTGGGTGCAAGATGAAGACCCGAAGGCTTTGGGTGTTAAATATATTGATGATACCGATGCGGTAGTTAGACTAATACGGGATCGCATGTTGGAGGCTCAAAATCGGCAGGCGAAGTATTATAATGCAAGGCACCGGATGGTGGAGTTTCAAGTGGGTGATAAGGTGTTCCTGAAAATCCGACCGATGCATGGAGTGTCACGTGTGCATGGTGTGAAAAAGCTCAGCCCAAGGTATGGTGGGCCTTATACTATATTGGAAAGGATTGGCCCGTTGGCCTATCGGCTGGAGTTACCGTCCGAGCTAGAGAACCTCCACGACGTGTTCCATGTGTCGTCGCTTCGGAAGGCATTGTTGCGACCCGATCAATATATCCCCACAACTGATGGTGCTGTGGCGTCTGATCGGTCTGTGCGACTAGAGCCGGTGCGGATCGTAGATAACGAGACAAGAATGTTGCGCAGTAAAAGTGTTCCCTTGGTGAAGGTGCTATGGTTCAATCATGGGAAGGAGGAATATACATGGGAGCCGATGGATTTGATGCAAAAACACTATCTGGTGTTGTTTGCTCAAGGTAATTTTATTTAAAAGCATATTATATTTTATGTTATGAAGTCCTCCCCATAGCCTAAGCCTGATTTCGGGGACAAAATGTTTTAGTTGTCTATAGGATTTATAACATCCCAAATCGCACTAGGCCCCTCATGCGTGTTTCTTTGAGTCGGGAGAGCTGACTGGGGTTCAGCGGAGTGCTGACAACTGGGCAGCACATGTGAATAGGATTTGTAACACCCGAGTCTTTGGTCGACACACTCGTGCAGTGTGTCGACACACTAGTGTCGACACAATGGTGTCGACACAGTGTGTCGACTCACTGGTACAGTGTGTCGACACACTAATGCAGTGTGTCAACGCAGTGTGTCGACACCGTGTGTCAACATACTGCTGCAGTGTGTCGACATATTGTGTTGACACACTGGTGTCGACACAGTGGTGTCGACAAACTGGTGTCGACATAGTGGTGTCGACACACTGGTGTCAACACAGTGTGTCGATAAAGTGGTGTCGACATACTGTCAACACAGTGATGTATGACATGGGTAGTGACACGGGCGTGTCCCTACCCATGTGTGTGTGTGTGTCAAGTTGAACTCGACAGAGCGTGTCGAGATCAATGAACTGTGTGTCGAGATTGACGAATTGTATGACATGAGTAGAGACACGGGCGTGTCCCTACCCATGTGTCGGTGTGTCGAGTTGAGTTTGTCGAGATGCATCCAGAGAAGGGCATGGCCATGGAACACGACCGTATCATGTGGACATGGGTCGGGACACAAGCGTGTCCCTTCCCGTGTCGAGTGTTGAACCGATAATGAAACCGTCATTGACACTTCGCTCGAAGCAGGACACGGGTAAGGACACGAGCGTGTCCATATCCATGTCAATTTTCGTATATAAGGGGAAGTGAAAACCCTAGCCATTTCCATGCTCATTTCATCCCTGATTTTCTGAGATAAACTCTTGTGAGAGAAGGAAGTTGCTGGATCTAGTTCTAGAGGAGAAGATCCGTCGTCGTCGTGAAGGAGAAAATATCGCCGAGAAGAGTTACATGATCCATGGCCGGAAATAGTGAAAATGCCGGAAATGAAGTGAGCTTCCTCCCCTCTCCCTTGGTGCTAGATCTGTAGTTATCTAGGCTAGATGTCGATTCAAAAGAGTCTAGACTTGCGAGATGGTGATTTCTCTAGGAAGAGGCCGTCCAAGAGCTTGTGCTCCAAGGCTAGTTGTGTCTTCAACCTCTCCAACCTTATATGTGAAGTTGGGGGATGGATTCGTGAAGAGTAAAGGCCTCATGAGGGTGCATAATGGTGGAGGAATTTCTGGAGGTGATTTTGGAGGATCGACTTGAGGAGGAAGATGAACTGATGTCGTTCATTCCTCTTTAAGATGCGTGCAGAATCTTTGTTCTGCGCGCAGTAATTTTCTTGGCCATTTTCTGATGTGATATTTCCAGATCCGGGCTTTTGACTAAACTCAAAAGTTGAAGCCCTTGAAAATACCTTTCTAACGAGTGGTAGCACGTCTTCACGCGAAGTCTGTAGCCACGGTAAAGTCTGAACGAACATGACGTCCGATAAATCCTGCATGCAAAAATTGTGTTCTGTACGCAGCGAATTTCAAGGCTGATTTGAAGGTTGATACTATTGAATCTAGGTTGTGGTCTGAACATAAAAGTTGTAGCCCATGGAAAAACCTTTCCATTGAGTGGTTACACGTCTTTACCGATTTATTGTAGCTTCAGGAATCTCCGGTTGAATTTTCTATCCAGATTTATTCTACACTTCAATTCTGAGAGTTTATATATTATGAATTTTGATTCGGTGGAATTGATGTTGCAAATTAACTCGAGATTTTGGTGAACTATTTTATGTTAACCACCGTAGTGCTATGAATGATGAAGATTACTAATTGGATTTCATATAACTAAATTGTGAAGCAAGCTTATTTAAACAAAGTGACTTGTTAGAAATTGGTAGACTATTAGTTATGCGCATTATGTTATATTATGTTGAAATCATTTGGAATGACATATAGAAAGATAAATTATGGCCATGAGTATATTTGAGGGTTTGAATGAAATTTAGTAGTCCAATACTTAGAGCGTAGTCTCCCTACAGGTAGTATTGTGGAGGGATGTAAGTGCGATGTTGACCGTCACTAGTTGGGTTAGTGTTGGGATGAGGTATAGATGGATGGTTGGGTTATGTCCTCGTGCTTACTTCCGAGGCCCCTTCCATACCACGGTGATGTGGAATTTGCATGTGTGTGAGTCAACATGCGGTGTCATAATCCTGGTTAAGTATAGTGTGGCAGGTCTACAGGCTCGCCGATCGTCACGCCGACGGGAGTTGACAGTTAGACTTTGGGCGGTTGGGCTGTGTCCTCGGTGTTCACGTCCCGAGGCCCCTTATGTACCAGGTGAACGGTTGGGCTGTGTCCTTGTGCTTTCTTCCGTGGCCCCTTCCGGGTCACACCAGGCCAGTTCGGGTTGTGTTCTCGGTGCAGATCTACCCGAGACCCCGCTGGGCCATAATACGTTTGGGCTCCGCTGTTGTGTTCTTAGCGTTGAGGCATACGGAGGCTTAGGTAAAGTAGTGTGGATACCCACCTAGTAGTAGAGATTCCCTCTCTACTGTCACCGCATGGCCACGACGGTTGATGCCTGAGAGGTTTGCTACCTGCTCGAATAGTGGGAACTTCCTGTCTATGTTGACATAGAGTTTGCATGGTGTGATCATGGGTGAGTCATTGCATAGCATACATACCATTACATAGCATTGCACAAACAAGATCCTCATCGTATAAGTTTGTATGGGCACTCTTATACGATGAGTTACTTTTATGTAACCTGATCCTTAACTTATAAGCTTGTATGGGAATCCTTATAAGTTAAGTTACTTTTCTGCTGTAGATACTTGTACTTGATAGTTTATTATAGTTTATGTAGAACTACTAGAATATAATGCTATTAATCTTATTGTACCATTACCACTTGTTTGTACATGTTATACTATTTATTATAATTGTACCCTTGTTCCTTTCTCCACCCAGTGCCGAGGAGTCGCCGTGGGAGCGGATGTGAAGCTACTTAGTCTTTTCAACTAACGGTTGCTACGTCTTCCTTTTTAGGAGGTCACCCCATAGGTAGAGCAGTCGTAGAGCATACAGCAGGGCAGCTAGGCCAGGGCGATAGGGCCTGAAGTGACGGTGTCATCGCTACCGTCGGTTACAGATGTGAGCGTTGTGAGGTTCTGATATAGCTCGTTTTGGCAACTTTTTATAGCTGTACTCTGATGTTGCAGAAGCATGTTTTAGCTTCTCTTATTTGATGTATTTGGACATATATGCTTAGTGTGGATTTGACTTCTTCTTGCTTATATTTTGGTTGGGTTGGCATGTTTATATTGATATTGTTTGTAGCCGACAGAATAGGCGTCTTGTGGTACAAGTTAGCCCGGGTGCTAATGCTACCGCAAGGAGGCTGTTCCGGGCATAAGACCCCCTTCGTGCCGTGTTTTCGGAACCGGGAGGGGGTCTTACATCGCTAAGCCCGACACTCTTGAAAGTAGAGTCCGCGCGCTCTTGCGGATAAGTGTGCGCGAACCCTAGGTCGCCCTCAAAGATCAGGAACCTGGAGGTCCAGTTATGGATCTTGTTAGGCAGACCCATGACCTTCATCCCTCGGCAGTAGAAGTAAATCACCCCTTTATATGGGCGGCCTCCGGAGGGTGTGATCGAGCGGACTGAAAACATCTTGCGGAAGATGTTCCGGGAGAAGGCGATATTTTCAGATCGCAGGTATGCAATAAAGCTATAAATTGCAGCAAGGGTGTTGGGCGCGAGCTGGCCCGGCACCATCCCATAGTGCTCGAATATCTCTACCATCTCCCATAGCAGTGGGAATTTGAACACGCTATCAAAGAGGTCAACAGGTATAGCGATCTGAGTCGCTATTGAGAAGTTCAATCTTTCCTCTTGGGTGGGAAGGAGGACAAGCAAATTTGAGTCCGCCATATGCCTCTCAACGAAGGCTTCAAGGTCAGCCTCCGTCAATGTACATTTCCTGTGATCGGCAGCATGGAAAGCAACTGCGGCATCAGTCTTGGCAGACACCATGTTCTCAGGACGCAGGGTCTTCTGCTTCAACTGATTTCCTGCATAGAAGAAGCAACATCGCTATATTTATAGCAGTGGTAGCCTGACAGCTTTTTGGCCAGGCCGCACAGCTCGATTCTTCGGTCCACTGAAATCTCAACAATTCAGTTTTTCGTGTAGCAAAGATAAAAACAATGCAGACACAAACTCGAGTCCGCTGTGTTAGCTATTTTCAATCTCCAGAGTACCTGCCAAGCAAATTTCAAAACACAAATTAAGCAGATACATTTTCAGTTCGCCCAGCTCACAGTACTTCCCACCTGCAAATTAATTCACAAGTTAAACTCTTAGAAGCAGGCACAACATCTGTCCGTACAGTTCGCCACAGCTCAACAGGGAAATAAGCGCAATTTAACGTCAGAATATGTGAATATCGCATTTAGTCCGCATAAAGCACAACATTGTTCTTTATAAGTCACAGCACAAAGAATTGATCAAATATAATACATCACATAATTTGTCTTAGTAACGGACTCAACGGTCTTTATTTTCAGATCGCACTGTCCGCTCCATCCTGTCTCGGCACAAGTGCACTGCCTGGTCACTTATCTGAAGAATTTCACTATACAAGCGACAGATGTGATGGTGAATGGAGTTAATAATCTGGTGCATGTGCGCGGCCCCTCGTCTACCCGGCTCAGAGGGATCATCGGCTCCGTTGCCGGCCTCAGCTCCTCATTTGTGGCATGCTGGCTACCCTCTGGTGCTGCTGCCTCTAGACCGACACGATCTGGCAATCGCGGTCTTTGCTCTGCGACCTTGGCAGCCCGCTTGCCCTTCTCTTCCCATGTCATCGCTAGTATTTCCCTTTGTAGAAGCGAGCATCGTCGGCAATCCCTTCTTCTCCCTATCAGATCTTTCCAGTGCCCTTGAGATGCTGGCGATCTGATCCTTCAAAGCTTTCTCGTGCTCTACTGCCTCGTTCTCGCACTCTGCCGACCTCCTTAACTGCGCTCGGATTTCTTTAATTTCATCTCGAAATTCCTTTTGTAATGTTGCGACTTTCTCTAGGCCAGACTGCTCATCTTTGGCGGACTCATCAAGCAAGGCCGCATTAGCTTCCACATCCGGTGTGGTCACAATCTTGCCACTCTCGACAGAGCCCGGTGGCGACTTCCTTCCTGCAATAAAGAAGGTCAAGATCAAATTCAAATACAGTCCGCAGCGGACTCAAAGTATGAAGATAAATGATCACTTTTGGTAAAGGCAACGGCGAGTTGCCGACTATTGAAGATAGGCCGCCTTATCCGCTCCGGATCAATGACGGTTAACCGCTTTTTCCATTCGCGATGGACTTTGATTTTTTTTTTTTCAGCCGCAGAGCTCGTTGAAATAACAATGTCGTCGGTCTCAGTGATGATCTTGATTGGCCTTGACTTCCGTTACAACGACCTGTAAAGCCACTAACTCTTGAAGTATTTAGGCGCCGGTTGGAGTTTACCTATCCGTAGCAGCTCTGCAGCAGTCCGTAGATCTTCATCGTCTTTGTCCGTCGTGGCCTACTTCAAGGTCGCCTCAACCGTAGCCACATGGGCGGCGATCTGCTTCTTCTGCTCGGCGATCTTCCCTTTCAGCTTTTGCTTCTCTTTTTCCTCAGCAGCGGATAAGGAGGGGAGCTCGCTGGTCTTAACTCCCAGGATTTCTACCTCATGATGCAACACATCCAACAAGGATTTGTTGATGAGATCGTGTTGCTCCACGTATATGGAATTTAGTATCTCTTCAGTTGACAAACTGACCGTGGAGAGGGAATTGTCTCCCTGGATTTTGGCCTTCGGTGTAACCAGGTCGCTTTATGGAACTTCCTTTTCGCGCGGCCTATAGTGCAAGTCCGCATCCCCAGTCCGCATGGAGATATTTTTCTTTTTCATTGCCCGCAGCTTCTTTTCGACCCGCTCGGCCACAATGGATTTGTCTCTCTTTCTCCTCTTCTCAGGAGGGGACTTTTTCTCAGTAGAGTCCGCGACAGCCGTCCCTAAATCTGGCTGGCTCTTGCAGATTGTCTCAGGGATTGCAACAACCAAAGCCTGTGAAGGTGCGTCTTTATCGACTTCCTCTCCCGCAGGCCGCCTAACTTCGTCAAGGTTAATGATGGGTTGCTCGGCGTTCGGGGATTATATTTCGGTTTCGTTATTCATGCAAACCATGTCCGCCGAGTTCGCAGATTTCTGAATATGTGAAGTGACTGACAGATTCAATATGTTATCAGCACTCTTTGACGGCTGTTCGGAGCGAAGAGTGGTGCCATCCTTCTTCTAGCGTATAGACACATCAGCCTGGCAGACTACTTCTTCAGCAAGCTTCTTACGAGAGCTCTCTCCAGTAGAGCGGACAGGATCCCATCTCGTCACTCTCATTATCACTTTCTTAGCTTTCATTGGCATTTTTGGTTTTTCACTCTTTGCAGTAAGGATAGTGAAGAATGCGCTGAGTCTCGCCATGCCGGAGTGCAAAGTTGATACCGCAAGTGGTGAGTACCGTCCTTTGTCCCTGGAAACTTTTGACAGTTCCAGGCCTTCCAGCGATATTTATAGCGCTGACAGCATTAATGAGAATTGCGGACTCGGCGGTTAAGCAAACATTTTCGAAGTTTTCTGAAACTTAAAAATGTGCAGGGATTATGTTAACCCCTCAGTACGCAATGTGTACAAGATTCGTCACCTACCCCGTGGACTCAATTTGGCAGTCTGCTCAGCTCGGCAAAGCACGCGCATAATTTTAAGGTCCCAGGCTCATCATAGGCAGACTCGGTTTGGCAGTCCGCCGAGCTCGGCAGAGCAGCAACACTTAGCAGTCCCAAGTATGATCCCCTCAACGGCAGACTCAGTGCTTCGTCCGCCTAGTTCGGCACGCCTTTGGAGCTCTGGGTTGATCCCTCTTGGCGGACTCAGTGACCCATCCGCCCAGGCCGCAGTCCTCCAGCAGTATCGCGCCTTGTAGCAGTAGGCGGAAGCCTCAGCACGCGAGCCCAGTCCGCCCCCTTTGCGCGGATTGGCGTGTTCTTTCTTTTTTGCTTCTTGTCACCGCTACCCGGTTCTCCTGTACCTCGTGCAGCCGGTTATTTTATCCCTGCCCGTTTGGGCAGGCCCCGGTCCTATAAATATGGGAAAGTGGTGCACCCAAAGCACGCTGACTCGTGCCCAGGAGCCTTCTTGTTAAAGGCTGCGGACTCGATTCTCAGGCTTTGCGGACTCCAGCTTGCTCAGAACTTCTTCTTTTCATTTACTCCACTTGTAATCAACCTTGTAACCACCCTTCTTCAATCAAAGGAAAGCCCGTCGCAAGAGAAACATTCAGGCCGCGACGGGCGAAGTCTGTTATTGTCGTGGCTCACGGCCCTGCTGTTCTTTTTGCTCTCATCTGCTTAGTAGATTGCTACTCGCAGTATCTTTTTCCCCTTCTATTCCCCCGTGCTTGAACCGTTAGCTGATGGCGCTCGACTCACTTCTCGTTTTCGTGCATCAACACTAGGCGAGCAGAGCCGTTGGCCGAAAGTGTGATGGTCGGGCATGGAGACCAGCAGATGAAGTATTTTCTGAGCTTCTATCCTCCCACGTTCAAGGGAGTTGGTTCGCCGACTAATGCGGAGGATTGGTGGGCATGTATACAAGAACTTTTGAGGAGGCCGAGATGCCAGAGGAGAAGAAATCTGAGTTTGAGGCCCTCATGTTGGAGGGAGACACAAAGTTGTGGTGGGTGAGCCATAGAGGCCGCCAGTTTCCTGAACGCAACCCATCCATGGAAGAGTTTGGGAATGCTTTCCTGAAAATGTACATTCCTGTTTCGACAAGGTTGGCCCTCCAAAGATAGTTTCTGCATTTGGTGTAGCGGGACAAGATGGTGGACGAGTATGTATAGGAGTTCACTCGGTTGGGTCGTTATGCAGGAACGACAATGGCAGACGATTAGGAGAGGAATAACCTCTTCTACCAGGGGTTGAGGGAGAATCTAAGGCAACCCCTCATGGCCATGAAGGGAGCTGGTTTCAATGAGTTGGTTGAGGCTGCCAGGACATTGGAGAGTTATCTGGAGTGAAGCCAACATCATAAGGGTCTTGCTCCCACGCTAGGGGAAGGGAAGCCTCCTCAATCCCAAGGAAAGTCTAAAGGGAATAGGTGGAGGAAAAAGCACCACCCATTCAAGTCTGGTGATAAAAGCAAATGGAAGTCCGGAGGGTCTCAATCTAAGGGACCACCGATACGCTTCAATTGTGGTAAGGTGGGGCACATTGCTCATTTTTGTAATCAAGGAGGTGCGGAGCAGGAGGCAAGGCAGGAGCAGACTGTGCGCTCCGGCCCCAGTGCCGTAGAGAAAGGGAAGATGGCAGAGTCTAGTGCTTCTCGGTTCCAACCGGTGTAACCAAAGGCTTACAACCTTGGACAGCTGGTAGCGATCCGCCAACTCGATGTGGTGACAGGTATGAGGAAGTTTAAGTTTAACCTTGTGTTTCATACTTTCAGATCGTTATATTTGACGTCTATGTTTTAGGCTTTGTGTTTGTTTCTGGATACCCCGCTACGGTATTGTTTGATATGGGACCGTCGCACTCCTTTCTTGCGGAAAGCTTCATCTGGAGAATTGGAATTGGGTCATTCTCGGTGGATGCAGAGCTGAAGGTGCGCATGCACAATGGGTCAACCATGACCACTGGGGAAAAAGGGCGCATTTGTTGGGAGCTAGGCGGAGTTGACTTCGTGTTAATAGCAGTGGTCCTACCGTTGGTTGAGTTTGATGTGATATTGAGAATGGAATTGCTAGCAGAGTAGCGTGCTAGTATTGATTGTCTATCTAAGGTGGTGACCCTAAGAAGCGAAGGACAGACAGAAGTCAAGTTTGAGGGCCTTAATGGAGTGGCTCGTTGCTTGATTTTAGCCATGCAGTTGGTGCGGGCAGTTAACCAGGGGGGAGTAGCCTTTATAGCATTATTAGAGGTTTGCCTTTCCAAGTTATCACTTGGGGAAGTGCCCGTAGTGGCAGAGTTCAAGGATGTGTTTCTAGATGAACTTACCGGAGCACCTCCTCGACGGGAAATTGATTTCTCGATTGAGATAGTGTCAGAGGCTAGGCCGGTGTCACGTCCTCCGTTTAGGATGGCACCAAAGAAGTTGGCCAAACTCAAGGTGCAGTTCCAGGAACTGTTGGACCCGGGATATATCAGACCCAGTTCTTCACCGTGGAGCGCGCCTGTGTTGTTCGTGAAGAAGAAAGACGGTAGGTATGCTGTTGTGCATAGACTACTGAGAGTTGAATAAATTGACTGTCGCGAATAAAGATCTGATTCCTCGGATAGACGACTTTTTTGACCAGCTGGTAGGGTCGGTGGTGTATTCAAAGTTGGAGTTGAAGTCAGGATACTATCAGTTGCGAATTCGAGACGAGTACATACCCAAGACAGCTTTTGGTACGAGGTATGGTCACTTTGAGTTCTCGGTGATGCAGTTCAGGCTGACAAACACACCATCCGTATTCATGGATTTGATGAATCGAGTATTTCGGAAATACTAGGGGACTCTTTTGTAGTTGTCTTTATTGATGACATTCTGGTGTATTCCAAATTGGAGGTGGAGAATGAGACTCACATGAGAGTAGTCTTGCAAGTGTTTGAGGGAGAACCAACTTTATGCAAAGTTCTCGAAGTGCAAGTTCTGGCTAGATAAGGTGGAATTTTTGGGGCACGTGATTAGTGGGGATGGGGTGGCGGTAGATCCAACAAAAATGGAATCCATCAGAGATTGGCCGATTTTGAAAACCGTGGCGGAAGTCCGAAGTTTTCTTGGATTAGCCGGGTACTATAGAAGATTCGTAGAAAACTTTTCGTGGATAGCTCTACCCCTCACATCACTGACCTGTAAGAATCAGAAGTTTATGTGCACTCAGGAGTGCAGTCTGGCATTTGAGACACTGAAAGAAAGGCTGATGACAGCTCCAATCCTAAGTCTACCGAAATGGACCGAAGGATTTCAAATTTTTAGTGATGCATCAGGATGTGGTTTGGGTTGAGTATTGGTGCAACATGGCAGTGTGATAGCCTATGGGTCTAGGCAGCTAAAGCCTCATGAGAGGATTTACCCCGTCCATCACTTGTAATTGGCGGTGGTAATCTTTGCGTTGTAGTTGTGGCGACACTATGTTTTTGGTGCGAAGGTGGAGATCTTCACGGATCACAAAAGCCTGAAATGTCTCCTAGATCAGAAGGACTTGAATATGTGGCAATGAAAGTGGGTCGAGTTCCTTGGAGACTTTGATGTGGCGATTCAGTATACGTCAGGCAAAGCCAATGTGGTGGCAGATGCCTTGAGTAGAAAATACTCGAGGCAAGATAATTGGATCGAAGCTCATGATGAGCGGTTGGTGCTGTACTGGGAGTCCCTCGGCTTGGAGTGCGTAACAAGGGGCGAGTCTAGCGTGGCTTGGTTGAACTGGATTGAAATGCAGAACGATTTATCTGATCGTATTCAGGAAGCGACTCAGTTGGATGTGGAGTTTCAACCTTACATGGTGGAAGCTCAAAATGGCGAGAGCAACGCCTGGGAGTTGATTGATGGGATCCGGAGGAAGGACAGGAGGATTTGTGTACTGCAGTTCGGCAAGCTCCGTGAGGAGTTGATGTTTGAGGCTCACTTCACAAAGTACTCCATTCACCCGGGCAGTACAAAGATGTACTTGGATATGAAGAAATCTTTTCGGTGGCCTGGACTGAAGCGGGACGTAGCTTTGTACGTGAATCGATTCCAAACGTGTGCCGTGGTGAAGGCCGAGTGTCAGAAGCCGGGCGGTTTCCTGAAGCCCCTTCCTATTCCCGAGTGGAAATTCGATGACATCTCCATGAACTTTGTGCATGGGTTACCTAGATCATAGCAGGGTAACGACGCGATTTGGGTGATTGTGGATCGCTTAACCAAGGTGGCTCACTTCAACCCAAATCGGAAGGAGGACAACATGGAGAAGCTGGTAGAGTTGTATGTTCACAACATTGTGCGACTACATGGGATTCCTAAGAGTATAGTTAGTGATCGCGATGGACGTTTCACGTCCAAGGACTGGAGGTTTGTTCAGAAAAGTCTGGGCACGATGCCAAAGTTCAGCACGGCTTTCCATCCTCAAACTGACGGGCAAACCTAAAGGAAGAACCGTACTATGGAGGATATGTGATACGTGAAAATCGGCAAGCGCACTGGTCGCACAAGTAATAAAATTTGGGAATAAATCCCCGAGTGTCGGTCTCTTGAGAAATACAATTAGCATAGAGCGGCGACAGTTCAGAAAATATCGTTACGAGGGTTATACTTACAAAAGATTAAAAAGGGGGCTTGTGAGATTGTGGTTTGTTGATCTAATAAACTAATTAAGGCTATGCGGGTCGAAGGCACCGCTTCGCAAGATGAGGTGAGTGTATCGGCCGCGATGCCAAACTTCGGTTGGGCGAGTGGATGGAAGTGTTCTTGTGCGGAGTGCAATGGGGTGAAACACGGGTATGGAGTGGATGTGGAGTGGGCGAGGCGCATTCACAACACACAACTCAAAAGCAAATGAAAACTACAAACATCCACTTAGATAGAGAGTAGAAAATGTAGTTTATTACAATATCAAATCATTCCATACAACGGAGGAAGGGGAAGAGGAGTAAACCACTAGAGGGTGAAGGTCCAATGCAGGTCTTGGCCGAAATAGCGAGTTGTCAATCCGCTTCGGGGCTCAGTCCGAGAAGGCTTCCGGTACCAATGAGCTGTCACCTCGAAGGCCTTTGAGTCTGTTCTCTAGGTCGTCTTCTTCTCCAACTCCGGTGGAAAGCAGGAGTTGAGGTCATCAATGTCCGGGAGCTTCGCTGGAGGGTTTGGAAAGCTTCGGAATCACCGGCTACGGACTCCCGATGAAGGTGGAGGTGGATGGAGCTGCTGGAGAAGTAGAACGACACTTCCAATGCACTCTTCGATCGCAGAAAATAACCAGTGTTGCCCTAAATCGCGGAGCAGGCCCTTAAATACGGAGGAAGAATAAGCAGAGCGCACGATCGATGGCGCACGACCAGTGGTCGTGCGCACTGTCGGTCGATGATCGTGCGCAATTTTCAATTAAACCTGCAACTTGGACAGAAACATCAACAGATATGTGCACGATCAGTAGCACTGAATCCACTGATCGTGCGATTGGCTAAGATAGAACTGGGGAAAAGGAGAATGTAATGCGCACGATCAGTGGAGCATGACCAGTGGTCATGCGCAGTGAGTCCAGTGATCGTGCACAGTGTTCCTGTATCATCGGGGTCTCCCGAGCGGTTCTGAAGCACGCACACGACCCATGCACCAGCAGAAGAGGCAGATAGGACACCAAAAGTACACACCACATTCTCAAGACACAGCGAGAGAACAAGTAAAACAAACGGAAATACAGAAACATCTAAAGCACACAGAAAACGGGCCTAAAGTGCACTTAATCATGAAATAGGCAAATAAGCAAATATAAGCAGTTATAGCTCTCAAGTGTAGTGCTAAGACGATAAAACTGGCCCAGATGAGTCCAAAAATCAGTGTAATATTTGGACTCATCACACCCCCAAACTTACCCATTTGCGCGTCCCGCGCAAATCATTACTTCGTGGACTGTAAAAATAACTAGCTGGCTTAGAAACTTCAAAATAAAGTAGGACGAGAAATCAAATACATCATGCGCATAGAAAATAAAATAGAAAAACTTTTTAATTATACTACGGAGCTTAAATTATTCGACAAAGGTAAATAAATATTGTGTCTACTTAAAATTAGAATTCTAGAGAATCGTTCGGTCATGTGTACGGAGAAAGTAGACAAGCTACTAAGGTGAGCATTGCCCAAGACCGGGGCCCGTGACCACCTCCAAAGAAATCCATCAATGTCGGGAACCATAAGCTTTCCCTTTCACACTCTCTTCACGATGCTAAGTAGACTCAAATGTGAATCAGCAGGACTTGTATGTTTGAATGGGGCTAAGGCTAAGGTGTGGTATTCAATGATAAACAAGGAGGCTACACGCAACCAAAGCGAGCTAACAAGAGCTAAACCCAAACAGCCACTAAGAAATTGAAAGATAATAGTTGCCAACCTAAATCACCTAGAGGGGGGTGAATAGGTGAGTTGTGCGTCTTTTTGCGGAATAAAAAAATCTCAATCAAAGCACAGATCTATCTACCAAACAAGAAAACACAGACGAGGCAAGATATATAGTGGTTCCCCAACCTTGGGTACATCCACTTTCCCTCACTGATCTAGCAATGTACTAGACTCGGCTACTCCACTATCTTGGATTGGAAAATAATCCTACCCTCGTAACAAGGTTCCTACAAACTCGATCCACAAACGGATCTACACACGGAAGACAAAACTTCCTACAATCTCGGAGTTGAAAAACCCCTATACTAGGAGAGATCTTCTCCTACAAAAATGAAATACAACAGTACAGAAATACAAACAGTAAATTATCTGGTTCAGATCTGCAACAAAAAATCAAAAAATCCTTCTTCTAGGCGTGCGGCTTTATCAGAATATTGAAGAAGAATTTCGTTAAGATCAGATCTGGAACTTCTCGACTTTACACGATCGAAAGAGTAGATGAAGCATTGAGCGGATATCTCGATCTGTAGAGTCTTCTTAATCTGAATCCTGTGAAAAGAAGAAACCCTAGCCGGTCGGAAATTAGCGATGGCGGCAGTGGCGAGTTTACGGTTCTTGCAGAGAGAGAGAGAGAGGAGACAGAATTCTTTTGGAAAGAGATGGCTGCAAAACTTTCTTAGAATAATTTTCTTTTTGAAAAAAAACTTAGGGTTTGTCAGTTTGACAAGACCTTTTATAGGAGATAAGAAGATTAGACTTAAATGATTCATAAAGGGAAAGACACGTGGACCAATCACGTCAGAGTTTAAGAAAAAGACCGTTAGGTCTGGACTTACAGAATTTTTGAAAATGGTCAAAATAAATTACTCGAGTCAACCAGGATTACTTGAGTATATGTAGCACTACTCGAGTAGGTAGAAAGTGACTACTCGAGTACCTGAGAAAACTTACTCGGGAGAAAAAGAAATCATTACTCGAGTACATGGAGTCAACTATTCGAGTAAAAAGGAATGAGAGGGACTCAGTTACTCAAGTAACAAAAATGACTTACTCGAGTACTTAAGTACTCACACGAGAGGTGGAGTATATTACTCGAGTTCAAGAAGTACTACTCAAGTATATAGAAATGCACTACTCGAGTATATAAGAGACTACTCGAGACAAACACTTAGAAAGATTCTGCAACAGGAAAAGTTGAACTACTCGAGTATGTAACATGAACTACTCAAGACAGAATGATCTACTCGACTATATAACATGAACTACTCGAGTAATTTACTTAGTGAAGTTTTCCTGGAATAGAATTCTGGATTACACGAGTAAAAGCATTTGACTACTCGAGTAGTAGATGAACTACTCGAGTATATGAGTTAGACTACTCGAGTAACTCACGAGAGTCAGAATAACATTAACTCGAGATGGAAGATAGAACTACTCGAATATATATAATACTACTCGAGTATTTCACTTAGACAAATTTGAGAAGAGAAAATCTGAAAACTCGAGAGATAAGAGGAAATTACTTGAGTATACAGGATGAATTACTCGAGAGCTATAATTGGACTACTCTAGTACATCTTAACTACTCGAGTAAGTGAATTACTACTCGAGTATAAACTCAGTAACTTACTCGAGTAAGTAAGGAGCTACTCGTGTACTTTACTTAGGAAAAACTTTTCTGACAGATTTTTTTCTTCTAAAGGAAATCAGCACCAAGTCTTTTCACATAGTCCTAGAGCTTGAATATGAAGTGTATTCCAATAGAGAGGCTACACATGAGTCAACACTTTGGAACACACAATGAGGGATTACATTGTATGGTCCTATATTTGGTGACCCATTGTAGACTGACATTGGTCTACACTTCCCATTATAATCCTGCAAACACATAACTCAAACCAAGCATCAAATACAACTTAATTCATCTTAGTTCAAGGGTGACTTCATCAAATCTGAGTTATTGTGGATACAATACCCAACAATCTCCCACTATTTGTAGAAGTCAGAACTCTTTTACAATAAGGTGAATTATGGACATAAAAGGAATGCTAAGTAATAAAGCAGTGTAAGCAAACAATGAACTATGAAATAGATAATAAGATCCAAAACTTTGAAGTATATAAATAGGATTATCCAGAAATATCATTAACAACTAAAATCTACTTCCATAGCTCATGAGTCTTTTGGGCTAGCTCTGATGATGTTGTTTGTCTTGTTTCTCTTGTTGTCTTCTCTGATAGCAGTAGGGTTTAGGATAATATTTGGGTGGTCTGGGAGGAGCAGCTGGATTATTTCTTCCATATTCTCTGTCATAGATTCTCCTTTTTGTCATGGACTTCTCATACAACTCCCATTCATGGGAACTGTAGTGAATGTTTCTGCTTTCATAGAAGTCCAGAACTAACTTGAGAGTTTCCAGGATGAGAGACTTGGAAGTAGGAGACCAGACCTCAGCATGTTCAGGAGCTTTAGCAGGAACAGACTTGCTAACAGAAGGACCTTCACCATATTTCCTTTTCTTCTTGTAAGTCAGTATCCTAGGAGGGTATTTGAGAAAGATATCAGCAGGATCATCTTCCCAATCCTGAGCATAAGAATCTGGAGGAGCAACATAATCACCAGGCCTAGGAGAAAATGTGGGTTGCAGAGGAGGAGCAGGAGCAGGAGCATCAGCAGTAGCTAGTGGGTTCAGGTGATGAGGAATAATGTTAGGATCAGCAGCAAATTCTGGCAGAATTTGGTTGTGCATCCAAACAGGAGTATCATAAGTGTGGAATTTGGCACTCTGTATCTGAGCTAGAACATCATCATGGATCTCTTTAACTTTGGCTTCCCATACTTCTTTCTGGATGGCATCAGATTTTTCTAAATACTCTTTTACCAACTTCTCCCCCTTTCTGACTTCAACAGATTGTTGGGAGATGGAATCATCTTTGAAAGTTCCAACTTCCTCACAAAACTTCATCTTGGTTGTTTCAGCCCTTCTGTCCAGTTCCATTTGATTTTTGGCAAGTGTCAGGCCTTGCTCCATAACCTGTCCAACACTGGTGATGGTGTGGTATAAGGCTTTGCCACCAATCTGGAAGAGATGTTTGAGCTGATCAGTGTTGTGCTGGATCTCAGCAAATCCTCTGCTCATCTCAGTTTCTAGATCTGTTACTTTGTTTGTGACAGTCTTGAGACAACTGTCAAAGTATGTTTTCTGGTTTTGAAGAAGAAGTACAATCTGAGACATCAAGTCTGTGGAGGCAGGAGCTGGAGCAGCAGGAGGAGCAAAAGGAATAGGAGGAGCCACCCATGGAGCTATTTCAGAGAGAGTGACTGAGCTCTGAGCTCTTTTAGCGGGTATCATGGCATCCTCTTCATTCATAATCTGAGGGATAGTAAACTCCAAATTTCTGAGGGGAGCTTCAGCTGGCTCAGGTGAGAGCTCATCAGAAATGAGAATTGTTTCTTGTTGTTCTTTGGGGGCATCAGGAGATTTTGCTGGTGTCCTTGCTGGAGAAGTGTATGGAGATTGTCTAGGAGTTGGGTCCTTGGGAATTTCAGTGGATGGAGCTGGTGGAGAGAGAGGAGGAGGTGGTTCATCTGCAGTTAACTCTTCTATCATTTCATTTATAGCAGCATCAGTAGAAAGGAGTGCCTCTTAAACCTGTTGATCTGAGAGGATATCTTCTGGAGTGACTGGAGGAGGAGTAGGTGGCCTGGCCTGAACAGTAGGAGCAGGCTCCCCCTCAATAGGTGCACCAGAGGAGCTGGGGACCTGAGATGGAGAAGGAGGTGGAGTACTATCATCTGTGTCTACAACTTCAATAATTTTGGCAGCTTGAGACGGATTTTGCAACTTTAACTCCCATCTCTGGATGGAGGATATGGAGACCTTCTTCATATGGTGAATGATACTTCCTTTGGAGAAACTGAAAACCTCTAGATTGATCTCATGGAGAAGCAGGGAAATTATCCTTGCATAGTTTGGGGACTTTATACTCTCCTTAATCTTAGTCAGAATTAACAAGCCAAACTGAAAGGATTTTCTACAGACTATAGCTTGCAACAATTCAAAGAAATAAAGGGGTATGGACCTGATGGAGTTGGTTTTGCAGAGAAGAATCTTACCAATAACATCAACCAAGAATTTCCCTTCAGCATGCATATCAGACCTACTGATGTATTTAGCATCAGCAGAAAGTCCACAGAAAGAGCAGGTTCTGGAATAGTCTTCATCACTCAGAAAATTGTCTGCATCTGGAGCTGGCAGTCGGAGAAGTCGAGAGACAGAGGTTGCAGTGAGTTTAACGGAGATACCTTTGACTGAAGACTTCAAGACTGTTCCATGGTGCTTGACCTTGACATTCCTGAAAAACTCTGCAACCTCGGGGAAGAGGATACGTCATGGTTCTTGGAGAACAAATGTTAAGTCGGCGGTGTCAAGCAAAATCAGGAGATTATGGAAATCGGCGGATAGGTCTGCAATCCCTGCGGTGACTAATTCCGAACCAACACTGATCTTAGATGAGGCGGCCATGATTCAGAAGTCTTGGAGATGGCGAAACCTTAGAGAATGTCGATGGGGAGACGTAAAGAGGAGCGGCTCTGCAACTGAAGGAGGAAGGTGAAGAGGCAGCCGGGTACTCGAGAGACGGAAATGATTTTGTGTAGATGAAATTTCTGGATTTTCTTATTTATATAACCCTAGGTTTAGGTCTAATTATTTGAAAAGAAATACTGAAGTAACCTATAGAACAGGCGGCATAAGCCTTTGGATTGCGCATAAGAAAATTTGAATAAGAGATGACTCGGCATATACACGAGTGAGGAGAATATCTCGAGTAGATAAGTCTGGAGTACTCGGGTAAGAAGACAGAAGTACGCGAGTAGATGTATGGAAGTACTTGAGTAGGTCAATGAGGTACTCGAGTAAGTGAAGTTGACTACTTGAGTATGCAAGTCTGCTACTCGAGTATGTCAAGTTGACTACTCGAGTATAGCATTCCACTACTCGAGTATGTCATTCTACTACTCGAGTAGGTCATATACTTACTCGAGTATGTTGTTACTAACTCGAGTCAAAACCTTGAACTTTTTGAAAAATCCAACTTTTGACTAACCTCTGAGCCTTGAGCATTCTTGAAAGTCCAGCCTCTTCTAGTCTTCCTTGTTGAGCATCCCAAGTTATGTTTTGAAGAACGAGAACTTGGTCTCATCCAGCGGCTTCGTGAAAATATCTACAATTTGCCTATCTGTAGGGACATATTGAAGGTCTATGTCCCCATGCTCCACATGCTCCCGGATGAAGTGATACCTTAGCTCTATATGCTTTGTCCGGCTGTGCGAGACTGGGTTGTTGGTTGTCGCTATTGCGCTGGAGGAGTCGCAAAACAATGGAATCTTTGCAAACTTCATGTTGTAGTCTTTGAACTGATTCTTTATCCAAAGTAACTGTGCACAACAACTGCCTGCATAGATGTACTCTGACTTGGCCGTTGAGATTGCCACACAGTTTTGCTTCTTGCTACTCCAGGAGATAAGCCTTCTTCCAAAGAATTGGCTAGTCCCTGAAGTGCTTTTCCTGTCGTCCTTGCTACCTGCAAAATCTGCATCTGAAAAACCTATCAGTTCGCTATCATTACTTCTTTGGTACCATGAGCCAAGATCTAGTGTACCTTTAAGGTATCTCAAAATCCACTTCGCAGCAGCGTAGTGAGATTCCTTAGAGTTCACATGTAATCTAGCACAGACACATGTTGAGAACATTATGTCAGGTCTACTTGCAGTAAGGTAGAGCAAGGATGCAATAATGCTTCTGTACTTGGTTTCATCAAAAAGTTTCATTTTTCATCCTTGTCCAGAGACATTGTTGAACCCATTGGAGTCCTCATCGAGGTTGCGTTCTCCATTCTGAATTTCTTAATCAGCTCTTCGGTAAACTTAGTCTGTGAGATGAAAATTCCATCTTCAGACTGTTTTACCTGAAGCCCTAAGAAATACTTCAGTTCGCCCATACTACTCATTTAAAACTTCCCTTGCATAAGTTTTGAAAACTTCTTGCAGAGGTTGTCATCAGTAGAGCCAAAAAAAAGTCGTCGACATAGATTTGCACTAGCAAAATCTTGCCCTTAATTTCCCTAAGAAATAATGTCTTGTTTATCTTTCCCCTTGTGAACTTGTTCAGAAGTAGAAAGCTAGACAGCATCTCATACCAAGCTCGAGGAGATTGTTTCAGACCATATAAAGCTTTTTGCAGTAAATAAACGTAATCAGGAAAGTTAGGATCAACGAAACCTGTAGGTTGTTCCACATAAACCTCTATTAAGGAAGGCTGACTTCACGTCCATCTGGTATACAGTGAAGCCTTGAAGTGCAGCATATGCTAGGAATAACCTTATAGCCTCCAGTCTTGCCACTGGAGCGTATGTCTGGTCGAAGTCGATTCCTTCTTCTTAACGATAACCTTTGGAGACAAGTCTGGCCTTATTTTTTTACTATCGTTCCATCCTAGTCCATCTTGTTCTTGTAGACCCATTTTGTCCCAATGATGTTCTTACCTTTGGGTCTTGGAACAAGCTTCCATACTTTGCAGCGCTTGAACTGGTTCAGTTCTTCTTCCATTGTCATTATCCACGATGCATCTGAGTTTGCTCCCTCAAACTTCTTTGGTTCAACCTATGAGAGAAAACTAAAATATAGATTCTCATTAGTTGTACGTCTACGAGTTCTGACACCATCACAGGGATCTTCTATGATCTAGTCCATGGGATGATCCTTCAAATGTCTGAGCTCTAGAGACCTTGCATCTGGATTGTCTTCTATCACCGGAGTGACTTCTTCATCTTGGATGACTTCTTCATCTTGATCATCAGCCTCTCTAATAGGGGTTGGAGTGGTGATCTTGATGAACTTTTCTGTAAGACCCCTCCTCCCGGATCCCAAAACACGGCACGAAGAGGGAGTCTTATACCCGGAACAGCCGCCTTGCGGTAGCATTAGCACACGGGCTAACCTGTACCACAAGATGCCTATCCCGCCGGCTACAACAATATCAATAAATCATGCCAACCCAACCAAATAAATAAACATGAGAAGTCAAATCCACACTAAGTTATAATGTCCAAATACATCAATAATGAGAAGCTAAAACATGCTTCTACAATATATTAGAGTACAGCTAAACATTGCCCAAACGGGCTACATCAGAGTAAGCAAAACACTAACATCAGTAACAGACGGTATCGACGGCACCGTCACATCAGGCCCTGTCGTCCTGGCCTGGCTGTCCTACTGCGTAGTCTGCGGCTGCTCTACCTGCGGCGTGACCTCCTAAAAAGGAAGACGTAGCAACCGTTAGTCGAAACGACTAAGTGGTTTCACATCCGCTCCCCCGGCGACTCCTCGGCACCGGGCGGAGAAAGAGAAACAAGGGTACAATATATATCAGTAAGTATGCAAGCAAAGGAAAAGCAAGCAGGTGGCAGTAGTGTAAGAGTATCAATGTATAACTAGCAGTTCTATAAAAGCTACCAATATGTAAACTAACCATTCTACAAGAGCCATCAAGGTATAATAACAAGTGTAATAAAGCTACAGCAGGAAAGTAACTTAACTTATAAGAATGCCCATACAAACTTATAAGTTAAGGATCGGGTTACATAAAGTAACTCATCGTATAAGAGTGCCCATACAAACTTATACGATGAGGATCTTGTTGTGCAATGATATGAAATGCTATGAATGCTATGCAATGACTCACCCATGCACACTCATGCAATTGCTATGTCGACACAGACTGTAGTTCCCACTTTTCGAGCAGGTAGCTAACCTCTCAGGCATCAGCCGCCGTGGCCAGGCGGTGACAGTAGAACGGGCACTTCTACTACTAGGCGGGTATCACACTACTTCACCTAGGCCTCCGTACGCCTCAACGCTAAGAACACAACAGCGGAGCCCATGCGTACTATGGCCCAGCGGGGTCTTGGGTAGATGTGCACCAAGAACACAGCCCGAACTGGCCTTGTGTGACCCGGAAGGGACCTCGGAAGAAAGCACGAGGACACAGCCCAACCGTCCACATGGTCGGAGGGGCCTCGGGAAGTGAACACCGAGGACACAGCCCAAACCAACCAAGTCTAACTGCCAACTCCCGTCGGTGTGACGACTGGCGAGCCCGTAGACCTGCCACACTATCCTTAACCCGGGATTACGACACCGCGTGTCGACTCACACCACATGCAAATACCATATCAACATATCATGGAAGGGGCCTCGGAAGTAAACACGAGGACACAGCCCAACCATCCATCCACACCTATCTCAACACAACAAAACAAGTGACGGTCAACTCCGCACTTTCATTCTTCCACAATACTACCCGTAGGGAGACGACGCTCTAAGTATTGGACTAATAAATTTCATTTCACCAAACCAACATATCATGGTCATAGTTTAATCTTCTATATGTCTTTCCATATGAACTCTACATAAGACTTATATGATGCGTATATGTTATAATCTATCAACATCTTATCAATTCGATTCAATTAAACATAAAGGAAACCATCCAAATCTCAAGACAACTTGCAATAATAAATCAGTTGTATGCATTCTAAATAATAAACACCATCATTCAAAGTTATTCGGTGATTAGCATCAATTATTTAATCTTGACAGAATTCCACCGACTCTTGTTGCACTTTATATAAAACCAGAATTCTAAGTGTATCACTAATCTGGACAGCAATTTCGACCGGAGATTCCCGAGGCTACAGGAATCCGGTGAAGTCGTGTAACCCCTCGTTGGAAAGATCTTTTCATGATCTACAACTTTCATATTCAGGTCACAACCCAGATCTGACAATAACTTACTCGAAATCGGCTTCAAAGTTCACTGCGCACAGAACACAATTTCTGTGTACAGGAATTGCCGGACAGCAAACTCGATTTGGTTTTCCCGGGGCCACAGACATCACCTGAAGTCGTGCAACCACTCGTTGGAAAGGTATTTCCAAGGGCTTCAACTTTCATGTTAAGCCGGAAGCCTAGATCTGCCCATATCCTACATAAAAAGGGCCTAGAAGATCGCTGCGCGCAGAATACAGATTCTGCGCGCATCTTAAAGGAAAATGAACGGCATCGGTTCGTCTTCCTCGTCAAGGCGATCGTTCCTAAATCTTCCAGAAATATTCTCCTCCCTTATTCAACCTCAAAGGCCAAAACTCCTCACGAAACCATTCACCCATCATCGTATTGAAGAAAAGGGGAAGGGTTGAAGAGATCTAAAATCTAGGATTCAAATCCTAGCATGGCCAAACCTAGAAAACTTCTCCTCACCATCAAGTTCTCTTGAACCGATGTCTCTCCTAATTATCTAAGATCTAGCACCAAGGGAGAGGGTAGGAAACTCACGTTGACTCCAGCGGTACCACCATTTCCGGCCATGGATCGCGTAGTTCTCCTTGGCGGCATCTTCTCTTTTGCGGCGATGACGGATCTCCTTCGCTAAAACTTGCTCCTGCAGTTTTTCTCTCACCAGGAAGTCTCACAGGAAATAGGGGAAGGAAAAGAGAATGAAAAACGGCTAGGGTTTCTCTGCCCCTTATAAGCAAAATGTGACACGGGTAGGGACACGGCCGTGTCCGTACCCGTGTCCTGCTTCCGCGAAACGGCCGTGGCGGTTTCCATGTCGGTTCACTGTTTGACACGGGTAGGGACACGGCCGTGTCCCAACCCGTGTTCACATGACACGGCCGTGTGCCTGGCCGTGTCATTGGCCGTGTGCATCTTCAGTTACATCTCGCCACTTCTCGTCGAGCCCAACTCGGCGCACACGGGTAGGGACACGGCCGTGTCACTACCCGTGTTCCCCACTCGACGACTCTCGACGATTTCGACACGGCTCGTCGAGCTCAACTCGATGCACACGGGTAGGGACACGGCCGTGTCACTACCCGTGTTCCCCACTCGACGATTCTCGACGACTCTCGACGATCTCGACACGGCTCGTCGAGCTCAACTCGACGCACACGGGTAGGGACACGGCCGTGTCACTACCCGTGTCATCTCTTCTCAGGACTTGAGTCAACCCTCCTGACTCAAAACACACACACTAGGGGCCTAGAGCGATTCGGGACGTTACATTTTCGCCTTTGTCTGTGGACGGTTCATCCAAGCTAATTTCTTTCAGCTTTGCATCTCATCTTCAATAAGCACACTAGAAGAGTTGCTTTTCAGCAAACTCGTCTCATCAAATACAACATGTATCGATTCTTCTACCATCAGGGTTTTTCTATTAAAAATCCTATATGCCTTACTATGACTACTATAACATACAAAAATACCTTCAAAACTCTTTTCGCTAAACTTAGTGGTGTGATACTTGCAATTGTTTAGCACGAAGCATTTACAGGCAAAAATTCTAAAATATGAGACTGTTGGTTTCCTGTCTTTCAGAAGTTCGTAAGGTGTCTTATCGTGATTTTTGTTTATGAGGGCTCGATTTTACACGTGGCATGCAGTGTTGACGGCTTCAGCCCAAAAATATTCCAGAAGTGAAGCATCACTCAACATGGTCCTGCAGGCCTCTATGAGCATTCTATTCCTTCTCTCGGCCACTCCGTTTTATTGAGGAGTGCGAGGAGAGGAAAAATCATGAAAGATACCTAAGCTTTCACAAAATTCTGTCATGGCCCCAAACTTGAACTCTGTTCCATTGTCACTTTTGATTTTGACTATGGAGCAGTTGAACTCATTCTGAACTTGCCTGACAAAATTAGTAAAGATGTTGAAGGTATTCGACTTGTGTTTCAGAAAGAACACCCACACAAAGCGCGAGTAATCATCAACAATTACCAACGTATAATCCTTACCTCCCAAACATCTAATTTGCAGTGGACCAAACAAGTCCATATGGAGTAGATGAAGACATCTATTAGAATTCTTGTCAATAACGCTGTTAAAGGTAGCCCTTGTTTGCTTGCCTTTTACACTTGCATGACAAGGTCTATCTTTGACGTACTTGACATTTGGGGCATCACGTACTAAGTTCATTGAAAATAATTTATTTATAGTTTTGGAATTAATATGTTCTAATCTCTTGTGTCATTGGTCACCAAGAGACACACTATCTTTTGCTAAAAGGCACACTGGTGTCAAAGAATCTATACAAATAAAATTCAAACAGAAAATATTTCTGCTTCGTGTGCCGGATAGAATTGTTTCCATATTGTCAACAGATTTTATCAAGCACTTGTCAGCATGAAACTCAACTATGTATCCTTTATCGCAGAGTTGGCTTATGCTTATAAGGTTATGTTCCAAACCTTCAACGTAAGCCACATCTGAGAAGGATACATTGTCGTTAGTAATCATACCATAGCCTCTAGTAATTCCACGGTCTGAACCTCCAAAGATGACCTTTGGTCCGTTCACAACTAGAGTAAAGTTCTGAATAAGGCTTCTTGTCCCGGTCATATGCCGAGAGCATCCACTGTCCACATACCAGATTGGAGTTTTGTTGGCCTTTGGACATTCCTGTAATCACAATCAGTTAGCCTTAGGAAGCCAAATACGTTTGGGTCCTTGGTCTCGGGTTAGAACACTCCCCGTACGAATATTAGCATTAGGAGTGGTCTTCCTCATATTGCCAACATGTGGGGTTGCCACATTTCTAGGATTAAACCAACAATCAATGGCAAAGTGACCAATTCTGCCGCAACACCAACAGTCAAATCTGTTGTATCTTCGCCTTAAGTTCTCCTGCTTGATATTTTGGAATTGTGGTCTAGCAGGGGCTGCATTCTTGGAGGAAGATGCCTCATGATGATGGAAATCACATGGCTTCTTCTCCTTTACAGGCTTTTCTACAACAGGCTTTGTCTTTGGTGCCTTCTTGAAGTTATGGCCATGATTGAAAGGGCCATAGCTCTAAAGATGACTTCTTCATAAGGTGCCTTAAAGACACTTTCGTCAAAGTTTCTAGGTCGAGTCCATCCTCGATAACGGGACTTTGGCTCTACATAGGTAGGCCTAGCAAAGTGCTCGTATGATTAGTCAAAATCAAACTCATTTGAAGGAAATATAACCTTCTTGAACGTGGTCTGATCTTGAGGGGCTTTCCCCTTCTCTTTGGCTAAGGCCTTTTTGGCGGCCTTATTCTTTCGTTGAGCCTTATTTCTCCTAGAGTATTTACTAGGAGCTTCTTCATGGCCTAACCCAGCACCCTTGTCCTTAGCTGAGAATTCAGTAATGAATGGAAAAACTATCTTGGGCTTCGAGAAACTTTCAACTAGTTTCTTTTGAGCAGCAAGTTGGGTTTCCAGTTCCTTGATAATTTTCTCTTTGAGGTCAAGGTGCTCAAGAGCCTTGTTATATTCTTCAATAGCATTATTGAAGTTTTCTTCGAGGGAGTCAGTCTTTGCGACTTTCTCTCTCAAGATGCTCTCTTCAGCTTTGAGAGACTTTATCTCTTTAGCCTCAGTTTTCACGACTCGGGGACAGTTGTCGTAAGCCATAATTAACTCCTTATATTGGGCCATGAGTTCTGACTCATCGACAGAAGAGCTATCCTCACAATCATGTTCAGAGACTTCAGAATCAGAGAGAGGAGTATGAGAGTTTACCTTCCCAGTGAACTGGGGCTCTTGTTCATCATCAGTTTGAGCCATGAGTCCAAAATAGGCTTCTTCTTTTTCACTCGACTCAGATGAGTCAGAGTCACTAAGAGTTTTGCCCTTTTTGGCCATCAAGCTCTTCTCTGTCCTCTTCTTGCTATACGAGGACTTCTTTTCCTCTCTTCTACTACCCTCCTTCTTCTTGTGAGGGTAGTCAGTGATGACATGTCCTGGCTTATTACAACAATAACAAATAATGTCAGTCGAAATATGTTTGTTCTGTTTAGTATTATACCTGTCATGGCTGCTTGAGCCTTTTCTTTGCCGATCACCATCGCGTCGTGATCTTCTATAAGAGGCATCCTTGCCTTTTCATTGTTTCTTCTTGTTCAACAATTTCTTGAACTACCGAGAGAGTAGTGAGAACTCTCCTTCTGATAGTTAAGAGCCTGAGGTGCTTGGCTCTGAAGTTTCTTCTTCACTAACTGCTGGTGCTAGAGTAGGAGAAATAGCCTTGGACTTCTTAGAGGTGTCTGCCTTTAAAGTGACAGACTTCTCTTTGAATGCAGACCTGTTTTTCTCTTCTTCAGCCTTCCTGGTGTTGAGTTGGAGCTCATAGGACATCAGCATCCCGAAGAGATTCTGAGGATCTGTTTCGTCCAGTTTTCCAAACTCCCTGATAGCACAGACCATGTTATCTCATTCCTTAGTCAGGGATCTCAAGAACTTATCATTTAGCTATCCATTAGTGAATACTCTGTTGTATACCCTTAGCCCATTCACTATCTTGAAGAAGTTCTCAAACGTGTCAGCAATGGTTTCTTTGTTTACTTGTCGGAAAGCCTCATATTTCTGATTAAGTAGGGATCTTCTATCATCCCTCACTTCCTCGGTACCTTCCATCAAGGTAACTAATGACTGCCACATCTACTTTACAGACTGGCAGTGAATTAGATTTTGCAGCATTGAATCATCGACTGCCCTTGCTATGATATTTTTCGCCTTTTTATCCAATGAGACAAGTGAAATCTCATCCTTGTCTAGATCCATAAGTTTCTTGGGGACTTTGTTAGTAGGATCTATAGTGGAGACGGTCATGGGAATATAAGGACCTTCTTCAACTATCATGAAGATACTTGGATCCACAGCTTCCATGAAGAACTTGATTCTTTCTTTCCACATAGGGAAATTATTCTAGTTGCACAAAGGAAGCTTGACAAAATCTTTAGCCTTGTCCATTTGGTAGATCTCAAATGGCAACTATTTAAGAATCTGATCAAGGTGTTAACCTTTTAACGATCAACCTGCCTCTAATATCAATTGAAAGATAATAGTTTCCAACCTAAATCACCGAGAGAGGGGTGAATAGGTGAGTTGTGCGTCTTTTTGAAGAATAAAAAAAAATCTTAACCAAAGCACAGATCTATCTACTAAACAAGCAAACACAGACAAGGCAAGATATATAGTGGTTCCCCAACCTTGGGTACATCCACTTTCCCTCACCGATCTAGCAATATACTAGACTCGGCTACTCCACTATCTCGGATTGGAAAACAATCCTACCCTCGGAACAAGGTTCCTACAAACTCGATCCACAAATGGATCTACACTCGGAAGACAAAACTTCATACAATATCGGAGTTGAAAAACCCGTACACTCGGAGAAATCTTGTCCTACAAAAATTAAATACAGCAGTACAAAAATACAAACAGTTAATTATCTTGTTCAGATCTGAAACAGAAAATCAGGAAATCCTTCTTCTAAGCGTGCGACTTTATCAGAATATTGAAGAAGAATTTCGGGAAGATCAGATCTAGAACTTCTCGACTTTACACGATCGAAAGAGTAGATGAAGCGTTGAGCGGAGATCTTGATCTATAGAGTCTTCTTAATATGAATCCTCTGAAAAGAAGAAACCCTAGCCGGTCGAAAATTAGCGATGGCGGCGGTGGCGAGCTTCCGGTTCTTGCAGAGAGAGAGGAGACAGAATTCTTTTGGAAAGAGACGGCTGCAAAACTTTCTTAGAAGAATTTTCTTTTTGAAAAAAAAAACTTAGGGTTTGTCGGTTTGACAAGACCTTTTATAGGAGACAAGAAGATTAGACTTAAATGATTCATAAAGAGAAATACACGTGGACCAATCACATCAGAGTTTAAGAAAAAGATCGTTAGGTCTAGACTTAAGGAATTTCTGAAAATGGTCAAAGTAAATTACTCGAGTCAAGCAGGACTACTCGAGTATATGCAGCACTGCTCGAGTAGGTAGAAAGTGACTACTCGAGTACCTGAGAAAACTTACTCGGGAGAAAAAGAAATCATTACTCGAGTACATGGAGTCAACTACTCGAGTAAAAAAGAATGAGAGGGACTCAGTTACTTGAGTAACAAAAATGACTTACTCGAGTACTTAAGTACTCACACGAGAGGTGGAGTATATTACTCGAGTTCACGAAGTACTACTCGAGTATATAGAAATGCACTACTCAAGTATATAAGAGACTACTCGAGACAAACACTTAGAAATATTTTGGAACAGGAAAAGTTGAACTACTCGAGTATGTAACATCAACTACTCGAGACAGAATGATCTACTCGAGTATATAACATGAACTACTCGAGTAATTCACTTAGTGAAGTTTTCCTGGAATAGAATTCTGGATTACATGAGTAAAAACATTTGACTACTCGAGTAGTAGATGAACTACTCGAGTATATGAGTTAGACTACTTGAGTAACTAGGAACTACACGAGAGTCAGAATAACATTAACTCGAGATGGAAGATAGAACTACTCGAGTATATATAATACTACTTGAGTATTTCACTTAGACAAATTTGAGAAGAGAAAATGTGAAAACTCGAGAGATAAGAGGAAATTACTCTAGTATACAGGATGAATTACTCGAGAGTTATAATTGGATTACTCGAGTAAGTGAATTACTACTCGAGTATAAACTCAGTAACTTACTCGAGTAAGTAAGGAGGTACTCGAGTACTTTACTTAGGAAAAAATGTTTCTGACAGATTTTCTTCTTCTAAGGGAAATCAGCACCAAGTCTTTTCACATAGTCCTAGAGCTTGAATATGAAATGTATTCCAATAGAGAGGCTACACATGAGTCAACACTTGGAACACACAATGAGGGATTACATTGTATGGTCTTGTGTTTGGTGACCCATTGTAGACTGACATTGGTCTACACTTCCCATTAGAATCCTGCAAACACATAACTCAAACCAAGCATCAAATACAACTTAATTCATCTTAGTTCAAGGGTGACTTCATCAAATCTAGGTTAGTGTGGATACAATACCAACCAAAAATGCATGTGTGACACACCCCCAGACTTGTCTTGAAAACCGGGTATGCACATGGCCTATCCCGACCAAAAACTAACACATAAGATGGGGATTGCAATTCTCCTTTTAATAATTTTAAATTTTCTTTTTTTTCTACTTTTTTATTCATCTTTTTCTTTTTCATTTTTCTTCTTTTGCATTCAGCAATCCCCAAATCTAAAAATTAGCAATTTATGAATTCATCTCCACATCATATGTATCCCAAATATCATAACGTATCAAATTTTTGAAATCGATCAAGCTCATGGTTTTGGTTGCCACAAAAGGGTTGGCTTTTATGCTTTGGTGAATATAGGTGGAGCTGAAACAAAAGGAGGGTAGGCGCAAATTTGGCTTGCAAGGGTCAGCTGTTAGGACTAGGTACAAAAAGGCTCAAACTAGACAAAATGATGGCCTACCTCATGCTCACACTCGACAAACCGGGCACCAATGCTTCGAGAGTAGCTTGGGGCAAGTTCTCAGTCCCCGAAAAAGACGATCCTTCCCCCCGACTCGAGCAATACGAGTCTAGTGACGACTACACTCATCTCTACACTACTGTTCGATTACTCCAAATTCTACAATTTTAAGTAGCACAAACAAAATTTACTTTTGCAGAATAAATTTAAGTCTACGAGCATGAAGAAAAAGTAATCCTATACTATTTCTATGCAAATCATGAGTACTCGATTAGGAGCACTGCAGGAGTTTCGAACTACTATATCCCAAAATCCTAAGTCAGCACCACTTTGTATAGTTTACACAAAAGTAATACATTTTCCCTGAGCCGCGCGCATGGTTAAGTGCGCACTCATGTGGGTGATTCAGTGTGTGCAATTAGTGATCATGAAATAAATAAATGCAGACTAGTATGCAATAAACTGTGTTGTGTAGTGATCACAGCCAACTCCACCCCGAGACTAGAATATGACAATACAAAAAACTAAAACATGTAAATAAAAATAAAGGGCTAGGGGAAGAAGTACCCATGCTCAAAATTGAGCATACCGGCTGTGCGACAAGATATCCAAGTGCGGCCAAGTTTTCGCGCCTCAAAAATTCCTGCACCTGCGATTTGAATACCTACGCAAATTTATATATGGACACATATATAAATATAAAAAAGAGCTCAAAACACAGCACAGGACCAAATGGTCCAACATGGGTTGTCTTCCAAAAGCCCTTTTGTTTACCGTCCTTAAGGTGGACCATTTAACAACAATCCTAAAATAGAGACAAAAAAATACATACATATATTTAAAACAAAAGAAACACTACCCTAGATAATTGTTGGGTTTATTGTCTCCCAATAGGACTTATTCAAAATATGAGCATTTCCTAACTGATTGGCGTATGAAACTTGAAATGCTCAAGTAGTGGTTCATGTTCGCGTTTCGGTAGCGGGTACCGGAACGGAAACAGAATCGAAGCCCCAATACCTGTATACGTATTCCTGTCGTGTGTGTCAGGCATGGGCAGAAAGTTACTTGGGAAGCTAATCGGCTCCAACTCCACCTGCATATGGTCAATATTAGCCCTAGGCTGCATTATAGGCCCTTGCACTGATTGGACCGGTTCCATGATGTGGTCCTGCAAGGAAGTAGATACGAGAGCGGGGTCAAGAAATAAACTAGAAGAATAACATAAAGGAACCTAAATCTTGGGGATGGTCCCGGAGTCATCCCCCGTCGGTGGAATTATGGGTGCTTCTACACAGCTATCTAGGCTGATGCAAGAATGTTCTAGAGCTGCATCTACCTCGTCTGCGCATCAGGCATCCTCACAAGGGGTAGAGGTCGCAACCTCAGCCACAGAGTCATCCTCCTCGACTGGATCTAACAGAACGGTGGAAACTCTAATTTCCACCTGCGAATCAACCTCAACATCACTGTCAGAAAAAAAAAGAATGCTATGCAAAGAAGAAGGTGAAGGCATGAAGCTCGGTACGACGCCGAGCGCTGGCTCTTCGCAACTAATAGACTCTATGCTAGGTGATGTATGCACTTTACGAGTATAAATATCCATGTTGGAATGGGGATAAACACATGTATCTGTGCACATACCTGGGATGCCTTCTCCATAACATAGAGATGGCAATGGTGCACTACCTGATACGGAAGGGGTGCTTCCCAAGGTTGAAGTGAAGATAATCTGAAGATCTGGCTCGTCATCCACTTCTATCTCAGCTAGGTAAGCGGCGCAATACTTCAATGCATGATCCCAGCTTCAACAAAAAAGGCACTGCTTAGCCGGCTTCAGCGGTGCAACGTTTACTGAAGCCGAATAGAAGTAGTGCGGGAATGGCTCCGCGGGTCGGTAGCTAACAGGCTTATGTCTACGATATGTAGACTCCTGAATTTCCTGGATACTATACTTCTGAGGGCATCTATCACTAGCATGAGAGATGTCTACACAATGATGACAACGAATATTTAAATTGGCCCACATTGCGGAGATTTCAAATATAAAGGATACAACTACTTTGCATAGATTCTGAGAATAAAACTAACAATTCCAACTGACGGAATAACAGCATAAGAGAAAAGGGATCAAAACAAAACAACTCCTAAAAACTACTTTTAGAGACACAAATAACTCTTATAACGAAATTTTCAGTTATCCTGAGTCGCTCTATAGTTGCATTCCCCGGCAACGGCGCCAAAAACTTGATGCGTGGTAATCAGCAAGGGCACCGGTCGCACATGTAATAAAATTTGGCAATAAATCCCCGAGTGTCGGTCTCTTGAGGAATGTAATTAGCATAGAGCGACGACAATTCAGAAAATATCGGTATGAGGGTTATACTTAGAAAAGATTAAAAAGGAGGCTTGTGAGATTGTGGTTTCTTGATCTAATAAGTTAATTAAGGCTATGCAGGTCGAAGGCACCGCTTCGCAAGGTGAGGTGAGTGTATCGGCCGAGATGCTGAACTTCGGTTGGGCGAGTGGATGGAAAGCTAATGGATGGAAGTGTTCTTGTGTGGAGTGCAATCGGGTGAAACAAGGGTATGGAGTGGATGTGGAGTGGGCGAGGCTCATTCACAACACACAACTAAAAGCAAATGAAAACTACAAACATCCACTAAGATATAGAGTAGAAAATGTAGTTAATTACAATATCAAAGCATTCCATATAACGGAGGAATGGGAAGAGGAGTAAACCTCTAGAGGGTGAAGGTCCACCGCAGGTCATGGCCGGAATAGCGAGTTGTCAATCCTCTTCCGGGCTCAGTCCGAGGAGGCTTCCAGCACTAACGAGCTGTCACCTCGAAGGCCTTTGAGTCCGTTCTCTAGGTCGTCTTCTTCTCCAACTCCGGTGGAAAGCTTGGAGTTGATGTCATGAATAGCCGGGAGCTTCGCCGGAGGGTTTGGAAAGCTTCAGAATCACCGGCTACGGACTCCCGATGAAGGTGGAGGTGGATGGAGCAGCTGGAGAAGTAGAACGGCACTTCCCGTGCACTCTCCGATCGCAAAAAATGACTAGTGTTGCCCTAAATTGCGGAGCAGACCCTTAAATACGGAGGCAGAATAAGTAGAACGCACGATCAGTGGCGCATGACTAGTGGTCGTGCGCACTGTCGGTTGATGATCGTGCGCAATTTCCAATTAAACATGCAACTTGGACAGAAACATCAGCAGATATGCGCACGATCAGTGGCACATGACCGGTGGTCGTGCGCACTAGATCCACTGATCATGCGATTGGCTAAGATAGAACTGCGAAAAAGGAGAATATAATGTGCACGATCTGTGGAGCACGACCAGTGGTCGTGCGCAGTGAGTCCAGTGATCGTGCGCAGTGTTCCTGTATCGTCGGGGTCTCCCGAGCGGTTCCGGAGCACGCACACGACCCATGCACCAGCAGAAGAGGCAGATAGGCCACCAAAAGTGCACACCACATTCTCAAGACACGACGAGAGAACAAGTAAAACAAACAGAAATACATAAACATCTAAAGCACACAGAAAACGGGCCTAAAGTGCACTTAATCATGAAATAGGCAAATAAGCAAATAAAAGCAGTTATAGCTCTCAAGTGCATGCTAAGACGATAAAACTGGCCCAAATGAGTCCAAAAAATAGTGTAATATTTGGACTCATCAATATGCTGAGGATGTGTATTCTGGACTTTGGCAAGAAGTGGGAAGATCACCTCTTCATGGTAGAGTTCGCTAATGTTAAAGATCACGGCAGTGAACCGGTCTCACAAGTAATATAAAATGGGCGAGTTTTCCCAAGTATCGATCTCTCAAGGAACACAGTAAGGTGGAGTTAATTTCGAGGAGGACTTGAGATTGAAGTCCTTAGGTCGGAGTTAACTAAAGGGGTGTTTTGATATTTGCGGAAAAAGAAAATAAAAGGCTAATAACTACTCCTATGCAACGCCGCTATGCGATGCTTCGCCAGGCGGGACGGAAGACTAGTCAGGCCGCTATGCACCGAATCGCTGGGCTGATGGATGAGTAGGCTTGCGGATGAGGTGGTTAGAATGGCGGAATGAGGGTCGTGAGCACCTCTTCGCTACGCATTCCACTAGCAATTGCTAGTGCGGCAAGGGTGGATGGTGGTGGATGGAATATGATGCACCTCAAGGGAATATACAAAATTACAAATGACAAAGACATGATTTAATAAAAGCATTTTACAAATAAGCACACATCATCTATAAATAAAGTTTACAACAACACATAAACAACAATAAAGGAAGAACAAGGCAAGAGATCGACCGAATTCGAAGTCTTGCTGAGGATTCACGGTTGGAATCGTCGGGTTGTCAATCCGCGTCCAAGCTCGGTCCTCAACTGCGTCCGGGGTAGAGAAGGGCTGTCACCACCTTCCAATGACCAGACTTCTTCGTGTCACGATAGCGGACGAAAGTTGTAAGCTTACCTTTGCTTGATGTTTATGGCATTGAAGCTTGAAATGTGCCCAACAGATGATAGAGGAGGCCGATAGGAAGCTCCGGCTTGGATTTGGCGGTGAAAGCTTGCCCGGAGAACCTCCCTAGGGTGGAGATTGAAGGAGGATAGTGGAATCCCTCCTCGGAGATGAAAATGGCTGAGGAAAAATTGAGCTCTCGAATTAGGGCGGAACCTGCATATTTATAGAAAGCATAATTGAACAATGCGCACGATCACGGGCGCACGACCAGTGGTCTTGCGCACTATGTCCAGTGATCGTGCGCACTGGTATGTCAGATTACGAAGAAGAATTGGGGTACTGTGCACGAGCAATGGTGCACGACCGGTGGTTTTGCGCACTGTGTCTAGTGGTCATGCGATTACCCCAAGTAGATTCTGGAAATCAGGGTACATTGTGCACGATCATCGGCACACGACCGGTGGTCGTGCACACTATATCCAATGATCGTGCGCAGTATTCCTACTTCAAAACATCCTCGGAACACGCATACGACCCGTAAACCCAGCACTGATATGTGCAGACATTCCAGACGAGCATAATAAGGAGTACAAATAATAAAAGTACAAAAATACACAACCACGGGCCAAAGTGTGCACTTCCTATGGAAATATAGACAAGATGAAATATGAACGATATAGAACTAAAACTGAAGTGCAAACGTGTGAAAACTAGCCAGATGAGTCTGAAAAACCCTATATAAATCAGACTCATCACACCCCCAGACTTAACTGTTTGCGCGTCCCGAGCAAACAAAATCTAAGCAGATATGGAAAATGATTTAGCTAACAAGGAAATTATGATGCGGAGTACCATGCGAAGTCGCATGCTCGCACGCGTAAAAATATAATAGAAGAAATTTCTAAGTATACAAAATAGTTTATACTTTTCACAATGCGTATCAAACTTTTATTATTACTCAAAAATGGAATCACAGTGAATCAGCCGGTCACGCTTAGGGAGAAAGTAGACTAATCACTAGGCGAGCATTGCCAAAGATCGGGGCTCGGGATAACCTCCAAAGGAATCCACCAATGTCGGTGACCATATGCTTGCCCTTTCGCATTCTCTCCACGGTACTGGTTTAGTTCACACACGAATCAGTAGGACTTTAGGTGAATAGATGGGGCTTGGGTTTCGGTGAGGTAAACCAAGACAAACAAGAATGCTAAACACCTAACCAAAATGAGCTATCATAAAAAGAATCCCTCTGCTAAGAAAAATACACGCGGGTACACCATGAAACAACCCAATTTTTCAGCAGGCAGAATTTTGGGTGACACGGCCTTGGACACGGGCGTGTCCCAGGGCGTGTCCTGCTCGGGTGCGGAGTCGGGCAGAGATCGACGAAAGTCATTCGACGGAAAGTGTTTGGGTGGTCATGCCCTGGAACACGGGCGTGATAGAGGGCGTGTCCCGCTCGGATTCGGCGTCAGGTCGACGAAATGTTGTGTTCAACGAATTGAGCTCAACAATTTAGCAAAGGCTTCGTGGGCTGGCAAATCGTCGAACGGAAATCATCGAACGCTAGGTAAATCGTCGAACGGAGCTCGTCGAACGCTAGGCCAATCGTCGAGCGCTGGGCCAATTCGACAATCGCTGCCCGATTGTCGAACGGATATCGTCGAACGCGCGGATTCGTCGAGCGGAAATCGTCGAACGCGCGGAATCATCGAACGGAAATCGTCGAACGTGCTGTTTGACGATCGCTGGCGGGCTCGACGATCGCTGGCGAGCTCGACGATTGCTGCCTAATCGTCGAACGCAGATCGTCGAGCGCAAATCTGTGACACGGGCGTGACTTTGGGCGTGTCCCGTGGCGGTGACCTATTTTTTGGGGATAAGGCGGGTTGAGCACCGCTTTGAGTACACGGCATGTGACACGGAGTAAATGTTATGCCTGCAGGGAAGTATACCGCTGCCCCGGGAAAGGGGTAGGGTTGTTATAATTTGGTCAGCTGAATGCTGACCGTTGCCACTATTTTCCACCGTTGGGTGGATTGTCCCTGTACAGGTACTGGACAGCCAAGCGGGACGCATAAAGGTTGATGTCCCTGCTGCTGCTGCTGCTGCTAGCCCTCGAAGGCTATTTGGAATGACCGTTGTGTTTTCTTTTAATGTGGCCGGCCTGCGCACCAATGTTTAGGCCCCTGTTTGAAAGCCTTGTAAGAACATAAGGCCAACTTTCGTGTTGTTGTAAGACATTCCTATTATATATACAATGTGGGATTGTTTTTTATGTTGGACATTCAAGTGTGGAGTTAAAGTGTTAGTATAGGCTTTCGCTAGAATGCAATGTGTTAAGGTGCGCTGCGCTACTCTGGTATCATTCCGTAACTTTTTCGCCTGTTTTGTGATATATGCTGTGGGGCCCCGGCCAGACCTTCTAGTATATAGCATATGAACGGATGGGGTTGTTACATTTTTGGTCTCAGCTGTCTCGGTCTTTTCATCTCGAAGTCGTGGTCGACTTCTTTTGTGGGGTGGCGAGCACGTGTTTGTGCAAACCAAGTTATACGATTGAACTCCCGAATATCCATGATAGGAATGCAAAGTTATGTGTTTGAGGAACTTGCGTGTTCCTATTTTGTGTTGTTTGCTTGTGTAAGGCCGCTAATGTGTGTGTCTTGTCCACCTTTAGGTGACACGGAGTGGAGCTGGGCAGTCAGAGCCCCAGCATTCTGATGAAAGTACGGCACCAGCCGCGGTGCCTACACCTCCACCATCTGCGGAACATGTGCATTTATTTGCTGAGCCTTTGTTTGCCATGATCCAAGGCCAGCCACTTAGGCAGGAACAACCGGCTGTGAGACCAGAATAGGTGGCGGCAATGCCTAAACCTGTAGTGGATGTGGCTCCTCAAGCGGCTGAGAAGCAGTTGACGCGGTTTATGAGTTTCCATCCGCCTACATTTTCGGTAGCGAGAACTCCTACACAGGCTGAGGATTGGCTATCGCGTGTCAAGCGAATCATGATGACGATTGGATCGGAGGAGCATCAGAAAGTCACCTTAGCTACCTTCCTGCTTGAAGGAGAAGCTAGATTGTGGTGGGACGAGATGAAGTTACATCACTTGGCGGGTCGACCCTTAACACAAGTATCGATGGAAGAATTCTCCCGACTATTCCTATTGAAGCACTTCCCGACGGATCAACGGATAGCCATGGAAAATGAATTCCAAAGGCTAACGCAAGGTGATGGCAGTGTTGATGCTTACCTACATGAGTTTACACGCTTGGGGCGGTATGCGTGTAACGCCCCCTATCCGTCACATAGCATAAAGCAGTAGGTCCGGCCGGGGCCCGACGCCGTATGCCACAGACAGACCGGGTGGTTACTTATGGAAACCATCCAACCAATCTCAACGTCCTACACAGAGCATTCTAGCGGAAGCAGTTTATAAAAGTTGTAAACAAAGAACCCAGCAATAGAGCACGAATGTCCACTAGTACAAATTAGGAATGTTATACAAAAATACCCAAAACAAGCCTTAAGGCCTTACAAAACGTTTCACTTGAATATTACATGTTTTACAAACCACGGCATGCAGGCCGGTCATACATGAATAAAACAGTAAACACTTCCATTTGGGCCTTCGAGGGCCGGCTTCGCAAAAAGGGCTTTAGCCCGCTATTGACCGCTTGGTCCAGCTGCACCTGCAAGAAACAAACCACCGCACGGTGGCGAAAACAAGGCAACGGTCAGCAATGCTGACCAAATTTAACGATCCCGCCCCCAACTCGGGGCGGCGATGCTCCTTTCCTGCATTTCATTAGCATAAGCGAGCAATTTATATATATATATATATAGCCATTTCATCATAGACGTTGGCTCGCATGGCCACACGCCCCGTGCTCTCAGGGCACATTCTCGGTGAACCGGTCGATGTCACATCAATTAAAGCCATTGACATTCCGGACTCACCACCGCCACTTGGACGGCCAAACCTATGAGCAATTTGTCTTCCTGGCCTGGGTCACGACAATTTAAGCCATTGACCGCCGAAGACCCTACTCTATGCCAATGGTAAGTGTCACGTGCCTTTAGGTCTCTTTAACCGAACGACATAGAACGGGTACGGCTCCATCTAACCCGTGCTCACATCGCAACGACAATTTAAGCCATTTACGCGGGTCAAACTTCCACCGAGTCCCATTTCCATCACAAGTCACATAACCCGGTTATGTTCAAGTTGGCTCTCAAGCCACCAGGTTGGCAAGATCTCGTATCCGCCCAGTTTTCCTGGTGCACCTTTGGGTTAGTCCCCAAGGCTCCCTGCTGCAATCTACCGCGTAGGAAACCCGAAAAACAACCAATAGCACGGAGTCTTCTCCGGCATTATGCAATGCAACATCACCGATCCAGACCAACATGTCTGGATAGGCTTCACACATCATGCCTATGTCCGTTCTCGCTTACGGACTCTAAACAACGGGGACTTCACATATCTACCCGAAGGAACGCCTCCAACTCTCCGCAAACTCGCGAGAGCGGGCTTCCTATGCAAAGAAAGAGAGCTACTCATGCTCAAGATGAGGATCGTTACCCTTGCGTTCCTATTTGGCGCCATGGAAAAGTAATCGGATGAAAACCACCGCACTAGCGTTGCCTCCGTGGATCCGGAGTCGGCTCGCGATTCAGAGCTCCGAAGCTCCTCCAATGGCGGGATCTAGCTCCTTCTTCCTCCCTTGGCTCTCCTCTCTCTCTAAGGCTTTAGAAAGAGAACACTTAAGAAAAAGTAAGGGTTTTGAAAGCCCATTCACTGGTATATCCCTTCAGGAACAACCCCCAGCCGTTGGATCTTCAGTTAAAGAAATGAACGGCTTCGATTCGGGGCTGAAATGCCCAATCTGGACCGAACATGGCCTGGCACACGCCCGTGTCCAGGGCCGTGTGTCGCATTCGCCGTCAAAATAGAATCTCCTGGAACCTCACACGGGTATCGAACACGCCCGTGTTCGAGCTGACATGCCCGTGTTACACCTCACACGGCCGTGTGGCCGGCCGTGTACCCCATGATTTTTCCCCAAAATCAACCCGAGCACTGCACGGGTTCTAGGACACGCCCGTGTCCTTACCCGTGTCACCTTGACACGCCTGGACCCCAGGCCGTGTACACGGTCTCGACATTTCGTCGAGCGAAAATCGTCGATCTGATGACACGGTCTTGGACACGCCCGTGTCCTAGGCTGTGTGCCTTGTCTCGACGAATCATCGAGTGAATCTCGACGACTCCCCGGGACGATCGTCGACACGGGTCGACACGCCCTGCGACACGCCCGTGTCACAGGCCGTGTGCCCATTCTCAACGAATCGTCGAGAGAATCTCGACGACTTCGCGGCCAAGTGTCGACACGGGTCGACACGCCTTGCGACACGCCCGTGTCGCAGGCCGTGTGCCCATTCTCAACGAATCGTCGAGAGAATCTCGACGACTTCACGGCTAAGTGTCGACACGGGTCGACACGCCCTGAGACACGCCCGTGTCCCAGGCCGTGTGCCTGCTGCCAGAACCCAAACTGGCCCAAAACGTCCCCCTTTTGCTCCCTTGAGTTTCGGGGCGTTACAACTCTCCCACTCTTAAAAGAATTTCGCCCACGAAATTACATAAAGGAAAGACATGTACAAAACCAAAATTTGTACCTGAGCGGAACAACTCCGGATACTCGTCAAGCATAGTCTGCTCTTGCTCCCAAGAGAGCTCCTCACGACCGCAATTGTCCCACCAGACCTTGACCATCCTGATCTCTTTATTGCGTAGCCGCTTTACCTCCGAGTCCTCAATCCGCACGGGCTTGACCTTTGTCGTTAGCCCACTATCCACCGGCACTTAATCGACCGTGATCACTTGCGTAGGCTCTTGTACCGCCTTCCGGAGTACCGAAATATGGAATACATCATGTAAACCACTAAGCTCCACTGAAAGCTTCAACCTATAGGCCGCTTCACCAACTCGCTCCAGAACCTCAAATGGTCCAAGGTATCTTGGGCTTAGCTTTTTCAATCGCCGCACCCGCGAGACACCCTTGAACGGCTTGATCTTTAAGTATACATAATCGCCCACAGCAAACTCCACGTTCCTGTGCTTGGCATTATAATACTTTGCTTGCCGGTCTTGAGCGATAAGCAACCTCTCCCGAATGGTTCTCACCAAAGAAGTAGCATCATCCACTTCCGATCGCTTATACAACTTTGACTCACCCGTTTCTAACCAAGACAACGGCGTGCGACATCTTCTACCATATAGGGCCTCGAAAGGCGCCATCTGAATACTTGTTTGGTAGCTATTATTGTATGCGAACTCCACCAAATAAAGGTGGTCTTCCCATTGCTTTCCAAAATCCAAGACACACATGCGAAGCATGTCTTCCATGGTTCTATGGACCCTCTCGGTCTGCCCATCCGTTTGTGGATGGAAGGCTGTGCTGAATTTCAGCTTTGTTCCCAACATTTGCTGCACCAGCCTCCAATCATTGGACATGAACCACCCATCTCGGTCACTCACGATGCTGCGAGGCACACCATGAAGCCGTACTATGTTATCCACATAAAGCTTTGCCAGCTTCTCCACTGGATCATCCTTCCTATGCGGAATAAAATGCGACACCTTCGTTAAACGATCAACAACCACCCAAATGGCGTCGTTTCTCTTTTGCGACCTTAGCAAACCGTGCACAAAGTCCATAGAGATGTCGTCGAATTTCCACTCCGGAATAGGCAAGGACTTAAGAAATCCTCCCGGCTTTTGGCACTCCGCCTTTACCAAGGCGCAGGTTTGGCACTTCGCTACGTATAGCACCACATCCTTTTTCAAACCCGGCCACCAAAACAGTTTCTTCACATCACGGTACATCTTCGTGGTCCCCGGGTGAATTGAGTACTTGGTATGTTGTGCCTCGTACAACAACTCCACCCGTAAATTGCCCACACTTGGGACGCACAAACGACCGTCTTTCCAAAGTAATCCGTCCTCCACGACGAATTGGGGATTTGACCCATCCAGAGCCTCTACCATGAATTGCTTCATATGAGCATCCATATCAAAAGCCTGCCGAATACGATCAGCCAGGTCATATTGGACTTCAGTCCAATTCAGAACTGCTTCGGCACTTGATTGCCTGTCCACACAGACAATCTCCAATGCCTCCAACTCTCGCACCAACCGCTCATCGTGCACCGATAGCCAATTGGCTTGAGCTGGGACTCGGCGACTCAACGCGTCCGCAACCGCATTCCCTTTGCCAGGCATGTAGTAGATCTTGAACGCATAGTCCCCCAGGAACTCCATCCATCTACGCTGCCGCATATTCAGATCTTTCTGATCAATCAAATACTTCAGGCTCTTATGATCGGTGTAGATATCAATCTTCACACCGTATAAATAGTGCCTCCACAGCTTCAAAGCAAAAATCACGGCCGCTAACTCCAAGTCATGGACCGGATAATTCCTCTCGTGCACTTTTAGCTGTCTCGAGCCATAAGCTATCACGCTTCCGTGCTGCAGTAGCACGCAACCCAAACCGCTGCCTGAAGCATCGCTATATATCTCATAGCCCTCGGTCCCAACCGGCGAACTCAGCACAGGCACCGTGGTCAACCGATACTTCAACTCCTCAAAAGCTCGCGCGCACTCCGGCATCCAAACGAACTTATGCTCCTTCCTCGTCAATGTAGTGAGAGGTAACTCTATCCGCGAGAAGTTCTCTACGAAGCGCCAATAATAGCCGGCAAGCCCCAGAAAACTCCGGACTTCCGCTACAGTAGCAAGCTCAGGCCACTCCCGTATCGCAACAATCTTCGTCGGATCCACAGCAATACCCTCTCCACTCACTATATGTCCGAGGAACGCCACTGAGGATAGCCAAAACTCGCACTTCGAGAACTTCGCATACAACTGATTTCTCCTTAGCGTCTCCAACACCAAATGAAGATGCTTGAAGTGATCTTCCTCACTTTGCGAGTACACCAAAATATCGTCGATGAAGACGATCACGAAATGGTCCAAGTACTCCCTGAAAGTCCTGTTCATCAAATCCATGAACACTGACGGCACATTAGTCAGCCCAAATGGCATGACCGTAAACTCATAATGCCCGTATCTCGTACTAAACGCTGTCTTCGGGATATCACTCTCCCTTATTTGCAGCTGATAGTACCCAGCCTTGAGATCTAACTTCGAGTACACCGTCGACCCGACTAACTGATCAAAGAGATCATCAATCCGGGGGATCGGGTACTTGTTCTTCTCCGTCAGCTTATTTAGCTCCCGATAATCAATACATAGCCTCAAGCTTCCGTCCTTCTTCTTAACAAAGAGGACCGGTGCGCTCCAAGGCGAAGAACTCGGGCGCACATACCCTTGCTCCAACAACTCTTGCAGTTGAACTTTCAGCTCCGCCATTTCCTTAGGCGCTATCCGATACGGAGATCGTGACACAGGCTTTACACCTGGCACTAGCTCGATCGTAAAATCTATCTCACGCTGAGGCGGGGCTCCAGGAAGATCTGCGGGGAACACATCAGGGTATTCTGATACCACTGAAATACAATCCAACGTGGGCTTCTGCTTTGCAACCTCCACTAGTGTGAAGAACAGTTCTACACCAGCATGAACCGCCTTCACCACCTGAAGAGCAGACATCAACGTCTTGCTCGACCCCTTTAAGCCCGTAAAAGTCGTCTCACGACTCGCTCCCAGCTTAACTTCCTTGCTACCGCAATCTATATGGGCCTGCTGCTCCGAGAGCCAGTCCATGCCAAATATGACGTCGAACTCCACTAACGGAACTAAAGACGCCCGCAGGTCGAACTCCTGCTCCCCAATACGAGTCTTAACATCGCAGATCCTATCTGCATGCATCGAACACCCATTGGGCAACAACACATCCAACTTATCCTTCGCCATCGAAGAAGGGACTCCGATGCGTGATATAAATCCTTCGGACAAGAAGGAGTGTGAAGCTCCCGTATCGAAGAGTGCTCATGCCGGATTTTCACAAATCAATACAAATCCTAAACAAGTAGTGGTAAGGTAACATGTGCATAACAAGTATTTAAAGAAATTGACTTGCTATAAATTAAACCGTACCTGTCACCACATCAGCTTGTTTAATGGCCTCCTGTTGGCCAAGATTGTAGACCCTTGGTTGGGCCGGAGCATAATGGGATGCGGTCGACTCCACCGCCTTTCCCTTCTCTTCATAGGTAGCTCCCGGCTTTCTCTCGGACTTAGGACGTCCGCTCCAACAGTCACGGGCGAAATGCCCCGTCTTTCCACATGTAAAACACCCGCCCGGGGTCCGACTCGTAGTCGCCCCAGAAGCACCAGAAGGAGCTGGACCCAAAGTCCTATGCTTCTTGAAAGCCCTCCGATAGCCGGACTTTGAAGTAGTCGGCACTTTAAACTCAGATTTTCTATCAACCAGGCCTTTCTTCGCTTGCACATTCTTCATGTCCTTCTCCAAGGACCGGGCAGTATTGACCAAGGTTAAGAAACCCTGCGTCATCGGACCCGAGAGTAGTAATCTCAACTCATCTCTCAAGCCTTCATAGAAGCGATTAGTCTTGCGCTCCTCATCCATGATGGTGGAGCTAGCATAACGACTCAGACGAGTAAACTCGTGGAGATATTCATCCACGCTCCTCTCACCCTGTACCAACTTCAGGAACTCATTCCCCAACGCTATCTTCTGCGTCGAAGGGAGGTATCTAGCCAAGAACAATCCCGAGAACTCTTCCATCGGAACGTCTACAAGTTATCTACCTCTCAAATGATGCAGCTCCAATCCTTCACACCACATCCTCGCTTCACCGTCCAAAAGGAACGTAGCGATGGTGGTCATTTGCCACTCCTCCGTCTCTGTCGCTGTCATGACTCTCTTCACCCTGGAGAGCCAGTCTTCAGCCTGAGATGGGGTTCCCAACCCCGAGAATAACGGAGGGTTAAATCTCATTACATGCTTTAGCTACCTCTCAGTTCCCCTCCTTGGCACCACCGGTTCTACAACCACTTGCTCCACTCTCCTCGGCTCAGCCTCTTGAAGAGGTTCTTGCTCCATCACAGGAGCGGGCTGCCGCATTTTCCTTGCAGGCTGCGCATTTATCATGGCCAACACCGCTTCAGCCACCAATCGAATATTTTCAGCCGACAGAGGTGTTGCAGGAGCAACATCCAGTGTACTACTAGCCTCAGAAACTCGGCGTTCTGACGGCCCAACACCACTTCCGGTCAACTATAGTGGTACAAAACACCGTTAAGCGACCACATAAATTGCAAACAGCAATTATAGGAACACGCAGGTTCCTCAAACACGAGTATTTTCATTCCTAAGTGGATATTCATGGGTTCTTTTTACTGTTATTACGATGATGCACACAATGTGCTCACCACCCCTTAAAAAGAATTCGCCCACGAATTCAGTTTAAGCCCAACCTGGCTCTGATACCAAATTATAACGCCCCCTATCCGTCACATAGCATAAAGCAGTAGGTCCGGCCGGGGCCCGACACCGTATGCCACAGACAGACCGGGTGGTTACTTATGGAAACCATCCAACCAATCTCAACGTCCTACACAGAGCATTCTAGCGGAAGCAGTTTATAAGAGTTGTAAACAAAGAACCCAGCAATAGAGCACGAATGTCCACTAGTACAAATTAGGAATGTTATACAAAAATACCCAAAACAAGCCTTAAGGCCTTACAAAACGTTTCACTTGAATATTACATGTTTTACAAACCACAGCACACAGGCCGGTCATACATGAATAAAACAGTAAACACTTCCATTTGGGCCTTCGAGGGCCGGCTTCGCAAAAAGGGCTTTAGCCCGCTATTGACCGCTTGGTCCAGCTACACCTGCAAGCAACAAACCACCGCACGGTGGCGAAAACAAGGCAACGGTCAGCAATGCTGACCAAATTATAACGATCCCGCCCCCAACTCGGGGCGGCGATGCTCCTTTCCTGAATTTCATTAGCATAAGCAAGCAATTTATATATATATAGCCATTTCATCACAGACGTTGGCTCGCACGGCCACACGCCCCGTGCTCTCAGGGCATATTCTCGGTGAACCGGTCGATGTCACGTCAATTAAAGCCATTGACATTCCGGACTCACCACCGCCACTTGGACGGCCAAACCTATGAGCAATTTGTCTTCCTGGCCTGGGTCACGACAATTTAAGTCATTGACCGCCGAAGACCCTACTCTATGCCAACGGTAAGTGCCACGTGCCTTTAGGTCTCTTTAACCGAACGACATAGAACGGGTACGGCTCCATCTAACCCGTGCTCACATCGCAATGACAATTTAAGCCATTTGCGCGGGTCAAACTTCCACCGAGTCCCATTTCCATCACAAGTCACATAACCCAGTTATGTTCAAGTTGGCTCTCAAGCCACCAAGTTGGCAAGATCTCATATCCGCCCAGTTTTCCGGGTGCACCATTGGGTTAGTCCCCAAGGCTCCCTGCTGCAATCTACCGCGTAGGAAACCCGAAAAACAACCAATAGCACGGAGTCTTCTCCGGCATTATGCAATGCAACATCACCGATCCAGACCAACATGTCCGGATAGGCTTCACACATCATGCCTATGTCCGTTCTCGCTTACGGACTCTAAACAACGGGGACTTCACATATCTACCCGAAGGAACGCCTCCAACTCTCCGCAAACTCGCGAGAGCGGGCTTCCTATGCAAAGAAAGAGAGCTACTCATGCTCAAGATGAGGATCGTTACCCTTGCGTTCCTCTTTGGCGCCATGGAAAAGTAATCGGATGAAAACCACCGCACTAGCGTTGCCTCCGTGGATCCGTAGTCGGCTCGCGATTCGGAGCTCCGAATCTCCTCCAATGGCGGGATCTAGCTCCTTCTTCCTCCCTTGGCTCTCCTCTCTCTCTAAGGCTTTAGAAAGAGAACACTTAAGAAAAAGTAAGGGTTTTGAAAGCCCATTCACGGGTATATCCCTTCAGGAACAACCCCCAGCCGTTGGATCTTCAGTTAAAGAAATGAACGGCTTCGATTCGGGGCTGAAATGCCCAATCTAGACCGAACACGGCCTGGCACACGCCCGTGTCCAGGGCCATGTGCCGCATTCGCCGTCAAAACCGAATCTCCTGGAACCTCACACGGGTATCGAACACACCCGTGTTCGAGCTGACACGCCCGTGTTCCACCTCACACGGCTGTGTGGCCGGCCGTGTACCCCATGATTTTTCCCCAAAATCAACCCGAGCACTGTACGGGTTCTAGGACACACCCGTGTCCTTACCCGTGTCACCTTGACACGCCTGGACCCCAGGCCGTGTACACGGTCTCGACATTTCGTCGAGCGAAAATCGTCGATCTGATGACACGGCCTTGGACACGCCCGTGTCCTTACCCGTGTGCCTTGTCTCGACGAATCGTCGAGTGAATCTCGACGACTCCCCGGGACGATCGTCGACACGAGTCGACACGCCCTGCGACACACCCGTGTCACAGGCCGTGTGCCCATTCTCAACGAATCGTCGAGATAATCTCGACGACTTCGCGGCTAAGTGTCGACACGGGTCGACACGCCCTGCGACACGCCCGTGTCGCAGGCCGTGTGCCCATTCTCAACGAATCGTCGAGAGAATCTCGACGACTTCGCGGCTAAGTGTCGACACGGGTCGACACGCCCTGGGACACGCCCATGTCCCAGGCCGTGTGCCTGCTGCCAGAACCCAAACTGGCCCAAAACGTCCCCCTTTTCCTCCCTTGAGTTTCGGGGCGTTACAATGCGGGTTCTATTTTTGCTGATGAGAAGAGAAAGACGAATAGATTCTACGAAGGACTGCGGGACGAGCTGAGGTTCCTGCTTTCTGGTTCTGTGAACCAAGGCTTCCAGGCATTGGTCGACACTGCGAGCGCGCTGGAAAAAGATATGAAGAGGGTGCAAGGGAAGATGGCTTTGGCTGTGACGCAACCAGATTGGAAGGTGTCCCGACCTGGGAAACCATTTTATAAGAAGAAATGGGGCAAGAAGTCCAAGACAAGTGGACAAGCTCCGTCATCAGTTGCATCGGGAGCAACGTCGGAGGCTACCTAAAGGTCGGATTCTTGTACATGCTTTAATTGTGGATGGGTGGGGAATATAGCCCGAGAGTGTCGGGTGCTGCCAAAGAATGAAAAGAAGGCAGGAGCGTCATATGCGGAGAAGGGCAAGGCAGTAGTGGACTCCTATGCCTCGCAGGCGCAACCCCGGGTCTACAATCTTGTCCTGCAGGAGGCCATCAAGCAGAGTGATGTCATCACAGGTATGAGTTTAGTTTTGCGTATGCTATTGCTTGTATGTTTTGCTTAGTGTATGTGTGTTTGCGGTGTGTGACATGATTATCACAGGCTTTGTGATGATTCGGGACACGCTGGCGCGAGCACTGTTTGATACTGGTGTGTCACATTCTTTTCTGTCTAGCGAGTTCACAGTGCGGCTTGGGATACCTAATCGTGCAAAGATAGATGGTGTCAGAGTGGTGTTGCCGAATGGCTGTTGGATGCTTGTGGATCAAGCTTGTGATGTGGCGGTCCAAATAGGAAGTCGGGATTTCAGTTTGACTGCATATGTATTGCCGATATCGGAATTCGACGTGATATTTGGTATGGATTGGCTTGCGGAGTAGCATGCCTTGATTGATTGCCAGTCCAAATAGATCACGTTGGGCCAGAATACCGAACTGGAGACCAAGTTCGCCGGTATGTGAGGAGTGGGCGGGATGTTGATGTCTGCACTCCAAGTAGTCAAGGCTGTTCGGAAGGGTGCGGAGTGTTACTTTGCACTGATTCAGGCTATTCATCCTAAGGCCAGTGTGTGCGAGGTTCCGATTGTGTCGGAATTTACAGATGTGTTTCCCAAGGATCTCCCTGGGCTACCACCACAGTGGGAGATTGACTTCACGATCGAGTTAGTGCTAGGTGCGAAACCTGTGGCCCGCTCGCCATATCTCGTCGCGCCAAAGGAGATGGCTGAGTTGAAGGTCCAACTACAAGAATTGCTGAAGCAAGGTTATATATGCCGAAGCATGTCACCTTGAAGCGCTCCTGTGCTTTTTGTGAAGAAGAAAGACGTTGGCTTGCGGTTATGTATAGATTACCGCGAATTGAATAAGCTAACCAAGAAGAATAAATATTCGATTCTGTGGATTGATGAGTTATTCGATCAGCTGGTGGGCTCGACCGTCTAGTCGAAGTTGGACCTGAAGTCTGGTTATTACCAATTGAGAATTCGGGAAGGTGACATTCCCAAAACCGCATTTGGAACACGTTATGGGCACTATGAGTTCACAGTCATGCTATTTGGACGGTGCAATGCGCCCTCGGTGTTTATGGATTTGATGCACCGCACGTTCCGAGAGTATCTGGATCTGTTTGTGATCGTGTTCATTGATGACATCCTGGTGTACTCGAAGTCAAAAGCTAAACACGAGACACATTTGCGGTTGTTGTTGACTACATTGAGGCAAAATCAGCTTTATGTCAAATTCTCGAAGTGCGAGTTTTGGTTATCGTCAATGGCTTTTCTGGGCCATGTGGTGAGTGGAGCGGGCATAGCAGTGGATCCTACAAAGATAAGGGCCATAGAGGAGTGGCCGGTGTTGTCTTCAGTGGCCGAGGTCAGGAGATTCCTTGGACTTGCAGGCTACTATCGAAGATTTGTTGAGAATTTCTCACGGATCGTTTTGCCACTAACCATGCTGACGAGAAAAGATCAGAAGTTCGTTTGGACGCCAGAGTGCGCACGAGCTTTTGAAGAGCTGAAAGTTCGGTTGACCACGGCGCTGGTGTTGTCTTCGCCAAGTGGGACCGATGGATTTGTTATTTATAGTGATGCCTCAGGGAGCGGCTTAGGCTGCATTCTTCTGCAGTATGGAAAGGTAATTGCTTATGGCTCACGCCAGCTGAAGGTGCATGAGCGAAATTATCCCGTCCATGACTTAGAGTTGGCGGCGGTGATTTTTGCACTAAAATTGTGGCGACACTATCTTTATGGAGTGAAGGTGGAGATCTATACAGATCACAAGAGCTTAAAGTACCTATTGGAGCAGAAGGACTTAAACATGAGACAACGAAGGTGTTTGGAGTTCCTTGGGGACTACACTTTCGAGATCCACTATACTCCCGGGAAGGGAAACATAGTCGCGGATGCCTTGAGTCGGAGAGCTCCAGTTAGAGCGAGTTGGTTACAAAGGCATGATGAACGTCACATCCAGGAGCTAGAAGCGTTAGAGATTTATTGTGTTGACAACAATTTTACCGCCGATGCATGTCTGAACTGGACGGAGGTGCAATGTGACCTTGCAGACCGGATTCGACCAGCAACGGGGTTAGATGAAGATCTCTTACGCTATGTTAACAAGGGGCCATAGGGCAAATTCTCCTGGAATGACGGCCTTTTGCGAAAAGAGGGCCGTTTGTGCCTCCCGAATGTGGGTAAATTGAGGGAAGAACTGATGTATGAAGCACATTATACAAAGTATTCCATTCACCTCGGGAGCACGAAGATGTTCAATGATATGAAAAAATTATTCTGGTGGGCAGGGCTAAAGAGAGATTTTGCCCTCCATGTGGCCAAATGCCAAACATGTGCGATGGTGAAGGCGGAATGCCAAAATCCGCGTGGTTATTTGAAGTTGCTGCCGATCCCATAGTGGAAGTTTGATGATATTTCCATGGATTTTGTGCACGGGTTGCCGAGATCGCAGCGAGGAAATGATTCCATTTGGGTGATTGTTGACCGGCTAACTAAAGAAGACATTTTCTCCCGAACAAGCGGGATGATTCGGTTGAAAGTTTGGCAAAATTATATGTTGACCAGATTGTACGGCTTCACGGTGTTCCTCGGAGCATCGTAAGTGATCGAGATGGGCGATTCACGTCAAATGACTGGAGGATAGTTCACCGACTGTTGGGCACGAAGTTGACATTCAGTACGGCCTTTCATCCCCAAACGGATGGCCAAACTGAACGTACCAACAGAATGATGGAGGACATGCTCCGGATGTGCGCCCTCGACTTCGGAAAGTGATGGGAAGATCATCTCTACATGTTGGAGTTTGCTTATAATAACAGCTACCAGGCGAGCATTAGGATGGCACCGTATGAAGCGCTATATGGAAGGAAGTGACGTACTCCCTTGGCTTGGGTAGAAGCGGGCGAAGCTCGATTGTATAATTGAAATGAGGTCGATGAAGCAAACTCAACCATACGGACTATTCGAGAGAGGCTACTCATATCATAAGATCATCAAGCAAAGTACTACAACGCCAAACACCGTAACATGGAGTTCGCGGTTGGCGATTGGGTCTACTTGAAGATCAAGCCCCTTCAAAGGTGTCTCCAGGATTCGACGTTTGAAAAAGTTGAGTCCAAGATATTTGGGTCCATTTGAAGTGGTTGAGTGAGTCGGAGAAGCCGCCTATCGGCTAGCTCTTTCGGCAGACTTGGGTGGATTACATGATGTGGTTCACATCTCGGTGCTTCGGAAGGCCGTTAAAGATCCAGCTCAAGTGATCCCGTATGATCGTGTTCCGGTGGAATATGGGCTAACATTGAGAGTTAGACCCATTCAGATCGAGGATCGAGCCGAGAAACAGTTGCGGAACAAGACGGTCGGAATGGTTAAAGTCCGATGGGACAACTGCGGCCGTAAGGAACTTACATGGGAGCGAGAGCAAACAATGCGAGTGGAGTTTCCCGAGCTATTTCTGTAATGACTGGAGAGTGAACATATGTTGTTGTAACATGAGAATTTTAATGTTATAACCTTTTGCTTACTGGTTGCCAACCTCTATACTAATTTCGAGGACAAAATTTCTTGTAGGAGGGGAGGGTTGTAGCATCCCAATTTTTCAGCAAGCAAAATTTTGGGTGACACGGCCTGGGACACGGGCATGTCCCAGGGCATGTCCTGCATGGGTGCGGAGTCGTGCCGAGATCGACAAAAGTCATTCGACGAAAAGTGTTTGGGTGGTCACGCCCTGGAACACGGGCGTGACAGAGGGCGTGTCCCGCTCTGGTTCGACGTCAGGTCGACGAAATGCTGTGTTCAACGAATTGAGCACGAAGATTTAACTAAGGCTTCGTGGGCTGGCAAATAGTCGAATGGAAATCGTCGAACGCTAGGCAAATCGTCGAACGGAGATCGTCGAACGCTGGCCAATCGTCGAGCACTGGGCCAATTCGACGATCGCTGCCCGATTGTCGAACGGAAATCGTCAAACGCGCGGAATCGTCGAGCAGAAATCGTTGAACGGGCGGAATCGTCGAACGCACTGTTTGACAATCGCTGGCGGGCTCGATGATTGCTGGCGAGCTCGACGATCGCTGCCTAGTCATCGAACGCAGATCGTCGAGCGCAGATCTGTGTCACAGGCGTGACTTTGGGCATGTCCTGTGGCGATGACCTATTTTGGGGGATAAGGCGGGTTGAGCACCGCTTTGAGTACATGTCCTGTGACACGGGCCTGTCACACGGAGTGTCAGACGCGAAAATCGGTTTTCCCGATTTTTCACAGTCGTCCATTTTTTCTCAGCTTGGATCCAAGGGCTGAGCTTCTTTCCTACTTCCTTAAGGCCGAAAACAGAGAGCGTATTCTCATTTTGTTATTGCCTTCACCTTTCTAAAAGTTTAGAGAGAGAAAGGGAAAGGAAGACGGAGGAAGATGAAGAGGGGTTGTTCGGTAGTGGAGCGTGTGTGTGTCAAGCGGTGATCCGAGGCCATATTTGCGGAGGAAAAGCTCTTCCTAGCCAGCTAGGAACTTCATGGCACCAAAGCGGTCTTCAAGGGTAACGACCTTTCTTCCTAGCCATGTGAAGGCTTCCTTTTTGGCATATGCATGTGATTCCCCCCACCAAAAGGTGGCTAATTTTGGGAGTCTTTTGGGTGATTCATGGAATCCCCTTTTGTTGGCATATAGATCCGGAAATGGAGTACGGAATAGGCATGCTGTATGAAGCCCATCAGGACAGGTTGGTCTGGATTGGTGATGTTTCATACAAATCGGAGAATACTCCGTGATAAACGTGTAGTTTAAGGAGTCAACGGGTTATGCCTTTGAAGGGTAGTAGCAGGAAGTACTGGAGTGGTAGTCCAGGAAATATCCGTGTTATGCGTGTCCTATTAGGTCGTACCTGTGAATGAGTAACAGGAAGTACTGGTATGACCAGGAAAGGCCCTTTGTGATGCTTGATGTTATAGGTGGTACCTATGAAGAGTGTAGCAGGAAGTACTGGTGTGCCCAGGAAAGACACCTAACATTTGTGAGATGGCGGTGTCGTACCTGTGAACGAGTAACAGGAAGTACTGGTGTGCCCAGGAAAGACCCGCTAATGTTGTGAGATGAATGGGTGTAATAGAAATACATAGGCTTGAATGCCAAGAACAGGATTAGTGAGACCGACCCGCGCCTTTGATTAAGCCGCGAGTACGCCATACTCGGTGAAGGCAAGGCGATTTGAGCAACGAGGGGTGGAGGATCCGACTTGCGTTATGTCCGTCCGATGTGGACAAGAAGGAGCGGTCTGTTGCAGTGCATAGCGAGAGTCTTAGGCATGCGTGCCATGACACAATGGGGGGCTACGGGCCATCCCGGTGTTTTAAGACTAGAACTCCGGCTACACATCATGGAGTAAATTCTCAAGAGAGTTGTCGTTGGGTTGTGTCCCTGATACGCTGGTGGGAAACTGGTTCGTCGGTATACCAAGAATGTGCCCTGAGTGCACGGATCGTCTGACCGGGTGGCTGATGGTTGTGATGGCATGTGTGTGCGTGAGAGCATATTTGTATGAATTATATATATGCTTGTGAATGTTATGCATGTAGGGAAGTATACCGCTGCCCCGGGAAAGGGGTAGGGTCGTTATAATTTGGTCAGCTGAATGCTGACCGTTGCCTCTATTTGCCACCGTTGGGTGTATTGTCCCTGTACAGGTGCTGGAGAGCCAAGCGGGACGCATAAAGGTTGATGTCCATGCAGCTGCTGCTAGCCCTCGAAGGCTATTTGGAATGACTGTTGTGTTTTCTTTTAATGTGGCCGGCCTGCGTGCCAATGTTTAGGCCACTGTTTGAAAGCCTTGTAAGGCCATAAGGCCAACTTTCGTGTTGTTGTAAGACATTCCTATTATATATACAATGTGGAGTTGTTTTATATGTTGGACATTCAAGTGTTAGTATAGGGTTCCGCTAAAATGCAATGTGTTAATGTGCGCTGCGCTACTCTGGTATCATTCTGTAACTTTTCCGCCTGTTTTGTGATATATACTGTGGGGCCCCGACCGGACCTTCTAGTATATACCATATGAACGGATGGGGTTGTTACACACCACACCCCCAGACTTAATTTTTCAGATATGGGTGTGTGTTCCGCCTACTCCAAATACAATCTCATCTCAAAAAGAATTTTCAATCAAACATTTTCTTCTTTTCACTTTTCATTTTCCCAATTAATTTTTTTTTGAATATATTTTTTCGAATCCTATTTTATTTTAACAATTTCAGCAAATAAAACTTTGGAGCACATCGACATATTCACATGTAATATCACCATATCACATCCCAGAATGAAAATGTAAAACTCTAAAGCTCAACTTGGGTGTGCGACTATGATTGGCTATGAGGCTTTGTTGAAATCATGGTGGAGCTGAATCAAAAGGAGGGGTAGGCAGAACGGGGCTAGCGAGGATAAGACGTTAGGAATGGTACAAAGCTCAACCGGGCCAAAATGATGGCCTAAATCACGCTCATGCGAGTGAACTAACCTATACCCATGCTTCAAGAATAGCTTGGGGCAAGTTCTTATCCAACGAGAAAGACTATCCATCCTCCCGACTCGAGCAATACCAACCTAACGGCCGTCTACACACATCCCTAAGCTACCGTCGGATTCACAACGGATTCACCAATTTTTGAGTAGAATAAAAAGTATTTATGCAATTAGAAAAATATGAAACTAAAAGCATACAAAAAAAATTAAATCTACTCTAATTTCTACACGAAACGAGAGCACTCGACTAGGAGCACAGCAGGGTCAACATTTTACTCCGTCTCACAATCCTATGTCAGCACCATAATTTTCCCAAATCATACAAAAGAAACGACTTTAACTCATAGCACGCAAAAAGCTAAGCGCGCGCTCATGTGGGTACAGTGTTGTGTGATGCAATGAACTAATAAAAATAAAACTATAAAAGCTTCTAGTATGCACATGAAATGTGCGCGTACAATAGGTAACAAATCTCTCCCCCAAACTTAAACTAAGCTACACAACATATGATATAGGAATTTAAATCAAATAGAGACAGGGGAAGAAGTTACCCAATGCTCAGCCAGTGAGCATACCAGAAGATGCGTGGAAACCTGAAGCAGGCCCGCCATACGAAGAATCACAACCCCGCCAATGCGATTTTCCATGAATACCTGCAGGGGTGAGCTCCGCAAAAACAAAACAAAAATATACAAACTATAAAGAAATACTAAAACTAAATAGACATAGAAAACAAAATGCAGAAAATGAAAGATAAGTACTGGGGTTATTGTCATCCCAGCATGACTTATTCGGCAACGAAAAGGTTCTAGCTAATGCGCCTATGAAAAGAAAAATGCACAGGTAACTGTTCCAAAATTCGTTTCGTTAAAGGGTACCGATACGGCTATATAACAGTTACCCCTTTGCCTAAATAATCATACCTGCTCCTCCAAGGCAGAGGAAATAGGAAGTAGGATGAGGAGGAGGCATGGTCCTCACTCATCTCACCATAAAACAAATCCTTGCCTAGCAAGGTTTCGTCCACCATAAGTTCATTGGGGGCGAAGGTGATGGCAGGGGCTTCCACTGTGAAGGTGGTAGGAACCTCATCACACAAGAGGATGCACTCGTCGACGGCCTGAGCGCAAGGCTCAAAGTCAACCCAACTTACCTATGGATATTCAACCTGCACAGGCTTAGATAAGGAAGGGGGATCAAGAAATAAAGGAGACGAAGAACGTAAAGAAATAATCGGGGGAGTGATCCCGGTTACACTCCCCAAAGGCTGAGGTAGAAAAATATCGTCAGCAATGTCGACAATGCTACAAGGCTCGGCCGGATCCATAGAGGCCTCCACCAAGACTTGGACTTCCTCCTTTGGTATCGAGGGAGAATCCTCGACACCAGGAAGGTTGTCCTCGTCCATGGGTGTGGAAACAATCCATGTATCACAAGCCTCAACTTGTGTTGCATCGTTGATAATGTCGTCAGAGATGACTGAAGTAGAATGCACAAAAGGCGGAAGAACTTTACTTGGATAAAAGACAAGCGTAGGTTCCTCACAAAGAATCGGCTCCATGCTTGGAGATGTATGCACAGGAGAGATGGGCTCAGCCACGTCAAAGCTTAGATCAGCGACACATCTGGTGGTTGCATCCACCTCATTCCCTTCAACAAATGAAGGTGACAGGGACACATAACTAGATGATGAAGGTGTGCCACCGAGAGTAGGATTCGGGATGATCCGGATGTCCGGCTCATCATACTCTTCCATAACACGGAGGTACTCGGCACAATCCTTCAGGACATGATCTGTTCTACGATAATAAAAACACTTTCTCCCATTACTCTATGGTCCTTGTGGGGCCGGAGAGGAATAAGAGAATGGTGTATGTTTCGAGGACGATTGACCATAAGCTCAGGGCATAGTGTTTGAAGGGTTATAAGAATACAATATCTCATGCATTGTGCGCTGAGACTTATGCTCAATATCTCTCGTAGGGCATTCATGACTAGCGTGGGAAGGATTTCCACACCAACGACATTGGGCATACGAATATCCCCACATGGTGTCGAAATAGTAGATTCAAAATAAATTGTGTAAATTACTAAATCCAACAATATATTACTACAATTGCCTAAACAAACAAGAAGAAGGCAGTCAAAATAGAAATAGAACAAAACAAAAGCGATTTATAAAGGAAAAGGAAGGCAATCTCACATCTCCCTCTCCAGAAACTCACACGACTATGTTCCCCGGCAACGGCGCCAAAAACTTGATGCTAAAGATCACGGCAGTGTACCAGTCGCACAAGTAATTTAAAATGGGCGAGTTTTCCCAAGTATCGATCTCTCAAGGAACACAGTAAGGTGGAGTTAATTTCGATGAGGACTTGAGATTGAAGTCCTTAGGTAGGAGTTAACTAAAGGGGGGTTTTGATATTTGTGGAAAAAGAGAATAAAAGGGTAACAACTAGTCCTATGCAACGCCGCTATGCGATGCTTCGCCAGGAGGGATGGAAGACTAGTCGGGCCGTTATGCACTAAATCGCTGCATGGATGGACGAGTAGGCTTACGGATGAGGTGGTTAGAATGGCAGAATGAGGGTCGTGAGCACCTCTTCGCTACGCACGCCACTAACAATTGCTAGTGCAGCAAGGGTGGATGGTGGTGCATGGAATATGGCGCACCTCAAGCATTTATACGAAATTACAAATCACAAAGACATGATTTAATAAAAGTGTTTTACAAATAAGCACACATCATCTATAAATAAAGTTTACAACAACACATAAACAACAATAAAGGAATAACAAGGCAAGAGATCGACCGAATCCAAAGTCTTGCTGAGGATTAACGGTTGGAATCATCGGGTTGTCAGTCCGCATCGAAGCTCGGTCCTCAACTACGTCCGGGGTAGAGAAGGGCTGTCACCACCTTCCAATGGCCCATCTTCTTCGTGTCACAATAGCGGACGAAAGTTGCAAGCTTCCGTTTGCTTGATGGCTATGGCGTTGAAGCTTGAAATGAGCCCAAGAGATGATGGAGGAGGCTGAGAGGAAGCTCTGCCTAATGATATTTTTCAAAAAGTTGCTGAATATACCTCAGCAAAAAAACATCTGGGACTCCCTCAGAGACACGGTTGCTGGATCAGCAGATGAGAGAAAAGACAGAAGATCTCACCTAATTTCTCAATATGTGAATTTCAAAAAGGGTGAAATGGAATCTGTTGCTGAAATGTACACAAGACTCAGTCTCATAATCAATGAGCTGAAAACCTTGGAGAAGGACATTACATTGACAGAAGTCAATGAAAAAATCCTCATGCGTTTCCCTAGCACATGGGATTTAGGAATTTGGCCAATCAGAGACGCTAAAAGTGTTATTGAAATCTCAACAAAGACTTTGTTGGGTAAGCTCAAATCTTATGAGCGGCTCATCAAAACTAGAGAAGCTGAACAAAATACTTCACCTTCAGTAAAGAAAGAAAAGAGTATTTCTTTTCAAGCAACAAAAGAGGAAGAATAACTACCTAAGAATGAAGTACTCATGAGTATGCTGGCTAAGAGATTCTACAAGATGACTAGAAAAGACTTCAGAAAAATATTTACCAGGAACTAAGACAAACCAAGATATGATAAAACTCTAACTAAAGAAATTGTTTGTTATGGTTGCAGGAACAAGGACATATACTTCCAGAGTGTCCTGAAAATCAAAAGAAGCACAAGAAGAAGGAGATAGACTCCAAGAAATATACAAGCAAACCTTTTAAACACAAATAGAGGGGAAATGTTTTGTTGCTGAAACTTGGAGTGATATAGAAACTGAATCTTCATCCAGTTCAAGTGAAGATGAAGAAGAAGCAAAAGCTAAAGAAGTCTGTTTGATGGCAATCAATGCATAATGTAGCAATTCAGATTCTGAATCTGAATAAGAAGAGGATGAGGTAATCTCAACCTTTGACTTTACATCTAATTAGTTCAAAGTAGATTTTAAATTACTATGTAATGATTTGATAAAATTTGAGAATGAATTAAAACTTCTGAGAGATAATTTAACTGAATTTAATAATCTATCCTCAAAAAATGTGAAACTTAAAGAAGATTTGAAAATGGCTAATGAATAAATAGTTTCCTTAAAAAACAAGTTATATGAGGCAAAGCTGTTTGAAGAATGCCTTAATGGGAGAAGTATCAAACTGATGGATATCACAAGAACAGTCAATACCAGACTAAACGGTAAACTTGGCTTGGGAGCTTTATCCAGTGAACCTCTCCTACTTCAGAAAAATATTTTGTATGCACTAGTAAAATTTATATCAGCTAAAGGAAAAGAAGTAATAGCTATCACAGATAAAGACACTGAGGTTCAAAAATCAAAATCTATTTCAACACAACATAATAATTTTCAGAAAAACAGTGTTCCACAAAATTCGTCAAACCAAGATCGACGAAATCACTATAATTCATCAAACGACGATCGACGAATGATGAATACAGGATTTGAGTATAACTATTCTGTGAATGGAGCTCTACGAACTCATTTTGATTTGTCAAACAGAGCTCGATGAACGATGAAAACAGAAAATAAATATTACTATTCTGTGAACAGAGCTCGATGAACTCACCATCATTCGTCAAACGTAGATCGGTGAAATCATTATCATTCATCGAACTCAAATTTCTCATACAAAAATTTAAATTCTTTTTAAAAGAATCATCAAACACAAAGATTTATAAATCCTTTTACTCAGTGAATCATTCCTCCTGGGAGATATCATCCACTTGGTTATAAAGACCAACCTGAATATTCTGTCATTTCTACTGATTATGCCAAGAAACTAGGACCTAAGGTAATCAGGGTCAAAAACACCTAATTTGTTTTTTTACAGGAAATGAACTATCCTACCACAGAGAAATAGTGGTATTTGGATAGTGGATGTTCAAAATATATGACGGGAAGAAAATCTTACCTGGGTGACTTCAAAGCTAAGCTTGGACCTAAAGTCATCTTTGGAGACTCCAACTGTGGACAAATAGAAGGCTATGGTAATGTCAAGGTTGGAGCCATTACCTTCAGGAAGGTACCTAATGTGAAAGGCTCAAGTATAACCTTATTTCCATTAGTCAATTATGTGATGAAGGTTATCAGGTATCTTTTAACAAATCTTTATGTTCTATTAAATCTAATGATAACAAGTTGTTTTAATTAGGGTTAGACAGGGTAATATTTACTTAGTTAATTTTAACTCTACAAAATCAGAAATCTGTATGTTTAATCAGATTAGTAAAACAAATGAACTATGACATAAGAGATTAGGACATATAAACCTTAGAACTATAGCTAAATTATCTAAGGACTAGCTTGTCAGTGGACTAACTTCTGGTTCTTACAAAAAGAAAGGACTTTGCAGGGCTTGTCAGTTAGCTAAGCAAACCAAAAATAATTTTAAATCCATTTGTAAAACTGATTCACCCAAAATTTTGTATTTGCTACATATGAACATTTTGGGCCTATTGTAGTACAAAGTGTGGTAGGAAAGTCTTATACCTTAGTTGTTGTTGATGATTTCTCTAGATTCACTGGGGTTTTTTTTATTAAAAACAAGTCAGATAACTTTAAAGTTCTTACCGAATTTCATAGGAACATCAAGATTGAGTACTCTACTCAGATTGCATTAATCAAAAGTGATCATGGCATTGAGTTTGAATTTCTTCTGATGAAATAATTCTGTGAGAAAGAAGGTATCATGCATTATTTTTCTGCTCCTAGAACTCGTCAACAAAATGGGGTAGTTGAAAGAAAAGAAATGAACCATAATTGAATCTACTGGAACATTACTTACAAATGCTTATTTACCCCAATCCTTTTGAGAAGAGGCAGTAAGCACAACAAACTTTGTTCTTAACAGAAGTTTAATTCATAAACTTAAGGATAAGACTGCCTATAAATTACTTAAAAATAAAAACCTAAAGTAAATTATTTCAAAGTGTTTGGGTGTAGATATTATATTCACAATAATGATAAGAAACATTTAAGAAAATTTGAAGCCAAAGCAGCAGCAGGAATATTTCATGCTTATAAGGTCTTTAACAAATCTACCCTTAGGATAGAAGTGTCTGTACATGTCTCTTTTGATGAAACTAACATGTTTTACAAGGACAAGAATACTTGTACTATAGATTCTTTTCAAGTACCAAATCTGTGTGAGAAACTGGATGAATTAATCCTAACACAAGAGGATATATTGCATCCTTCTCAACAGATTGTTGATGATGTTAGCGATGAAGAAGATTCAGAAATCTATGCTGAAAATATCGTGGCTAATGAAATTCCACCAGAGGAATTAAAAACACAAATAGATGAAGAACCAACTCCACCTATTGACTTTGTCACACTTAGAGATCACCCTAGATCTCAAGTGATTGGAAACATATTGGCTAGTGTGCAAACAAGGCCTCAATTAAATCAATATCAGAAGCATGCTTATTTTATTTCTTAGATTGACTCTCAATCCATCAAACATGCAGAACAAGATCCCCACTGGATAATTATAATGCAAGAGAAACTCAATCAGTTTGAGAGATGTAGAGTTTGAGACATAGTTCCAAGACCCAAAGACTATCCACTCTTGGAACCAAGTGGGTCTTCAAAAATAAGTTAGATGCTCAAGGAGTTATTGTAATAAATAAAGCCAGATTTATAGCTCAAGGGTACTCACTGGAGGAAGGCATAGATTATGATCAGACTTTTACTCATGTTGCAAGATTAGAGGCTATCAAGATATTTCTTACATTTGGAGCATTCAAGATGTTCATAGTATATCAGATGGATGTGAAGAGTGCTTTTCTAAATGGAGAGCTCAAAGTGAAAGTTTATGTAGAACAACCACCAGGTTTTATCTCTCCAACTCACTCTTCTTATGTTTTAAAACTCAATAAAGCCCTTTATGGTATTAAACAAGCTCTAAGATCTTGGTATGAGACCATTGCTAGATTTCTTTTAGAAAATTAATTTAGTAGAGGCATGATAGATAAAACTTTATTTTTCAGAAATCATAAAACTAAAATTTTACTAGTACATATATATATTAACGATATAATTTTTGATTCTACTGATTCCAAACTTTGCAAAAGGTTTTCTGACCTAATGCATTCAAAGTTTGAAATGAGTAGCATGAGTGAACTATCCTACTTCCTTGATTTACAAGTGAAGCAAACACATGATGACATTTTCATATCCAATCTAAATATGCTAAAGAGCTGATTAAAAGATTTGGGATGTGAGATGCCTCTTCTCTGAAAACATCTATGCCTACTAATGATGTTCATAATGATAAACACGGTCAACCTGTTGATCAAAAAACGTATAGGACTATTATTGGGTCTTTATTATATTTAACAGCAAGTAGATCTGATATTATGTTTGCAACCTACATTTGTGCTAGGTTCCAAGTTAACCCAAAGGAATCATATCTTATTTTAGTAAAAAGAATTTTAAGATATATAAAGGGTTACCCAAATCTAGGACTCTTGTATCCTATTGAGTCGGGATTTGAGTTAACTGGATTCTCAGATGCTGACTATGCTGGATGCAGGACTGACATAAAAAGCACATCAGGAACTTGTTAGTTTATTGGTGATAGGCTTGTTTCATAGTTTTGTAAGAAGCAAACCTCTGTGTCTATTTCAACTACTGAGGCTAAATATATTGCAGCATGTAGTTATTGTTCACAGATTTTGTGGATTCAAAATCAACTTCTAGATTATGGTTATAACTTAAATAATTCAACCATATTTTGTGATAATACAGGTGCAATATCAATTGCATAGAATCTAGTTCTTCATAATAGGTCTAAGCATATAGAAATTAGACATCATTTTATAAGAGACAATGCAGACAAGAATAAATTTAAACTAGAATTTATTTCTACTGATTTTCAAAGAGCCGATATATTCACTAAACGTTTAGATGAAAAGAAACATAAATTCTTCTTAAATCAGCTAGGAATGCTTGATGGTAAGTCTATAAATTGATTTTTGTTCTGAGATCGACGAATTGTCCTCCTTTCATCGAAAAGAGCTCGACAAACTTTGAACTTTTTGTGAAATATTTGTCGAACGGATATCGACGAACCTTCTTTGTGAAACTATTCGGTGAATGGAGATTGATGTTTTTGTTTCGAGTGCCTTTCGCCAAATGATGCTCGACGAAATGTAATTCTGTAGCAAAACTTTCGTCGACCAGAGATCGATGAAATGTATTTCTTGTGTGAAATTTTTCATCGAACAGAGTCTGATGCTTTGTTTTGCGTCGGACGGAGTTCGCCTTTTCAACTTCTGAAAACCTTATATTTAGGTTTTCATCGTACTCTATCCCGCATTTTCTCCATTTCCTTTTCCTTTGCACTTGATCTCTCTATTTTGCAGGCTAATGGCGATTTCTCAGAAGACTCTCTCTGCGATGAAATTTGATGCCGGATTCGACATCGATAACTCTTTCCGCCACTCGGATCAAATATTCCAGGATATTCTGCAACTCTTTGAGGATTAGAAACTACGTAACTTTATGACCACCATAATCAAACTCCCCATCATGGAAATTAAGGAATGGGTGTATACTGCAAGGATTCCTGATCTTTCAACTATTACTGCATCTATCTCAGGCAATCAGGTTTCACTTACCCCAACAATTTTTTCTAAAAATTTTGAATTAGTTAATGGAGAAGACGACATAGAATTTTCTAGTTCAGAATTAGATGTTATGCTTGGTAGAATGAGACACATTAAAGGAAACCCTAACTACTTACTGAAGAAAAACTTTTCTATAAAATATACATTCTTAGCTCATGTAGTTGGAAAAGTTATTCTGGGCAAACACTCTGCCCATGATTATGTGACCAGGCACCAATCCTTATTGATGTGTGCTCTGGTGGATCAGAAAAATGTTAACTGGGGTACAATTTTATTTGATTCAATTTAAAAGAAGATTAATAAGAAGGATATAAGTTATGACAGGATCTTAGAAATTTTCCTACAGGAAAAGTGTCCATAACTTTTGGTTTCTCAAACCATTAATATAAATGCTTCCAAGAGGCTGACCTCTTTCTTCTTTGGAAGATGGGAGAGGGTAATCCCAAAGCCTCCAAGTCCTAATCCCTCTAGGGTTGCTACTGAAAGCACCAGGGTAGTTCCAGCCACACTCATAACCCCAGAAGAGGTCTCTGCTCCTCATTTTTCTTCTCCTCCACCATCTCCACATCACTCACCTAGACCTTCTACACCATCTACCCTACAAACAACTTTGCCTGAACAAGTCCATCATCAAATTCACATGATGATTCCATAGTTCCTCAGTCACCACTACCACCTAATATCATTGAAGAAATTCCATCCACTTCATTTCATACAAAATCCCCAATTCATCTGTCACCACCTACATCTCCACCTCACTTTTTTCAACTACATTCATCTTAACCACATTCAACTCTATCTTATATATCTCCACCTCACTCCCCAATCTAGGAGATCAATCCAGATGACACCCCCCTTTCATCCCCTCTACCTTTATTCCTTAAGACTTTACTATCGGTCCAAACTGTGTTAACAATTATCTTCCCTCTTCGTTCATTCCATCCTCTGCATCTACTCAGGCTACACCTGAGTTTCTATATTTGGATTTCTCTTCCATTGCTTCTAACCTTCTTGACTTCATCACTCCCACACTCAAGAAGTTGTTAGAAGAATCCTTACCTCTTGTAAGAGCTTCCATCTCAGCACTCTCCTCTAGGATTGACTCTCTTTAATATGTCCCTTCTTCTAAGGGCCTCAATTCAGGTCTCCATGGATCTAGGCAGGAGGAGGTGTTTTATGAAGAAGATCTTCATACTGTAGTTCGAGTCCGAACAATTATAGAAGCAGCTACAGTAGCAGCAGTGGTTGATAGAAGTCAGGATTCAGAAATGCTTGAAGTTATTTTAGTTGAAGAAGCAGCGAAACCAACAGTTCCAGAAGTTCTAACTGTTTGTGATTTTGTTATTCATCCCATAGTTGACTTACTTTCTTTATTATCTGATTTTGATGTTTTGCCCAGTTCTCATCCAAGTTTTCCAGTTTTTGAAAATCTTTCTAAAGCATTATTTTTCTATACTGCTCTTGTTGATCCCATTACTCTAGAATAGCTTAGATCTAGTTTCAAAGCTATTTCTACTTGTATTACTAAAGTCCCTCGGCCAATAACTATTTATAATATAGTAGATGTTATGGAGAAGGCTTGTTCTTTTCCCACTTTTGCATGGGATGAATCCCCTATGCCAAATCTTGATGATTTGCTTAATAAAGATATAGAAAAGGAAGACATTGTATATAATCATACAGAGGTTTAGTTTGATGATGACACTAATATTTATAAACAAATTGATGTTTTATATAATCAGCTAGAAGAACAGTCAGATGTTGATATAGATTCTAATGAGTCAGAAGACTCTGGATCTAAGAAACGAAAATTAAAGAAGGCTCCTGCTAAGGTTGCTTCTCAACCTTCATCAACTTTAGATATTCCATACTACATTCTACATGGAATTCCTCTCACTCCAAACCTTCCACACTGTATGAGATGTTCCAAGAATGAGCTGAAAAATAGGAAGAAAATGAAAAGATATCATTCTCCTCCTCAAAAGTCTTGGAGAGGACCTCCTCCTCCTCCAACTGCAGGGTCAGCTGGTAGTGTCTCTTCTTCTCAAAGGTCTTCTTAACATCATCCTAGATCTTCTCAGGGCAGGTATGATAAACCTACCAGGTTTGATTCTCATAGTAGCCAGCAACAACATACAAATCAATACAGGAATCAACAGTAATCAAGCAAAGAGAGGCCACCCTCTCCAGTATATGATCCAGAGTTGGATCCAATTTTTAGAATGGCAAGGTTTAATGAGCAAGTTGCAATTGCTTAGATTAAGAAAGCAAGGGCAGAAGGAAAGGACATCTCACAATTTACTACTATGTTCTCTTATAGATAGCGGGAACTTGAAAGATATCTGAAGAAAAGTCTATTCAATGTTAATAAATACATGAGTCTGCATCCAGAGGTAGTTGTTCCAAGAACTTCCTCCCTAAAAATCATAGGTTCTCAAGACCTAACAATGAGTAAAATGGAATCTAAAGATCCAAACAAAAAAGCTAATTTTCACCAAATCATCTTCAGATTCTCCATCAACAGCTCCTCAAAAAGTCTCTTAATTTTGATTATAAGTTTTAAACATTGTTGATGATTATGTACTCATAAAGCACTTTGTTTATTTCTGCTGAAAATTTTATAATTCTATCAGATATTTTTATTTTGTGTTTTTCTATTTTTGGTAGTATCCTCACCCAAATAGGGGGTGATTGTTGGAACCCTATTACTAATTCAAGATAAAATCACTATTACTTGTTTTGTATGATTAGCTTGACCCAATATATATAGTCTAGAGTCATAGGTTTATTTCCATGGTTGCTCGCTCAGAAGAATTCCAGAGAAGTCCAAATCGACGAACGCACAATTCTGATCGACGAATGTCGAGCTCTGTTTGTCGAACGACGAGCTTAGTTCGACAAACTCAAGTTTCTAACTTTGAGTTTAGTTCGATGATCGCTGAGCTACATTCCATAAATTTTGTTCGCAGCTTAAAAACTTCGCTCGACGAAAGCCAACCTCAGTTCAACGAACTCCAGGATCAGCTCTACGAAAGCAGAGCTCCGCTCGACGAATGTATTACTCAGTTCATCCAAGCTCTGTTCGACGAGGGTCAAGCTCAAGTTAACGAATTCCTTACTTAGTTTGATGTTTAGGCAGTTTCTAATTTCAAAAGGCAGAATGATTACTAAAGCTTAATTATATCAGTTACAACTCTGATATTTAATGCTAAATATTTTATATGAATATATCCGTTTCAAGCAACATTAAATAAGGTTTTATCATAGTTTAGTTCTAATTAATTTCCAAGGGCAGTTACAATTCTCAGAGATTCTTCAGACGTTTCAGAATGAATTTAATTCAAATGTTTGAATTCTCCTTAGAGATTATATATATTCAGATTATTTCTACTTCAAAGGGTTAGAAGATTGACTTAGAGACACAAAAATAAAAAGTGATACCTTCATTCTGCTTCAAACTCTCCAAGAGACATCAAAATTTCATATCTGTCTGAAATTTATACTGGAGAAGAATAATACTCAAGAAGGCCTACACCCTGAAGAAAAGCTCATCTCCCTTGATCACAAATTCTACACAACTATGGGGGAGCTTTTTGCAATCATCATCCACTAAAGTCTTCTTAGAGATCCTTGAAAGATAAGACAACATCAATTTCTAGTTTACATCCTAAACTGTGTGCATGGTTATAACTCCCTATAAATGTTAACCTTTTGGTTCAATGTCACCTAATCGAAAGACTTAAGCTTGGTTTTTGGGCACGCGATTAAAAGCTCAAAGGGGTGCTAGATCTCCCTTAGAAAATAGATCTTCTGGTGGCAGGTCACCAGATCAAAAAACTGTAGTGGATTCCTACCAGGGTGGTAGAAGAGTAGACGTACCCAGATTTATTGTGGAACTACTATAAAAGTCCTTGTATCATCTGTGTTTGATTCTTTTCGTTTTATTTATGTGCTGTAACTTTTAATCTGTCTATCTATATATAAATATCACTTAAGTTTCTAAACTTCTCAGAAAACAAATCAAAGTTTTTAATATACACTATTCACCCCCCCCCCCCCCCATCTAGTGTAAAATAGATCTATCCCTCGCTTTCAGCCCTACTGCAAGACCTGTTGTTGGGTTTCCTTCTAAAAAGGAAGACGTAGTAACCGTTAGTCAAAAGACTAAGTGGCTATCATATCTGCTACCCCGACGACTCCTAGGAAACAGGCAGAGAAAGGAAAAAGGGGTACTATATATATATATATATATATATATATATATATATATATATATATATATATATATATATATATATATATATATATATATATATATATATAGGAGTAATACAAAAACAAGTGGCAAAGCGCTAAATTGTATCAGAGTAATCATCAGTATTTCAGAAGTAACTACAACAATTTACACTAGCAGATCAACTATCAACAACAGTGTACAAGTATGAATAAATAACAGGAACTCAACTTATATGAATGCCCATACAGACATATTAGTTAAGGATCGGCTTAACAGTAAAGTAACTCATCATATAAGAGTGCCCATAAAAACTTATATGATAATGATCTTGTATATCTAATGCAATGCAATGTTATGAATGACTTGTGATGACTCACCCATGGTAACACACATGATATTGCAATGTCGACACAGACTTGTAGTTCCCACTTTTCAAGCAGGTAGCTAACCTCTCAGGCGTCATCCGTCGTGGATAGAGGATCACAGTGGAATGGGGTTTTCACTACTAGGCGGGCATCCACACTACCAAGCATAGGCCTCCATACGCCTAAATTCTAAGAACACAACATCAGAGCTCACATGCATATTATGGCTCATAGGGGTCTTGGGTAGATGTGCGCCGAGAACACAACCCAAACTGGCCTACCATGTAACGCCCCAAAAATTGTATTTGAGTCGGTCGCGAAAAGGGGGATTTTTGATGCCTGTATAGGGGTACACGGCCTAGGACACGGGCGTGTCCAAGGCCGTGTCTGGCTGGTGTTTTTGGCCTTTTTTATCCCGAGAAGGACACTGCTAGAAACACGGCTAAGTGACACGGGCGTGTCATTTGACACGGGCGTGTGCCTACCCGTGTCCCTACCCGTGTTCCTTTGGGTCGTGTCCATTGACGTGGCAGATATGCGTGACACGCCCCCGAACACGGGCGTGTCGAGGAACCCGACACGGGTGTGTTAGGTGAGACACGGGCATGTCTCTGCCCGTGTGTCTTTCCTCCGTTCGACGATCATGCCTGGAGCAAGGCACACGGCCTGGGACACGACCGTGTGCCAAGCCGTGTTCGGCCTAGGTCTGGAGATTTCTAAATGGATATGAGCCATTCATTTTCTTTAATTAAGATCCAACGGCCCAAATGGTTTCCTGCTCTATTAAGGCCGGGAATAGGGGAGTTAATCCTTCATTTCTCTCCAACCATTCTCTCTCTCAAGGAGTTGGAAAAAGGAGGAAGAAGGAAGGGATTCCGGCCGCCGGTGGAGCATCAGAGCACCGTTTCGAAATCTGAGAGCGGATCTGTGGAGGAAAGTTCGTTGCGAAGAGTTCCATCCGTGTAGTTTTTCCATGGCGCCAAAGCGGACTACAAGTGTAAGACTTCTCCTCCCCGGATCCCAAAACACGGCACGAAGGGGGAGTCTTATGCCCGGAACAGCCGCCTTGCGGTAGCATTAGCACACGGGCTAACCTGTACCACAAGACGCCTATTCCGCCGGCTACAACAATATCAATATATCATGCCAACCCAACCAAATAACTAAACAGAAGAAGTCAAAATCCACACTAAGTTATAATGTCCAAATACATCAATAAATAGAAGCTAAAACATGCTTCTACAATATATCAGAGTACAGCTAAACAATGCCCAAACGGTACATCAGAGTAAGCAAAACACTAACATCGGTAACAGACGGTATCGACGGCACCGTCACGTCAGGCCTGTCGTCCTGGCCTGGCTGTCCTGCGGCGTAGTCTGCGGCTGCTCTACCTGCGGCGTGACCTCCTAAAAAGGAAGACGTAGCAACCGTTAGTCGAAACGACTAAGTGGTTTCACATCCGCTCCCCCGGCGACTCCTCGGCACCGGGCGGAGAAAAGAAACAAGAGTATAGTATATAACAAGTAAGCAAGTAAAGAGGTACAAGCAAGTGGCAGTAGTGTAAGAGTAACAGCATCATAGTCAGCATATATGAAAGAGTTACACTAAACTAGCAAGTATAAGTAACAGCAGGAAAGTAACTTAACTTATAAGAATGTCCATACAAACTTATAAGTTAAGGATCGAGTTACATAAAAGTAACTCATCGTATAAGAGTGCCCATACAAACTTATACAATGAGGATCTTGTTGTGCAATGTTATGAAATGCTATGAATGCTATGCAATGACTCACCCATGCACACTCATGCAATTGCTATGTCGACACAGACTATAGTTCCCACTTTTCGAGCAGGTAGCTAACCTCTCAGGCATCAGCCGCCGTGGCCAGGCGGTGACAGTAGAACGGGCACTTCTACTACTAGGCGGGTATCACACTACTTCACCTAGGCCTCCGTACGCCTCAACGCTAAGAACACAACAGCGGAGCCCATGCGTACTATGGCCCAGCGGGGTCTTGGGTAGATGTGCACCAAGAACACAGCCCGAACTGGCCTTGCGTGACCCGGAAGGGGCCTCGGAAGAAAGCACGAGGACACAGCCCAACCGTTCACATGGTCGGAGGGGCCTCGGGACGTGAACACCGAGGACACAGCCCAAACCGACCAAGTCTAACTGCCAACTCCCGTCGGTGTGACGACTGGCGAGCCCGTAGACCTGCCACACTATCCTTAACCCGGGATTACGACACCACGTGTCGACTCACACCACATACAAATACCACATCAACATAACGTGGAAGGGGCCTCGGAAGCAAACACGAGGGCACAGCCCAACCATCCATCCACACCTCATCTCAACACAACCAAAACAAGTGGCGGTCAACACCGCACTTACAAACTCACACAACACTACACATAGGAAGACGACACTCTAAGTATTGGACTACCAAATTCAATCCACTATTCAACATTCACATGGCCATGAGTTATCCTTCTATATGTCATATCAGGTGATTTCAACACAATATATCAAGATGCACATGTATAAAAATCTACTAACTTCTAACTAGTCAAATCATTCAAGTATACTATCTTACAATTCTATCACATGAAATCCGATTAATAATCTTCATCATTTATGCAACTGAATTAATTATTCATAAGAGTTTATCCAAGCCTCAAGGTTACCTGTTGTTAAATTTTCTCAACGTGGTCAGCAAGATAGCCCAAACACCAAATTAATATCTTCGGAACTACCCAGTTTGCACGCTGAACCTGCGGAAACCCAAGGACTAGAGGTTGCACCCAACAAAACAATGGAAGCACAAGAAGATCTTATTATGCATTCACTTCATTACAATCCGAGGCATACATAGCGAGACATGATTTCGCTAGTATTACAGCTGTAAACAGAAAGGAACAAAACACAAGCCGGGCGGACAGCACTCCAGTCCGCCGAGACCGCGAGGTCGCCGAGACCGCCGAGACCGCTGAGCTCGCCCAAGCTATGCTGCAAACCGCCGAATACCACGGAGTCCGCCGAGACCGCGAGGCCGCGCGGACAGACCGTTATTCGCCTCCTGCTGAACCCGAACTGAGGAACTCCCCTACCCGCCTGAAGCCGGCGGACAGGTTATTGAAGCTGGGAAAGTTAAAACAGAACTGACAAGCCGCAGAGCGACCTCCTGCTGAGTCCGCAGAGACCGCACACTTCCAAGCACTGACCGAAGTCACAGCCAAACTCCTGGCTCCTTGAAGTTATCCGCGCGACCTGCACACAGCAAACCGTCAGCCTGAAACAATCCGCGCGGACTGAAAAACACAGACCGCAGCACTCGCCCAACCCAAATTACTGTTCACTCACGTTACTTAGGTTACTGTAGATGTGCCAGGGGGGTCCTATTTATAGGCCAGGTGAGGAGTGTGGTCACCGCCCATGAGATAGCGACACCGCCCCAGCCCGCGCGAACACAAAACGACTGTCCGCTCAGTCCGCGAGGACTTAGGCAGTCACCAAGGGAAACCGCCAGGAGCAAGGCAACCAATGACGAACCCTCTCCAGTCCGCCCAAGCTAAGCGGACAAGGCACCAGCCCGCAAAGCTCCAACTGCTTCAGGACAGCACCCTCTTCAATGGCAGTCCGCACCAACCCGAGGCAGTCCGCAAGACTCACACCTCAATCCGCCACAAGTCCACGACCAAAGGCAAACAGCAACAGTCCGCCCGGTCACAGCGGACTTGGCGGATACGGCGGACACCATGAACTTGACACCAAGTGTGACCAAGTCCAAAACCATCAAGGGCCAGTGCGAGCATGGCGGACACAAAGTCCCGTCCGCCAAACACCCTAGCACAGACCGCAACCAGTCCGCGAGCTCCTCGCACTTGTCCAATGCAGTAGCACCAAGCCGGACTCTAAACAACAGTCCGCCAACCGGTCTCCACAGCAAGACCTGCTGTAACACCTGAGCTCGGCAAGGCCTCAGCCAAGCTCAAGGTCCAGTCCGCAACAGCCCCAACCGCGGACACACCAGTCTGCAAGGCTTCCCACGAACTCGAGCCAAACCGCCAACAGCACAAACTTGCACCCGCGACCACTGAGCAATGCACCAGTCCGCAAGCCTCTCTATCCGCAGATACCAGGCCGCACCAAACCGCGGACACCATGCAACAACCCGCTCAGAACACAGCCGGCTTCCACCAGACTTCTCACCAGGCCGCAACCTCAGTCCGCCCAGTCCGCCCAGTCCGCCAAAGCTGTCCGCACAGGTCGCGCGGCCTGTCCCGTCACCCACTTCCACTTCACAAATTTCAACACTCCCCCTTGAAGTGAGAAGTGGTGACCAAGCCCAGCAAGCTGCGCAAGCGTTCAAAGGGCCCCTTCGACAGCGGCTTCGTGAAGATGTCAGCAAGATTATCTTCACTCCGAACATGCCCGACCAGCAGAGACCCCTCCAACACCTTCTCCCGGATGAAGTGGTGATCAATCTCTATATGCTTGGTCCTGGCGTGACACACTGGATTGTTTACCAGTTTGAGAGCACTCTCATTGTCACCCCGGAGTAAAGTAGGCCCTTGCACTTCTTCATGAACATCCTCTATGAGCCTCCTCAACCAAACGGCTTCCCGAGCAGCCAAGGCCGAAGCCTTATACTCCGCCTCCGTGGTTGAAACCGACACCGAGTCCTGCTTCTTGCTACACCACGAGATGCTAGCTGAACCGCAAGTGAACACATAACCTGAAGTAGACCTTCGATCATCCGAATCACCGCCATAGTCAGCATCCGTGTACCCGAGCAATGCAAACTCCGCATCCCTTCCATAGAGGAGTCCCATCTCAGAAGTCACCTTGACATACTTCAGAATTCCCTTCGCCGCCACTAGATGAGATTGCCTTGGTTCAGCCATATACCGACTTACTCGGCCAACAACATAAGCTATATCCGGCCTTGTAATCGTCAGATAGATCAAGCTCCCAACAAGAGCCCTGAACACCAAGGGATCATTAAGCACCCTTCCCTCATCTCGTCGAAGCTTCAGCCCAGATTCCAGTGGAGTAGAGCACTTCTTCCCTTCGCCCATGCCAAACCGCTTCACAATACGATCAGCATACCCTTTCTGGCTAATGAGAATCCCGCACTCCTTCCTCTCCACTTCCAGACCAAGAAAGTGATGCAACTCTCCCAAGTCTTTCATCTCGAAGCGTATAGCAAGCTCTCCCCTGAGCCTTGCTACTTCCTCCTCCGAGTTCCCTGTGATGATCATATCATCCACATATAGTAGGACCAAGACTCTTAGCTCTCCCTTCTTCTTGACGAACAAGCTAGAATCCGAGTTAGAAGCCAGGTATCCACAGAACTGCAGGTACTCTGCAATCTTCCCATACCACGCTCGAGGAGCTTGCTTCAACCCATAGAGAGCCTTCCTGAGTTTGCAGACATAGTCCGGATGCTTCTCAGAGACGAAACCAAGCGGCTGATCCATGAAGATGTCCTTGTCAATCTCTCCGTAAAGAAAGGCATTCTTCACATCGAGTTGCCACAACCTCCATCCCTTGCAAGCAGCCAAGGCGATCACCACTCTTACAGACGTCATCTTCGCAACTGGACTGAATGTCTCCTCATAGTCTTCTCCATACTGCTGTGAGAATCCTCTAGCGACCAGGCGAGCCTTGAACCGATCAATGCTCCCATCAGCCTTCTTCTTCAACTTATACACCCACTTGCAAGTAACCGGAGTAATGCCATCAACCTTGGGCACAAGGTCCCAGGTTTCATTCTTCTTCAGAGCATCAATCTCTTCCTTCATGGCACCTTCCCACTCCTTCACTCCAGTGGCCTCGTTGAAGTTTGCAGGCTCTCGCTCATCCAGAGGACCAGCAAAGAAACAGGAGACAAAGCTCACTGCATTCCCATCACAGTACCGAGCCGGTGGCTTAACCACCCTCTTCGATCTCCGAAGACACGGCTCCTTGCTCACGGCTTCCGTTGCTTCTTCAGGCTCCACTCCTACCTGGGGCAAGCATTGAGCAGTGCTCCCCCTGCTTCCTGAGCCAGAAGGCTCAGCCTCGGAGTTCGAAGCAACAGGAGCTGCTGGTGAAACAACAAGCTCCTCTTCCAAGCCTTCAGCAACCTCCACCGGTGCTTCCTCAACCTTGCTACTTCCGGTAGGCTCCACCGAGCCACCTCCATATGACGTCAGCTCGTCAAAGACAACGTCTCTTGACACCACGAACTTCTTCGTCACAGGGTCCATGCACTTCCATCCCTTCTTCCGCTCATCATAGCCAACAAAGACAAGTTTCCTTGCCTTCGCATCCAGCTTTGTCCGTGAAGCATCCGGGACATGCACGTAGCAAGTTGAACCGAACACCCGAAGGTGTCCAACACTCGGCTTCTCCTTCAGCAACAGCTCAATGGGCGTCTTCATGTTGATAGGGCTGAGTGGCATCCGGTTGATAACATATGCAGCACAAGACATTCCCTCCGCCCAAAAGGACCTCGGGATATCTTTCGCATGCAGCCAGCATTTGCAGGTTTCCGTCAAATGACGGATCTTCCGCTCCGCTACCCCATTTTGTTGTGGAGTGTGAGCACATGTAAGCTCCCGTTGGATCCCGTGCTTCCTGCAGAAGTTAGAAAACTCGGAAGAGACAAACTCTCCCCCGTTATTAGTTCGAAACTTCTTAATCCGCAAGCCAAGCCGGCCTTCTACCAACTCCTTGAACTCCACGAACAAACGGAAGGCATCCGACTTCTCCTTTAAGAAGTACACCCAAGTATACCTTGAGTAGTCATCAACCAAGACAAGCATGTATTTGCTTCCACCAAGGCTGGCAGTAACAGTCGGTCCCATCAGGTCGCCATGAATACACTCCAATGGTTTCTTGCTCCTTGTTTGAGATTTATCAAACGGAAGGCGATGTGCCTTACCGTATTGACAGCCCGCACAAACATGCCCATCACCAAAGGAGGACAACATCGGCAACCCCCTCACCAGACTTCTACTCGCCATTGCCTTCAGCTTGTCCATGCCAACATGCCCCAGCCTCTCATGCCAGATAGCCGCACTATCATTGGCCCTCATCCTATCAACATAGGCACTGGTGGAAAGAACAAACAAGTTCTTCACCCTCCTCCCAACATGAGCAACATCAGCCTTTACCGCTGATACGTTGCGAAGGAACCTCACGTCTGTTGGCCCAAACAGAACGTGATACCCAGCGTCCACCGCGTTGGTCACCGAGAAGAGATTCTTCTTCATGCCCGGTACGTGATACACACTCCTTAACGTGAGTGGCCCCTGATCACTACCCAAAGACACGACCCCCTCCTTCTCTACTGCATAAACAGTATTATCAGCAGTGATAATAGCTTCATTACCTGAGTAAGCCTGCATGGAGGTGAACTTCGACTTGTCTCCGGTGAGGTGATGACCACACCCGGAGTCGACGATCCACTCGCTGTTGAAGTCCTCAGCAGATAAGGCCCGGACACAAGTGCCCGTCATGAAAGCTCCTCCCCATTCTGCTTCTTCACTTCGTGAGCAAGCTTCCTCCTTTCCCGCAGCATGCCCAGGCTGCAGTTTGACCTTGCAGTCCCGCTTGAAGTGCCCTCGCTGATGACACCGGTAGCACTTCAGATTCTTCTTCCAGTCCTTAGGAGCATTGCTCTTCTCCGGCGGATATGAAGTTGAAGTCTCCTTCTCAACAGCGGCCTGCACCTTCTTCTTCTTCTTCCCTTCCCATCCCTTCTTCTTGCCTGAGAAGAGAGCCTCGCTGCCTTCCTGATTCAGATTCACTCCAGCCATCTGCCTTGCTAAGCTCTCCTGCGAGGCAAGCAGATTCTCCAGCTCCAACAACGATGGCTGAGTAGCCCACCCTTGAACAGACGTAACAAAGGCCACATACTCCTTCCGCAAGCCGCGGAAAATGTGCCTCTTCATCTTTGCCTCAGAGATAGGCTCATCAGGATCCAGTGCCGACAGCTCAGCACACAAGCTCTTCATCTTTAAGAAGTACCTGGAGATGGAAAGGTCTCCCTAAGTTGCCCTGGCCAACTCATTCTCCAGGAACTGAAGCCGCGCCACATTCTTCCTATTGAACAACTCATCAATGGTCGTCCAAATATCAGCAGCCGACTCACATCCAATGATGTGATCAAACAGTTCCGGAGAGACAGCTCTTTTCAGAACGAACTCAGCCTTAGCATTAGTTCTTCTCCAGAGCCTCACCTGTTCAGCAGTACCGAAAGCAGCTGTTACTTCCTGTCTGTCGTCTCCACCGACAACTTCCCACAGCTCCTCGCCCAGAAGATAACTCTTCATGCACGACTTCCACTTTTTATAGTTCGTCGGCGTTAAGAGTTCAATGCCCAGACCTCTTGCTAAGCTTCCTTCCATTGCAATCACCTGTTGGTACCATTCAGCAGCTCCGAGCAACAACACAGGTTGATCACCACTCAATCACTGAGTAACAACACTGGCTGACCTCCGCTCACGCAACTGAACCTCCGCAACCTCAGAAACCTCCCTCTGATACCATGTTAAATTTTCTCAACGTGGTCAGCAAGATAGCCCAAACACCAAATTAATATCTTCGGAACTACCCAGTTTGCACGCTGAACCTGCGGAAACCCAAGGACTAGAGGTTGCACCCAACAAAACAATGGAAGCACAAGAAGATCTTATTATGCATTCACTTCATTACAATCCGAGGCATACATAGCGAGACATGATTTCGCTAGTATTACAGCTGTAAACAGAAAGGAACAAAACACAAGCCGGGCGGACAGCACTCTAGTCCGCCGAGACCGCGAGGTCGCCGAGACCGCCGAGACCGCTGAGCTCGCCCAAGCTATGCTGCAAACCGCCGAATACCACGGAGTCCGCCGAGACCGCGAGGCCGCGCGGACAGACCGTTATTCGCCTCCTGCTGAACCCGAACTGAGGAACTCCCCTACCCGCCTGAAGTCGGCGGACAGGTTATTGAAGCTGGGAAAGTTGAAACAGAACTGACAAGCCGCAGAGCGACCTCCTGCTGAGTCCGCAGAGACCGCACACTTCCAAGCACTGACCGAAGTCACAGCCAAACTCCTGGCTCCTTGAAGTTATCCGCGCGACCTGCACACAGCAAACCGTCAGCCTGAAACAATCCGCGCGGACTGAAAAACACAGACCGCAGCACTCGCCCAACCCAAATTACTGTTCACTCACGTTACTTAGGTTACTGTAGATGTGCCAGGGGGGTCCTATTTATAGGCCAGGTGAGGAGTGTGGTCACCGCCCATGAGATAGCGACACCGCCCCAGCCCGCGCGAACACAAAACGACTGTCCGCTCAGTCCGCGAGGACTTAGCCAGTCACCAAGGGAAACCGCCAGGAGCAAGGCAACCAATGACGAACCCTCTCCAGTCCGCCCAAGCTAAGCGGACAAGGCACCAGCCCGCAAAGCTCCAACTGCTTCAGGACAGCACCCTCTTCAATGGCAGTCCGCACCAACCCGAGGCAGTCCGCAAGACTCACACCTCAATCCGCCACAAGTCCACGACCAAAGGCAAACAACAACAGTCCGCCCGGTCACAGCGGACTTGGCGGATACGGCGGACACCATGAACTTGACACCAAGTGTGACCAAGTCCAAAACCATCAAGGGCCAGTGCGAGCATGGCGGACACAAAGTCCCGTCCGCCAAACACCCTAGCACAGACCGCAACCAGTCCGCGAGCTTCTCGCACTTGTCCAATGCAGTAGCACCAAGCCGGACTCTAAACAACAGTCCGCCAACCGGTCTCCACAGCAAGACCTGCTGTAACACCTGAGCTCGGCAAGGCCTCAGCCAAGCTCAAGGTCCAGTCCGCAACAGCCCCAACCGCGGACACACCAGTCCGCAAGGCTTCCCACGAACTCGAGCCAAACCGCCAACAGCACAAACTTGCACCCGCGACCACTGAGCAATGCACCAGTCCGCAAGCCTCTCTATCCGCAGATACCAGGCCGCACCAAACCGCGGACACCATGCAACAACCCGCTCAGAACACAGCCGGCTTCCACCAGACTTCTCACCAGGCCGCAACCTCAGTCCGCCCAGTCCGCCCAGTCCGCCAAAGCTGTCCGCACAGGCCGCGCGGCCTGTCCCGTCACCCACTTCCACTTCACAAATTTCAACACCTGTAATATTAGTTTCACCAAATCCAAATCCAAATATTATAAACCCAGATTTTTAAGTGCAGGAATAGTCTGGACAGCAACTTCGACCGGAGATTCCCGAGGCTACAGGAATCCGGTGAAGTCGTGTAACCCCTCGATGGAAAGGTATTTCCATAGACTACATCTTTCATATTCAGAGCTCAACCCAGATTTGATATTATCCTATTTGAAATCGGACTTGAAGTCCGCTGCGTACAGAACACAGTTTCTGCATACGAGGTTTATTGAACACCATTTTCGTTTAGACTTTCCCGTGGCTACACACTTCGCCAGAAGTCGTGCAACCATTCGTTGGAAGGATATTTTCAAGGGCTTCAACTTTCGTGTTAAGCCTAAAGCCCAGATCTGGCCATAGCATACATAAAAATGGCCACGAAGTTCGCTGCGTGCAGAATACAGATTCTGCACGCTTCTTAAAGAAAAATGGACGGCATCGGTCCGTCTTCTTCCTCAAGCGATCCTTCCTAAATTTTCCAGAAATGTCCTCCTCCCTTATTCAACCTCAAAGGCCAAAACTCCTCACGAAACCATTCACCCATCGTCGTATTGAAGAAAAGGGGAAGGGTTGAAGAGATCTAAAGTCTAGGATTCAAATCCTAGCATGGCCGAACCTAGAAATCTTCTCCTCTCCATCAAGACTCTCTTGAGCCGATGTCTCTCCTAGGAAAATAACTATAGATCTAGCACCAAGGGAGAGGGTAGGAAACTCACATTGGCTCCAGCGGTACCACCATTTCTAGCCATGGATCTCGTAGTTCTCCTTGGCGGCATCTTCTCTTTCACGGCGATGGCGGATCTCCTTTGGTAAAACTTGCTTCTGCAGTTTTCCCTCTCACAGGAGTTCTCACAGGAATTAGGGGATGAAAAGAGCATGAAAACGGCTAGGGTTTTCTCTCCCCTTTATATATAAAATGTGACACGGGTAGGGACACGGCCGTGTCCTTACCCGTGTCCTTCCTGGCGAAGCGGCAACGACAGTTTCCATGTCGGTTCAATACTTGACACGGTTTGGGACACGCCCGTGTCCCGACCCGTGTCCACATGACACGGCCGTGTGCATAGCCGTGTCCTTGGTCGTGTACTTCTCGGGTTGCGTCTCGACACTTCTCGTCGAGCTCAACTCGACGCACACGGGTAGGGACACGGCCGTGTCACTACCCGTGTCACTTGGTGTCGACACAGCTCGACGATCTCGACACGGGTCGTCGAGCTCAACTCGACGCACACGGGTAGGCACACGGCCGTGTCCCTACCCGTGTCCCTTGGTGTCGACACAGCTCGACGATCTCGACACGGGTCGTCGAGCTCAACTCGACGCACACGGGTAGGCACACGGCCGTGTCCCTACCCGTGTCCGTTGGTGTCGACACAACTCGACAATCTCGACACGGCTCGTCGAGCTCAACTCGACGCACACGGGTAGGCACACGGCCGTGTCCCTACCCGTGTTACTTCCTTTTTACACTGATTCTCCATTTATCCACAAGTGCAGTCCAATTCCCTGCACTCTCAGGACTCAAGTCAACCCTCCTGACTCAAAACACACACACTAGGGGCCTAGAGCGATTCGGGACGTTACAAATCCTATAAACAAAATAAAAGATTTCGTCCCCGAAATCAGGCATAGGCTGTGGCGAGGAAAGCATGACAGGAAATTTAACACTTGCTTTTAAATAGAATTACCTTGAGCAAACAACTCCGGGTAGCGTTGCTGCATTAAATCCAATGGCTCCCATGTGTACTCCTCCTTCCCATGATTCAACCATAGCACCTTTACTAAGGGAACACTTTTGCGGCGCAAAGTCCTTGTCTCGCTGTCAACAATCCGCACCGGCTCTAGTCGCACAGACCTATCTGATGCCACTGCACCATCAGCAGTGGGAATATACTGGTCGGGCCGCAACAGTGCTTTTCGAAGCGACGACACATGGAACACGTCGTGGAGATTTTCTAGTTCTGGTGGTAACTCCAACCGATAGGCCAACGGGCCAATCCTTTCCAATATAGTATAAGGCCCAACATACCTTGGGCTGAGCTTTTTCACTCCACGCACCCGCGACACTCCATGCATCGGCCGAATCTTGAGGAACACTTTTTCTCCCACCTGGAACTCCACCATCCGATGCTTTTTATTATAATATTTCGCCTGTCGACTTTGAGCCTCCAACATGCGATCCCGTATCAATCTGACCGCCGCATCAGTATCATCTATATATTCGTTCCCCAATGCCTTCGGATCTTCATCTTGCACCCAAGACAAGGGAGTCCTGCACCTTCTTCCATAAAGGGCTTCATGGGGCGCCATGCCGATGCTTGCCTGATGGCTATTATTATAGGAGAATTCCACTAGTGGCAAGAGCCTTTCCCATGGCTCTCCTCTGTCCAACACACATAACCTCAATAAATCCTCCAGTGTTCTGATGGTCCGCTCTGACTGCCCGTCCGTCTGTGGATGAAATGCGGTACTAAAGGTTAGGCGTGAGCCCAAATACGCCTGTACCGCCTTCCACTCATTGGATGTAAACCGACCATCCCGATCTGAAACAATTGTCTTGGGCACGCCATGATACCGTACAAATTGCTCCACGAAAAGGCGTACCAAAACATCCACGTGTGCTTCCTTCTTCATTGGAATGAACCGGGCCTCCTTTGTCAGTCGATCCACAATAACCCATACTGAATCATTCCCGGAGCGGGAACGAGGTAACCCATGAACAAAGTCCATGGAGATATCCTCGAACTTCCATTCGGGGATGGGCAATGACTGCAACAAACCACCGGGACTCCTGCATTCAGCCTTCACTCTTTGGCAAGCTTCGCAATGTGTAACATAGTAGCGAACATCTTTCTTCATTCCCGGCCAACACATGGTCTTCCGCAATCCGGCGTACATCTTAGCAATACCAGGGTGCACTGAATATTGAGAGGAATGTGCCTCTCTCAAGATATCCTCCCGAATTTTGCCGCCCTTGGGAATATAGAGTCGGCCACGAAAATAAATGAGGCCGTCTTTGAGTGTGTACTCATCGGTGGTCCTATCTTCAATTGCCTTGATTGTCGGGGCCAAGAACGCATCCATTCCTTGCTCCACCCGAATCCGGTCTCGGATATCACAAACTATGCTCATGTTGGCCAAATACTCTGCATACTCTGCCGAAGGATCCTTGAATACTAAAGTAATTTCCATCTCCTCGATCATCCGAGCCAACTCCATGCTCATCAGCCGAGACTCTGGGCTAGAGCCTGGCACTTTTCTACTCAAGGCATCGGCTACCGAGTTCGCTTTCCCGGGATGGTAGTTCATGGTGAACTCGTAGTCGCATAGAAATTCCAACCACCGCCGTTGTCTCAGGTTCAACTCCTTCTAAGTGTGAACATACTTCAAGTTTTTGTGATTGATGACTAGTTTTAGTCATCGTTTTTGGGTTATTCTAGTAGCTTATTTTCCTAAGTTTTTGTTACAATTATGTGTTTTTTTGTATGCTTGTTATGATCTTCTTTTTAATATAATGTTTATGTTTTGTTTTGTGGCTATTTTATATTTTATGTTTAGCTTTATCTATAAATATTATTATATCTTGTATGTTATGTTTAATTTAATGTTTTATGTTTAATTTTATAACGTGTGTTTTATTTTGAATATAAATATTATGTGTTATGTTATTTTTATGTTGTATGTTTTATTTATATTATGTATTTTGTTTTGTGTATTATATAATCATTAACTAATGTTTTATTTTGCTTTTTTTGTAGGTTCAAAGCCCATGCTAGTGCAGCCCTTTCACTTGATCAAGCCCAATTGGAGCAGCCCTCTTCCACCAAAACAGCCCACATGATGCAGCCCGACCACTTATGGTGCAGCCCCTCTACATAATGCAGCCCCCTACATGCAGCCCTTGAAGTTTGGAGCAGCCCGGCCCTTTTCCTTGAAGCCTAGATGATGCATTCAGCCCCTCTTCAAGCTTCCCAAGCCCATATAGTGCAGCCCACTTCATCCAAGCATGTGGCCGGCCACTCATTTTCCCCCCTCCCTCATCATTTAATGCCATACATGAACATTTTCCACCTATATGGTCGGCCACCACTCTTTCTCTCCCTCTTTTATTTCTTTTTTTTCCTTTATTTAAGCCACATTCATGCATGTTCCCTCCTCTCTCTCCTTTTTATTATTTTTCTCCACTCTTTATTACCATCCATCCCCCCTCTTATATTTATTTCATTTCTTTTAAATTTATATGCATGAATGTATCTTCTCCCTCTTCCTTCATTTAATATCATACATGAATCATCCCTCTTTCTCTCCACCTAATTAATATCATGCATGAACATTCTTCCTACACATGGCCGGCCACCCCCCCTTGCCCCCTCTTCTTCATTCCATTCTAGAACCTTCTCCCTCATCTATAAAAAGAACCCATATCCCATGCTTTTGAAGAGTTGAATTTTGGAGAGCAAGTGAAGTGCTAGTTTAAGTGGAGAGTGCTTGTGAGTGTTAGTTTTATTATTGTATTAGTTTTCTTTTCAATTAGTGCAAGTTTTCATTAGTGCAAGTTTTCTTTATAGCATAATCTTGCTTTTTTTTATTTGGTGTACTCCTTTTTGCAAGTAATGAAAATATTTCTCTCTTCTCTTTATTTTGTTGTTTCCTTTTGCAATATGCATAGCTAATTCCCTCTTAGCATTTGATCATGAGGATCCATGATTTGAAATGAGAATTATTTTTATTTCATAGTTTTATTTTTGCGTAATTCTACTCGGTCCTTCTTTGAATAATTATTGTGTCGACTCCGTATTTCCGGAGTACGGTAGTAGGCTTATGATCTCATATTCGAGTAGCCGAGAGGCTCGTGGATGTGAAAGATCACTCAAAGAAGGAAGGAGTTGAACGCAACCCTAGAGATAGGACGACGTAAATCCTCTGGATTGGAGTCAAATCCAATAGTGCAGATCACCTCGATAATGCAACTTTAGGCTTCTTTGGTTTGTAAAGAGATTTCGATCGAAGAGTCTATAAGTTAGGAGACTTAATGCTCTAGCGAGATTTTGTCTTATTTTCGGATCCGTCACGGCCAAGTTGGATTTGAAAATTTAAAACTATGCCTTTTATTTTCTCGTTTCATTTCATGGTGAATCAATGATCGATTGCTAGCCTTTTTTATATAAGTTTTCGTCTCGCAATTTATCGTTCCTTTTGCTTCTTAAAAAATTCTCAAATCCCTTTAATTTTCCGGTAGGATAATAGTTAGAGCGCGAGTAGAAGTACTTGACAACCCCGTGTTTAAATACGACCTTGGTACTACAATTCGACAGGTACTTCAATTTCTTTTTTCTTTCTTTCTTTTCCAAGCTTGCAAAAATAAAAAAATAAAAAATTAATTTTTCGCTTTCTTTTTGGTAACAGTTTTTCTTTATGGAATCGTCTTATTTTGGCGCATTTTGTAATTTTTGCGGGTCGCTTGACCACTTTTATTCTGAATGTCTTTCGGGAATTCCTCCATCTTTTGATTTCAATTTTTCTGGAGCAGGTCAAAGTGGCCAATTTGACCCTTACTCCAATTTTTATCCTACTTGGGAGATGGGGAACCCGTCTTATTTTTCTTATGATTTTGCCCCGCAAAGCGCCGCGCCTCTAAATTTTAATTCAATCGATAATGGGTATTTTGAATTGCAAACTTCTATTGATAATATTAATTCGCATTTAAAGACCATTATCGATTATTTTTCTCGTGAGGTCGCTTCGTTTTCTTCGTCTTCTTCTCCGTCTCCTCCAATTTTTTCATGTAATGAGTCACCGGATATCCCGGTGTGTTTTTTTCCTCTCGAGGAGGATAACTATTTGGATATTCCGGATTGTTTCCTTCCTCCTTTGGATGACACCTCTATGGATATTCCGGCATGCTTCTTACCAGTTGAGGATGACGAGACGTCTCTTATTTCTTCTTCTGAAGACGTTTGTGATTCCATTTTAATTTCAACTTCAACTGTTCCAAATCTTTCCATTTTTAGCGAATCCTCTTCTTTTATTTTAGATACTTCTTCTTTAGTTCTTTCTACCCCCCCTCCTTCCAAAATTTCCCAAGATTGTCCTTCTCCTTGTGAAATTTTCGTTAATGAAACCTCTTTTTCACTTTCTTTTATTTCTTCTTCTTTTTTCCCTTCTCCTGTTGACGACCCCTTCTTATTTACAGCGGAGTTCTTCTATAACTCCATCTGTTCCTTTTTGGGCGTCCTTCCCTTGAAGATTCCACCGCATGTCGGTGCGATTCTCCACTTTTTCTTTTTTTAATTTACTCTCCTAAGCGCATACTTAGGGAGTTACCACTGCACTTCACTTTTTATTTTCCATTTAGCTAACCAATAACGTCGGGCTCAACCGACGTTAAACAAAGAGCGCTCTTGGGAGGCACCCCTTGCTTATCCTTTTGCTATTTCTTTTTCTTTTTGTTTGCTTATTTTGTTTTGCAGGAATAAAACCTCCGGCGGTTCGTTTGGCTCCATCATTTTTTTCTCTTCCTTAGGCCTGAGCCAGTGTCCAGCTTAAGCATGGGGGAACGAAATCAGCATTCGGCCTTACGAATCCGGGGAAGTCGTTTTCTTTTTAAGTATTTACTTTATTGCACCCTCCTCCCTTTTCTTCTCCTTTTTTTTGTTTTTGTTTTTCTTTTGCATTGAGGGCAATGCAAAATTTAAGCATGGGGGAGGGTTTAGATTCTTTCTTTTTTTTTCTTCTTTCCTTTAGAAAGAAAAATGCTTTAAAACAAAATTCAAAAAAAATTAGTATAGTTATATTAAGCCTTTTTATTGTTTTTATTTAACTATTTCAAAAATCCAAAAATAAAAATGCTAAAATATATTTGAAAAACAAAATCGAAAATTATTTTCATCTTTATTTTTATGTTTCTTCTAGTGATGTGTAGGCCCGTGCGGTTCCGTAGTTCTATTTAGATTTCTTTGAATTGGTTTTCTAAATTTATCAGTTTAACATATATTAGTTTACTAGTTTCTTTTTCTTAAATATAGGCATCCGATTTTTACGTTTTAAGTTAGCAATTTGTAGTTATGTCTTTTTATTCGGTTAGTTGCTTACGAATGGTTGCTAGGTATCATTAGCTCTTTTTCATTTGCGAGGTAGTCTTTCTTGGTGTCTAGAACTTGTACCAAGCTACTCTCGAAGCATTTGCGCCGTTTTTATGTTATTTAGAAATGATTTAGGCCACCATTTGAATAGTTTGAGCTTTTCTTGCCCACCAAAAACAAAACCCTTGCAAAACAATTTTGGGTCTTTTCCTTTTTTCTTTGTTTTTAGCTCCACCTTTCATTTCATTATGTTCACCAAAGCCAAATATCTTTCTTATTTTTGCACTATAAATTTGAGCTTAAAAATTATTTTTGTGGGAAGGGTCTTATTTTTGGAATGAATAGGAAATTCTCAAGCTTATTTTTGGAGCTTTCTTATCAAATGTTATTCAAAAGGAAAAAATGAGAAAGAAAAAAAATATATCATTACAAAATCAAAAAAAAAATGAATGCAAAAAGTTTATGTTTGGCCAAGTTTATAAAAGAAAAAAAAATTTTGGCCTTGTTGTTGTAGTTTCGTATTGGAAAAAATACTCACGTTTTTTTATGCTATGTCTATTTTTGAGCTCACCTTGATTTAGTGCCTAAAACCTTCATGTTTATCTTTGATTCCACTTCCTAATCATTTACCTAAGCCAAGTTTTAATGCCTAGTAGAAGTCCTAATGATCTTAGAACTTAATTTCGCGTAGTGGAGAAAGTGTGAACGTACAAGCCTATGGCCACCATCATTGATGGATTTCTTTGGAGGTTATCTTGGAGTGTCTTAGGGTTAATGTTTATCTAGCAACCTAGTAGTTTGTTAATGCGCCGTTTATTTAGAACCTCTACTTTTTGTTGTCCTTATTTTCATTTATTTTGGATGCCTTGTTTTTAAGATTTAGAAATGTGTAGACTTTTCATATGTTCTAATGATATTTTTAGGTCTCCACTTTCAAGTTTTCTACTGTGCACTTCTCACCCCACTAGTTGTTAACATAGGAATTAGGATAGTTTAATTTTTCATGTTTTGTTTTTCTTAATTATGAAACCTAAATTAGCTTTGTTTATTTTCTATTTCCTTCCCTTGTTTTCATCTTTATTTGCTTGAGGGCAAGCAAATGTCTAAGCATGGGGGAGTTTGATGACTAGTTTTAGTCATCGTTTTTGGGTTATTCTAGTAGCTTATTTTCCTAAGTTTTTGTTACAATTATGTGTTTTTTTGTATGCTTGTTATGATCTTCTTTTTAATATAATGTTTATGTTTTGTTTTGTGGCTATTTTATATTTTATGTTTAGCTTTATCTATAAATATTATTATATCTTGTATGTTATGTTTAATTTAATGTTTTATGTTTAATTTTATAACGTGTGTTTTATTTTGAATATAAATATTATGTGTTATGTTATTTTTATGTTGTATGTTTTATTTATATTATGTATTTTGTTTTGTGTATTATATAATCATTAACTAATGTTTTATTTTGCTTTATTTGTAGGTTCAAAGCCCATGCTAGTGCAGCCCTTTCACTTGATCAAGCCCAATTGGAGCAGCCCTCTTCCACCAAAACAGCCCACATGATGCAGCCCGACCACTTATGGTGCAGCCCCTCTACATAATGCAGCCCCCTACATGCAGCCCTTGAAGTTTGGAGCAGCCCGGCCCTTTTCCTTGAAGCCTAGATGATGCATTCAGCCCCTCTTCAAGCTTCCCAAGCCCATATAGTGCAGCCCACTTCATCCAAGCATGTGGCCGGCCACTCATTTTCCCCCCTCCCTCATCATTTAATGCCATACATGAACATTTTCCACCTATATGGTCGGCCACCCCTCTTTCTCTCCCTCTTTTATTTCTTTTTTTTTCCTTTATTTAAGCCACATTCATGCATGTTCCCTCCTCTCTCTCCTTTTTATTATTTTTCTCCACTCTTTATTACCATCCATCCCCCCTCTTATATTTATTTCATTTCTTTTAAATTTATATGCATGAATGTATCTTCTCCCTCTTCCTTCATTTAATATCATACATGAATCATCCCTCTTTCTCTCCACCTAATTAATATCATGCATGAACATTCTTCCTACACATGGCCGGCCACCCCCCCTTGCCCCCTCTTCTTCATTCCATTCTAGAACCTTCTCCCTCATCTATAAAAAGAACCCATATCCCATGCTTTTGAAGAGTTGAATTTTGGAGAGCAAGTGAAGTGCTAGTTTAAGTGGAGAGTGCTTGTGAGTGTTAGTTTTATTATTGTATTAGTTTTCTTTTCAATTAGTGCAAGTTTTCATTAGTGCAAGTTTTCTTTATAGCATAATCTTGCTTTTTTTTATTTGGTGTACTCCTTTTTGCAAGTAATGAAAATATTTCTCTCTTCTCTTTATTTTGTTGTTTCCTTTTGCAATATGCATAGCTAATTCCCTCTTAGCATTTGATCATGAGGATCCATGATTTGAAATGAGAATTATTTTTATTTCATAGTTTTATTTTTGCGTAATTCTACTCGGTCCTTCTTTGAATAATTATTGTGTCGACTCCGTATTTCCGGAGTACGGTAGTAGGCTTATGATCTCATATTCGAGTAGCCGAGAGGCTCGTGGATGTGAAAGATCACTCAAAGAAGGAAGGAGTTGAACGCAACCCTAGAGATAGGACGACGTAAATCCTCTGGATTGGAGTCAAATCCAATAGTGCAGATCACCTCGATAATGCAACTTTAGGCTTCTTTGGTTTGTAAAGAGATTTCGATCGAAGAGTCTATAAGTTAGGAGACTTAATGCTCTAGCGAGATTTTGTCTTATTTTCGGATCCGTCACGGCCAAGTTGGATTTGCAAATTTAAAACTATGCCTTTTATTTTCTCGTTTCATTTCATGGTGAATCAATGATCGAATGCTAGCCTTTTTTATATAAGTTTTCGTCTCGCAATTTATCGTTCCTTTTGCTTCTTAAAAAATTCTCAAATCCCTTTAATTTTCCGGTAGGATAATAGTTAGAGCGCGAGTAGAAGTACTTGACAACCCCGTGTTTAAATACGACCTTGGTACTACAATTCGACAGGTACGCTTGCCTGTTCGTGTTTTGGCCCACCAGTGATCGGAAAAGATCTCGCAGTGCACGCCATATAAATAATGCCTCCAGACTTTCAAAGCGAACACCACTGCTCCCAACTCCAAATCATGAACCGGGTAATTGATTTCATGTTTCTTTAACTGCCTTGAAGCATAAGCGATCACATGCCCGTGCTGCATCAGCACCGCACCCATCCCTTGATATGATGCGTCCGTGTAAACCTGAAATCCTTCCTTCCCCGACGGAAGTGCAAGGATGGGGGCGGAGGTAAGCCTATCTTTCAGCTCTTGAAATGCCGCTTCACATTGAGGTGTCCACTCAAATGGCACACCCTTCTTCGTCAAGGAGGTAAGAGGAAGGGCAATCTTGGAAAAACCTTTCACGAACTTGCGTAGTAGCCAGCAAGTCCAAGAAAGCTTCGTACATCAGCCGCCGACTTCAAGGGCGACCACTCCTTCACGGCCCGCACCTTCGCTGGATCCACTGCTAACCCTGCTCCACTGATCACATGCCCCAAGAAGGCAACCTCCTTAAGCCAGAATTCACACTTGCTAAACTTGGCATACAAGGCGTGCTCCTTCAATTTCTTCAAAACCAAGGTCAGGTGCTCGACATGCTCCCCCTCCGTCTTTGAGTAGACCAAGATGCCGTCGATGAAAACAATGACGAAGATGTCCAAATACGGTTCAAACACCTTATTCATCAAGCTCATGAAGGCCGAAGGGGCATTTGTGAGCCCAAACGGCATTACTGTGAACTCATACAAACCATATCTCGAACTGAAGGCCGTTTTCTGGATGTCCCCTTCTTGTATCCTCAACTGATAGTATCCGGAGCGCAAATCCAATTTAGAAAACCAATGCGCTCCCACTAGTTGGTCGAACAACTCATCGATCCGCGGTAGCGGATAAGTGTTCCGCACCGTCAACCGATTGAGTTCCCGATAATCTATGCACAATCGCAGTGTTCCATCCTTCTTCTTCACGAACAGCACAGGGGCTCCCCATGGTGATGAACTGGGGCGAACGAACCCTGAATCCACCAGTTCTTGCAATTGAACTCTAAACTCCGCGAGTTCTTTCGGAGCCATTCTGTATGAAGCCTTGGATACAGGCTTGGCACCTGGTACTAGATTGATCTGGAAGTCAACCTCTCTATGCGGAGGTAATCCTGGTAGCTTCTCAGGAAATACCTCAGGAAAATCCCGCACTACCCGTACATCCTTTAATTCCAGCGCTGCTTCCTTCAACTCGAACCAGATCATGAAGACCTCATCCCCCTTCATATGAGCCTTTACAGCCTGGATAGAAGATAATATCATACGTGGCGCGAAGCCAATACCTTGGAAGATGACGTCAGAGTCTCCATGCCTCAAATAGATCCTCTTCTCCGCGCAGTCGATCCTCGCGAAGTGCCAGTCCAGCCATGCCATGCCCAAAATGATGTCAAACTCCGGCATTCTCAGAACCGTGGCCGGCGTATCAAAGGCCTTCCCATCAATAAATAACTCCAACTCGCACTTGGCGGTCGCGATCATCTCCGAGCCGTCCGGAAGGCGTACACGTCGAGCTATGCCAGTGAAGTACTGTACATCCCCCATGTCTTTTATGAAATCCTCGGACACAAAGGAGTGTGAGGCACCGGTATCGAACAGCGCATAGGCTGTCTTCCCGCCAATAATCACGGTGCCTAAGTACCAACAACCAAAACTTATTGCTATTGGCTAGTAAGTTCTAATCAATTCAAGCTAGATCATGCAAATATGTAAATTAATTAAATCATACCTGCAATCACATCTTGTGGGTTCCTTTCCTGCGCCATGTCAAGCGCGTACACCTGATCCCGGACCGGTCCGGGGTTTCCACTTGGCGGTCCTCGTCCTCGACCGCGCATATATCCCCGCCCTCGTGGAGCGGCTGGAGGGAGAGCAGGAGGGAGAGCAGGAGGGGCGTTCCCATATAGCTGCGGGCAAAAACGCCGGATGTGGCCCGGCTGGTTGCATTCGAAGCACACCAGACCACGACGCCCTTCAAGTTGTTGAAATCGCTGATGCTGTGGGGGTGGAGGCAACGCAGGCGGCTGCGGAACTGGATGCTCCACCCTATAGTTTTGGTGGACACGCCCTCCACCTCTTTGATAACCTCTTCCTCCTCTGAAGTCCCATCTCCTTCTATTACTTGGGCCGGCTTCCATCACTTCCTCCGCAGGCCTCTTACTACATCCCAGGTGGTCCGCCTCCAATCTTTTCGCCATATCAATGATCTCCGCCAAGCTACCATCCGCTATAAACAAAAGGGACTGCCTTAGGGGATCTCGCAGCCCTTTATAGAAGCGCTTGGCATAACCTCTGTCATCCAACTCATAAGAATCCGCAAACCTTGCGAGATGTTGGAACTCCCGCTGGTATTCCGTAACCGACTTTGATCCTTGCTTTAGTAGAAGGAACCTCTGCTCAAGCTCATCTCGGGCCGATGTAGGGATAAAGTGCTCCAAGAAAACACCCGAGAATTCACTCCAACTTATCTCTGTGTAGATCCGGCCTTGGAAGGTAGAGCCCATGAGGGACTTCCACCACCTCTTCGCATGTAAGTCCAAGACAGACACTGCCAATGTCACTGCCATGTTGGCTGGGCAACGGATACCGGCCAACAACTCCTGTATCGTGTCTAGCCATTCCTCTGTACGTACGGCTGACTCCGTCCCAAGGTAGACGGGAGGGGAGAGAGCCCGGAAGGTGCTCAGCCAGTTGGAGCTCGGGGCCTGTTGTTGCACCGGAGTCTGCTGTGCCTTAAAAGCATTAAGAATGGCGGTGAGCGTCTGCCCCAACTCAGATTGTTCGAACTGAGTGGGTATGGGAGGGGTAGGAGTACCCCCCATCGGCTCAACATGCAGTGGAACCTACACATACACGACAAATTTGTGGTCAGGTTGGCTAAACTTAAGGTCAAAGTTGGACAAACTTAATGTGAATTACATATGGGCACACCACTGCTTCCGCTAAGTCAGTTTGTCCCCAAACTGACTAACCAAACGGGGGTGGCACCATTGTTGAATGACTTCTTAGTTGAGGATCGTGGCAAACTGATACCATTTGTAAGACTTCTCCTCCCCGGATCCCAAAACACGGCACGAAGGGGGAGTCTTATGCCCGGAACAGCCGCCTTGGGGTAGCATTAGCACACGGGCTAACCTGTACCACAAGACGCCTATTCCGCCGGCTACAACAATATCAATATATCATGCCAACCCAACCAAATAACTAAACAGAAGAAGTCAAAATCCACACTAAGTTATAATGTCCAAATACATCAATAAATAGAAGCTAAAACATGCTTCTACAATATATCAGAGTACAGCTAAACAATGCCCAAACGGGCTACATCAGAGTAAGCAAAACACTAACATCGGTAACAGACGGTATCGACGGCACCGTCACGTCAGGCCCTGTCGTCCTGGCCTGGCTGTCCTGCGGCGTAGTCTGCGGCTGCTCTACCTGCGGCGTGACCTCCTAAAAAGGAAGACGTAGCAACCGTTAGTCGAAACGACTAAGTGGTTTCACATCCGCTCCCCCGGCGACTCCTCGGCACCGGGCGGAGAAAAGAAACAAGAGTATAGTATATAACAAGTAAGCAAGTAAAGGAGGTACAAGAAAGTGGCAGTAGTGTAAGAGTAACAGCATCATAGTCAGCATATATGAAAGAGCTACACTAAACTAGCAAGTATAAGTAACAGCAGGAAAGTAACTTAACTTATAAGAATGCCCATACAAACTTATAAGTTAAGGATCGGGTTACATAAAAGTAACTCATCGTATAAGAGTGCCCATACAAACTTATACAATGAGGATCTTGTTGTGCAATGTTATGAAATGCTATGAATGCTATGCAATGACTCACCCATGCACACCCATGCAATTGCTATGTCGACACAGACTATAGTTCCCACTTTTCGAGCAGGTAGCTAACCTCTCAGGCATCAGCCGCCGTGGCCAGGCGGTGACAGTAGAACGGGCACTTCTACTACTAGGCGGGTATCACACTACTTCACCTAGGCCTCCGTACGCCTCAACGCTAAGAACACAACAGCGGAGCCCATGCGTACTATGGCCCAGCGGGGTCTTGGGTAGATGTGCACCAAGAACACAGCCCGAACTGGCCTTGCGTGACCCGGAAGGGGCCTCGGAAGAAAGCACGAGGACACAGCCCAACCGTTCACATGGTCGGAGGGGCCTCGGGACGTGAACACCGAGGACACAGCCCAAACCGACCAAGTCTAACTGCCAACTCCCGTCGGTGTGACGACTGGCGAGCCCGTAGACCTGCCACACTATCCTTAACCCGGGATTACGACACCGCGTGTCGACTCACACCACATGCAAATACCACATCAACATAACGTGGAAGGGGCCTCGGAAGCAAACACGAGGGCACAGCCCAACCATCCATCCACACCTCATCTCAACACAACCAAAACAAGTGGCGGTCAACACCGCACTTACAAACTCACACAACACTACTCATAGGAAGACGACACTATAAGTATTGGACTACCAAATTCAATCCACTATTCAACATTCACATGGCCATGAGTTATCCTTCTATATGTCATATCAGGTGATTTCAACACAATATATCAAGATGCACATGTATAAAAATCTACTAACTTCTAACCAGTCAAATCATTCAAGTATACTATCTTACAATTCTATCACATGAAATCCGATTAATAATCTTCATCATTTATGCAACTGAATTAATTATTCATAAGAGTTTATCCAAGCCTCAAGGTTACCTGTAATATTAGTTTCACCGAATCCAAATCCAAATATTATAAACCCAGATTTTTAAGTGCAGGAATAGTCTGGACAGCAACTTCGACCGGAGATTCCCGAGGCTACAGGAATCCGGTGAAGTCGTGTAACCCCTCGATGGAAAGGTATTTCCATAGACTACATCTTTCATATTCAGAGCTCAACCCAGATTTGACATTATCCTATTTGAAATCGGACTTGAAGTCCGCTGCGTACAGAACACAGTTTCTGCATACGAGGTTTATTGAACACCATTTCGTTTAGACTTTCCCGTGGCTACACACTTCGCCAGAAGTCGTTCAACCATTCGTTGGAAAGATATTTTCAAGGGCTTCAACTTTAGTGTTAAGCCGAAAGCCCAGATCTGGCCATAGCATACATAAAAATGGCCACGAAGTTCGCTGCGCGCAGAATACAGATTCTGCACGCTTCTTAAAGAAAAATGGACGGCATCGGTCCGTCTTCTTCCTCAAGCGATCCTTCCTAAATTTTCCAGAAATGTCCTCCTCCCTTATTCAACCTCAAAGGCCAAAACTCCTCACGAAACCATTCACCCATCGTCGTATTGAAGAAAAGGGGAAGGGTTGAAGAGATCTAAAGTCTAGGATTCAAATCCTAGCATGGCCGAACCTAGAAATCTTCTCCTCTCCATCAAGACTCTCTTGAGCCGATGTCTCTCCTAGGAAAATAACTATAGATCTAGCACCAAGGGAGAGGGTAGGAAACTCACATTGGCTCCAGCGGTACCACCATTTCTAGCTATGGATCTCGTAGTTCTCCTTGGCGGCATCTTCTCTTTCACGGCGATGGCGGATCTCCTTTGGTAAAACTTGCTTCTGCAGTTTTCCCTCTCACAGGAGTTCTCACAGGAATTAGGGGATGAAAAGAGCATGAAAACGGCTAGGGTTTTCTCTCCCCTTTATATATAAAATGTGACACGGGTAGGGACACGGCCGTGTCCTTACCCGTGTCCTTCCTGGCGAAGCGGCAACGACAGTTTCCATGTCGGTTCAATACTTGACACGGGTTGGGACACGCCCGTGTCCCGACCCGTGTCCACATGACACGGCCGTGTGCATAGCCGTGTCCTTGGCCATGTACTTCTCGGGTTGCGTCTCGACACTTCTCGTCGAGCTCAACTCGACGCACACGGGTAGGGACACGGCCGTGTCACTACCCGTGTCACTTGGTGTCGACACAGCTCGACGATCTCGACACGGGTCGTCGAGCTCAACTCGACGCACACGGGTAGGCACACGGCCGTGTCCCTACCCGTGTCCCTTGGTGTCGACACAGCTCGACGATCTCGACACGGGTCGTCGAGCTCAACTCGACGCACACGGGTAGGCACACGGCCGTGTCCCTACCCGTGTCCGTTGGTGTCGACACAGCTCGACAATCTCGACACGGCTCGTCGAGCTCAACTCGACGCACACGGGTAGGCACACGGCCGTGTCCCTACCCGTGTTACTTCCTTTTTACACTGATTCTCCATTTATCCATAAGTGCAGTCCAATTCCCTGCACTCTCAGGACTCAAGTCAACCCTCCTGACTCAAAACACACACACTAGGGGCCTAGAGCGATTCGGGACGTTACAACAAGGGTAATGATTCTCTACTTGAGCATTTGAAACTCTTTCTTTCTGCATGGGGAATCCCGCTCCCGCGAGTGTGCGGTGAGTGCGTGGTGTTCCTTGGGGTTGATGTGAATAGTCCCCCTTGTGTGGCATATAGAGTCTGGAATCGTAAGTACGGGCATAGGCATTGTGTGTGAAGCCTACCCGGACGTGTATTGTCTGGATCGGTGATGTTGCATTTATTATGTTTTGCCGGAGAAGACTCCGTGCTTTGGGTTTTTCGGGTTTCTACGTAGTAGATTGCAGCAGGGATCCTTGGAGGTTAGCTTCAAGGCGCGCCCGGAAAACTGAGCGGAAACGTGTTCTGCTAACTTGGCGGTCTGAGAACCGGCCTTGATCATAACTGGGTTATGAGATTGTTTGGAAAATTTTGGGATCCGAGAGAAGCTTGGCCCGCGCGTAGGACTTAAATTGTATATGCAGCGTGAGCAATGGGCAAGTGGAATTTGACCTAGGCTATGTGGAACGGTGCGAGAAATCCGAAAAGGGCACTAGTCGTTGGCATAGTCGGGAGCCTTAGACTAGACAGGGTCAGAAAAGCTAAAATGCTCACTTGGTTTCCATCTTTGGGATGGTGGTGAAGACACTGATATGTCAGGATTCACCGTTAATGTGCCCTGAGTGCACGGGGTGTTTGGCCGTGCGATCCTACACCTATGGCATAGTATAATTGCGCTTTATTATTTTATTGGGCTAATGATATGCAGGGAAAGATCACCGCCGTCCCGAGTGAGGGGCGGGGTCGTTATAATTTGGTCGGCTTTTGGCTGACCGTTATTTTGTTTGCCACCGTGCGGTGGAATGTGCTTGCAGGTGTTGCGGAGCTGAGTACCAAATTGCGGGCTGGAGCCCATGTTGCTGTGCTGGCCCTAGAAGGCCAAAGCGAATAGTTGTACTTTACTGTTGTCATGTGTGGCCGGCCTGCGAGCCGATGTATGGGAAACACTATTTATTAAGTGAATTATTGTAAGGCCATAAGGTCATGTTTCCTTTTCAGTGTATTTGGTTTTCATTCCAGTGTTGTGGTTGTGGACATTCATGATTAATGGATTTAAGTTTTGGGTTCTTTCAACTTTAAAAGCTTTCGCTAGAATGCTCTGTGTTAGGACGAGTAGTCTTAATTGGATTGTTTGAATATTCTTATGTAACCCTTTCGAGTGTCTGTGGTATATGACGTCGGGTTCCAGCTGGACCTTCTGTTATATGTCATACGACGGATGGGGGTGTTACAATTTGGTATCAGACTTCTGGTTACGGTCAGGCTTAAATGAATTCGTGGGCGAATTCTTCTAAGGGGTGGTGAGCACATGTGTGCGTCATCGTTATAACATCAAAAAGAACCCATGAATGCCCACTAAGGAATGAAAAATACACTTGTTTTGAGGAACCTGCATGTTCCTATAGTTGCTCTTTGCAATTTTGTTTAGTCACTTATTGGTGTTTTGTACGACTATAGGTGACCGGGAGTGGCGTAGAGCCGACAGAACATCTGGTTTCTGAGGATTATAGTGCACCCAGCGTCGTGCTTGAGACCCCTCCATCGTTTGAAACCATAAGAAGAATCGTTGAAGTGGTGCTCACTGTGACCAGTGCATAGCAGGGAAGCAACGTGAAACCTTTTGTCCCTGAGCTAACTTCAATGTCGGGTGGTGTGTTGGATCAAAGGACTTTAAGAAGGCCAGCAGTTGAACATGTCCTTAGTGCTGGGTACGCACTCAGTCGATGAGTATTTACAGGCATTCATTTTCATAAGCCGCTACCCATACTTTGAATTGGAGAACGAACAGTCTATAGTTGATAGATTCTATAATGGGCTACGTGGTGAGCTGCGAATCCTACTGGTAGGACCAAAACTATTGGGATTCCGATCCTTGGTGGAGTCGGCTAGATCTTTGGAAGTAGATTTGGGGAGGATTCACCCGATGCCAGTGAGTAGGGTATTGAACTCTTCGAAAGAGGGGGCTAAGGCTGGGACTAGTAAAGTTATGTACAACTTTCGAGCTTGTGGCAAGAAAGGGCACTTTGCCCGAGAATGTTTGGATGGTGCTCAGAAGATTAAGGAAACTATGTCAGGAGCAGGTGAGGACTCTAGTACTAAGAAACCACAGTTCAAAGGGCCAAGTTCAAATTCGGATGTCCGCAGATGGGACAAGAAGCTGAAGACTTCGAACTCAGCCCCTTCGTTTTGTGCGTTGGGGGCAACCACAAGTTGAGTCCCAGGAGCTTGTTATATCTGCGGAAAAGTGGGGCATTTTGTCCGTAGCTGTTGGAACGGACGCTTAATGTCCGAGAGGAAGCCTAATGTGTACAGGCTGGGTCAGCAAGAGGCCAGAAAGCACGCGGTCATGGTGACAGGTAAGGTTTAAAATTCTAACATTTAGCTTTAGAGACTTGTTGCCTTTGTGCATGTTAGCCTAGAACCACTTGTGCCAAGCTTTGTTCTGAATTTCGTTTATCCGGAGGGAGCACCATTTGTTAAAGAGGGCTTCGCGTCCCTGTTTACCCAAAGGAATGGTATTGCGTGTTGGAGTACATCTTCCAGTGGCAAAAGACATAATGGATGTGTTGTTGACTAGTAGTGCTCAATGCGCGCGGATAGGGTCTGCGTAATGAAGATTCGAATTGGAGACCAGGGGTTTGATTTGTGAGCGTTGGTTCTACCGTTAGTGGAGTTCGACGTAATATTCGGTATGGATTGGATCTCGGAGCAGGGTGCATGCATTGATTGCAACCGTAAGGAAGTTAAGTTGGGTTTGAACACTGATCGGGAGACGATTTGCGTGGGCATGAAGGGGTCGGGTAAGATCTTGATGTCGGCCCTTCAGGTGTTCAAGATAGTTCGGTCTGGGGCAGAGCTGTTTGTCACTCTAGTGCAGACTTCGATGCCTAAGCCAAGTCTTGACAGTATTCCAGTTGTGTCTGAATATCCTGATGTGTTCCCAGATGATCTCCCAGGAGCCCCTCCTCAGCGGGAGATTGATTTTACCATTGAGCTGGTACCGGGTGCCAAACCGGTGTCATGCTCTCCATATCGGATAATGCCAAGAGAGATGGCAGAGTTGAACGTGCAACTGCAAGAGTTGCTAGAGCAAGGTTATGTGCGTCCAAGTTCTTCGTCTTGGAGCGCACCCATTCTCTTTGTTAAGAAGAAAGATGGGAGCTTGCGGGTTTGTATCGACTATCGGGAGTTGAACAAGCTTATGGATAAGAACAAATATCCGATCCCCAGGATTGATGATCTGTTTGATCAGTTGGTTGGGTAAACGGTATATTCGAAGTTAGATTTGAAGTCCGGTTACTACCAGTTGAGGATAAGGGAGAGAGACATCCCAAAGACAGCATTCAGTACGCAGTTTGGGCATTACGAGTTCACGGTCATGCCATTTAGTTTGACTAATACACCATCTGTACTTATGGATCTGATGAACAGGACGTTCAGAGAGTACCTAGATCGTTTCGTGATAGAATTTATCGACGATATCCTGGTGTACTCGCAGTGCGAGGAGGATCACTACAAACATCTGCACATGGTGTTGGTGACGTTGAGGAGGAATCAGTTGTATGCTAAGTTCTCCAAGTGTGAATTTTGGTTATCCTCAATAGCGTTCCTTGGTCATGTTGTTAGTGGAGAAGGGATAGCTGTGGATCCGGTGAAGATAGTGGCAATATGGGAGTGGCCTACTTTGACTACGGTGGCGGAAGTCGGGAGCTTTCTGGGGCTTGCCGGCTACTATAGGAGCTTCATAGAGAACTTTTCACAGATAGCACTTCCACTCATGATGTTGACAAGGAAGGATCAAAAGTTTTTGTGGTCTCTGGAGTGCGAACAGGCTTTTGAAGAGTTGAAGAGGCGGTTGACCACGACGCCTATTTTATGTTCGCCAGTTGGAACCTAAGGGTTCGAGATCTATAGTGATGCTTCGAGTAATGGTTTGGGCTGTGTTCTGTTACAGCATGGGAGAGTGATAGCCTATGGTTCACGACGGTTGAAGATACACGAGAGAAATTATCCGGTCCACGACCTAGAGTTAGCGGCCGTGATATTTGCTCTAAAGCTTTGGAGGCATTATCTGTACGGTGTGAATGTCGATATTTACACCGATCATAAGAGCTTGAAGTACCTGTTGGACCAAAAGGATCTGAATATGAGGCAGCGGAGGTGGATGGAGTTCTTAAGGGACTACACCTTCAAGATACATTATGTGCCTGGGAAGGGTAATGCAGTGGCGGATGCGTTGAGTCGCAGGACTCCGGCGCAAGCCAACTGGTTATCTTTACATGATGAGAGATTGGTCCATGAGTTGGAGGGTTTGGAGATATCTTACGTCGACAAGAAGTCTAGTGCCGAGGCGAAACTATTTTGGACAGAGATACATTGTGACCTAGCGGATAGAGTTCGGCGGGCTTTGGTTCAGGATAACAGCATGAAGCAGATCTTGGATGAATCTTTGGATGGGTCAAATTCCCAGTTTGTTGTTGAAGATGGTTTGTTAAAGAAGGATGGTCGCTTATGTGTTCCTAGTGCGGATAATCTTCAGGAGGAATTGATGTATTAGGCTCATCATACCAAGTACTCAATCCACCCGGGAAGCACGAAAATGTATAGGGACATGAAGAAATTATTCTGGTGGTCGGGTTTAAAGAAGGATTTAGCACTATATGTGGCCAAGTGTCGTACTTGTGCATTGGTGAAGCCGTAATGCCAGAAGCCCGGAGGTTTCTTGAAACCCTTACCTATCCCAGAATGGAAATTCGATGACATAACTATGGATTTTGTGCATGGTTTGCCGAAGTCGCAGAAGGGAAACGACGCCATTTGGGTGGTCGTAGATCGGTTGACAAAGGTGTCACACTTTATTCCGAACAGGAAGGAAGATCCGGTGGAAACATTAGCCAAACTCTACGTGGAGAATATTGTACGATTGCATGGTGTGCCCAGCAGTATTGTTAGTGACCGAGATGGACGCTTTATGTCGAAGGATTGGAGGTTGGAGCATAGTATGTTGGGAACTAAGCTAAGTTTCAGCACAACCTTTCATCTACAGACAGATGGTCAGACTGAGAGGGTCAACAGGACTATGGAGGACATTATTCGCATGTGCATCCTAGATTTCGGAAAGTATTTGGAGGATAACCTGTACATGGTGGAGTTTGCGTACAACAACAGCTTTCAGGCAAGTATTGGAATGACGCCTTTCGAGGCCTTGTATGGGAGGAAGTGTCGTATGTCGTTGTCTTGGTTGGAGGCAGGCGAATCGAAGTTGTATAAATGTCAATCGGTGAAAGACGCCACTTCAATGGTGCGTACAATTCAGGAAAGGTTGAAGATCGCTCAGGATAGACAGTCAAAGTACTATAACTCCAAGCATAGGTACGTGGAGTTCAATGTTGGCGACATGGTGTATCTAAAAATCAAGCCGTTAAGGGTGTATCGCGGGTTCGATGATTGAAGAAGTTGAGTCTGAGATACCTTGGACCATTTGAAATCCTTGAGTCTGTTGGCGAGGCGGCGTATAGATTGAAGCTGTTGGAGAAATTGAGTGGGCTGCATGACGTGTTCCATGTATCGGTGTTGTGTAAGGCAGTGCAAGAACCTTCATAGATCATTGCGGATAATCAAGTACCAATTGATTATGAGTTGACCACAAGGGTCAAGCCAGTACGTATTGAAGATGTTGCAGTCAAGCGACTCCGCAATAAGGATATCCGTATGGTTAAAGTCTGATGGGATAATTGCGGACGTGAGGAGCATTCTTGGGAGCGAGAGCAAGCTATGTTGGAGGAATACCCCGAGTTATTCCACTCAGGTATTATTTAGATATGTGTACCTTTGCTTAATTTCGGGACGAAATTCCTTAAGTGGGGGAGATTTGTAACGCCCCAAAATTTGTATTTGAGTCAGTCGCGAAAAAGGGGATTTTTGATGCCTGTATAGGGGTACACGGCTTAGGACATGGGCGTGTCCAAGGTCGTGTCTGTCTGGTGTTTTTGGCCGTTTTTATCCCGAGAAGGACACGACTAGAAACACGGCTAAGTGACACGGGCGTGTCATTTGACACGGGCGTGTTCCTACATGTATCCCTACCCATGTTCCTTTGGGTCGTGTCCGTTGTCATGTCAGTTATGTGTGACACGCCCCCGAACACGGGCGTGTCGAGGAACCCGATACAGGCATGTCAGGTGAGACACGGCCGTGTCTCTGCCCGTGTGACTTTCCTCCGTTCGACGATCATGCCTGGAGCGAGGTACACGGCCTGTGACACGGCCGTGTGCCAAGCCGTGTTCGGCCCAGGTCTGGAGATTTCTGAACGGATCTGAGCCGTTCGTTTTCTTTAATTAAGATCCAACGGCCCAAATGGTTTCCTGCTCTGTTAAGTCCGGGAATAGGGGAGTTAATCCTTCATTTCTCTGCAACCATTCTCTCTCTCAAGGAGTTGGAAAGAGGAGGAAGAAGGAAGGGATTCTGGCCGCCGGTGGAGCATCGGACCACCGTTTCGAAATCTGAGAGCAGATCTGTGGAGGAAAGTTCGTTGCGAAGAGTTCCATGCGTGTAGTTTTTTCATGGCGCCAAAGCGGACTACAAGGGTAACGATTCTCTACTTGAGCATGTGAAACTCTTTATTTCTGCATGGGGAATCCCGCTCCCGCGAGTGTGCGGTGAGTGCATGGTGTTCCTTGGGGTTGATGTGAATAGTCCCCCTTATGTTGCATATAGAGTCCGGAATCATAAGTACGGGCATAGGCATTGTGTGTGAAGCCTACCCGGACGTGTATTGATTGGATCGGTGATGTTGCATTTGATATGTTTTGCCAGAGAAGACTCCGTGCTTTGGGTTTTTCGGGTTTCTATGCGGTAGATTGCTGCAGGGATCCTTGGAGGTTAGCTTCAAGGCGCACCCAGAAAACTGAGCGGAAACGTGTTCTGCTAACTTGGCGGTCTGGGAAACGGCCTTGATCATAACTGGGTTATGAGATTGTTTGGAAAATTTTTGGATCCGAGAGAAGCTTGGCCCGAGCGTAGGACTTAAATTGTACATGCGGCGTGAGCAACGGGAAAGTGGAATTGGACCTAGGCTATGTGAAATGGTGCGAGAAATCCGAAAAGGGCACTGGCCGTTGGCATAGTCGGGAGCCTTAGACTAGACAGGGTCAGAAAGGATAAAATGCTCACTTGGTTGCCATCTTTGGAATGGTGGTGAAGACACTGATATGTCAGGATTCACCGTTAATGTGCCCTGAGTGCACGTGGTGTTTGGCCGTGCGAGCCTACACCTGTGGCGTAGTATAATTGTGCTTTATTATTTTATTGGGCTGATGATATGCAGGGAAAGATCACCGCCGTCCCGAGTGAGGGGCGGGGTCGTTATAATTTGGTTGGCTTTTGGCTGACCGTTGCTTTGTTTTCCACCGTGCGGTGTAATGTGCTTGCAGGTGCTGCGGAGCCAAGTACCAAATAGCGGGCTGGAGCCCATGTTGCTGTGCTGGCCCTAGAAGGCCAAAGCGAATAGTTGTAGTTTACTTTTGTCATGTGTGGCCGACCTGCGAGTCGATGTATGGAAAACACTATTTATTAAGTGAACTATTGTAAGGCCATAAGGCCATGTTTCCTTTTCAATGTATTTGGTTTTCATTCCAGTGTTGTGGTTGTGGACATTCATGATTAATGGATTTAAGTTTTGGGTTCTTTCAACTTTAAAAGCTTCCGCTAGAATGCTCTGTGTTAGGACGAGTAGTCTTAATTGGATAGTTTGAATATTCTTATGTAACCCTTTCGACTGTCTATGGTATATGGCGTCGGGTTCCAGCTGGACCTTCTCTTATATGTCATGCGACGGATGGGGGTGTTACATACCACTGTCACACAGAAAGGGCCTTGGGACTGAGCACCGAGGACACAACCAAACCATCCAAAGTCTATCTGTCAACACCCATCGGTGTGATGACTAGCGAGCCCATAGACCTGCCACACTGTCCTTAACCCAGGATTATGACACTACATGTCAACTCACACCGCATGCATTTCACGTATAAGGGCTCCACACTGAGTCCCTTTGTATCAACCATCGTTCCAGTGAGGCAAACACACATGCACTTCCAACCCTTCCACATTTCCATACCACACAAAGGTTCTTTATTTAGGTGGCAAGCCACCTTATACAACATACCAATCTCACACTATTACCCGTAGGGAGACACAACTCTAAGCAGTGGACTATTATACACATTCCATTAATCACCCCATCACATGGCCATGCATTAACCTCGTCCAATTCCTTCTTAATGTCAAACATTCACAATCAACTAGGCTTCCACAAGAATATCATTTATTCAATCAAACATATCAATTTTCTTATGCACTAGCTCACCCAAACCATTTGTTTGTCAACCTCCTTCAAACCATTTGTACAATCGTGTTCCACCAAACCATTTGTTCATCATTATTACATTTAGGCTAAGTATAACAAATCCTCAACCTTATTTAATTTCTTAAGGATCTATCTCATCAGTCCTTGATCATCACAAATATACATAAATTAAGTTGAACAATTCTTAATATTAATTTACAATGACCACTCTACCAAATACAAACACGGATCCACACTAACCCGAGAACATCATGTACATAAGTCTTGACTGTATAGCGACTTCGACTGGATATTCCCGTGTCTACAAGAATCATATGAAGACACGTAACCATCCATTGAAATGGAATTTCCAAGGGCAACTACTTTCGTGTTTTGTCAAAAGCTCAGATTTGGTCGTATTATACCTGAACATTGCCTCAAAGTTCGCTACGCACATAAAATAGATTTTTGCACGCATCACAAAGCGAGATGAGCGACATCGATTCATCTTCTTCCTTTAAACATTTAATCAAACTATATAAAGAACTTCCTCCTCCCTTATTCACCCTTATTAGACCGTTTCTCCTCACAAAACCTAGTGCACCATCTTCACAAAGAAGAGAGGAGAGGTTAAAGATGGCAAATATCTAGGGCACATGCCCTAACATGGTCTCTACCTAGGAGATCTTCATCTCACAAGTCAAACTCTTTTGAGTCGACATCTCTCCTATAAAATATCTATAGATCTAACACTAAGGGAGAGGGTAGGAAGTGTACTTTGTTTTCAGCAGTTTCGACCATTGATCTCGTCACTCTCCTTGGCGGCATCTTTCTCCATGTTGGTGTTGTTCTTTACGGGGAAGTGAAGGGAAGGTTTTCCAACATAATTGCATCTGACAACTCTTCTCTCCCGATGATTTCAGCACAGGTAACAGCTCAGCAAAAATGGCGAAGTGACGTCTTGGTTTTCCAATAAGTCTTCTTTTGTAATGAGAAATTAGTGTTGATCCGTTTTGCCATGTGTCACCGTGTTACTGAAACGACGCATCAATTTAAGTTTCTTAGCGCTAATGCCGAAATCTCGTTCAGCCCGTGTATAGGAATCAGAAATAGTGGGCCAAAAATAATCCAAGTCAATTTCATCGTGTATAGCATACCCACTCGATGAATCATCGAGATTAGTCGTGATCACTCGACGTCTTATATCGGTACTACACTTCTAAGTTATAATCGTCGAATGTACTTCCTTTACTCGACGAATCATCGAGTGTACTTCCATTACTCGATGAATTGTGTTGTTGCATCGAGTGCACTCAATGCACACTATGCCTTCAGGCCTCTAAAATAGACAAGTCAAAAATCATTGAGTATTGAAACCTTCACTCGACGAATCTTTGAGTGGAATCGAGTGCACTTAACGCACTCGATGCCTACAGGCCTCAGAACAATTCTAAGTAAAAAGCATTGAGTGGCGTTGAGTCCACTCAACGCCACTTTGACTTCACTCAACGCCGCAACTTAATTCGTCGAATGGCGTTGAGTGGTGTTAAGACCACTCAACGCCGCTTTGCCTTCACTCAATGCCACTACCTAATTCATCGAATGGCATTGAGGGGTGTTGAGTCCACTCAATACCGCTTTGACGTCACTCAACGCTGCAAATTCCAGAAACTATTACAAGTAAAATATGTTGAGTAGTGTTGAGTCCACTCAACGCCTCAGCTTAATCCGTTGAATGGAATTGAGTGGTGTTGAGTCCACTCAACGCCTCATCTTATTCATCGAATGGCATTGAGTGTCGTTGAGTCCACTCAATGACTAAGCTTATTCATTGAATGACATTGATTACACTCAACGCACTCGCGCCATGAGTCCAGAAAATATTCTATTAACATCTGCTCTATTTGCCGAGTCCAGTCGACTCACTTGATACTTCCCGAGCCTGAGTCAATTCTCTTGACTCAAAACATGTGCGAGGTGCCTAGTGTGAAATGAGATGTTACAAATCCTATAAACAAAATAAAAGATTTCATCCCCAAAATCAGGATAAGGCAGTTGGGGAAATATAACATCAAAATATAATATGCTTGATGGCCCTCTGCGGTGCCTGGCCTTATTATTCAATTAATTAGTTGTGCGGTAGTCGAGTTTCATGGAGGGAGCCAGTGGGAAGGTACGTGCCCCTATCACAAGTAATACAGGATATTCGGGGGGAATATCGAGGCCGTATATTTCTCGAGGCAGGCTGATTATCTCTACTCCTCCCGGAAGGACTATTAACTTACCGAAAAATTAAAGATGTCAGTTTATTAACTAAGGTGGCTATAAGAAAGTGCTGAAAATAGATTTATAGAAGATAGATGAGGAAATGACCCTCGGTATTGAATTACGTTGGGACTAAAATAGATTTATATAACTAGATTTATCCTAGGTTTAAATTCAATTAAAGGGGAAACTTGGTCGTGGAGGTTCCAAAAGAATGAGCTCACCTATTTCTAGGACTATCACTCACCTGAACATTAAGACTATTCGACCGAGCTCTCATTCGGTGAAGGATTCCTTTTAATGCCCGCTTTATGCGAAGAACCCCACTATTCGGGGGGGGGGGGACCCAATCCGGAAGAATTTAGCTTCTTCTCTCTGGAGGTTTAGTACAATACTCTCCTTACCCAAGGGTGATCAGTCTATACGCATGGCCTCTCAGCTAGCTAGCGTATGGATAATGGAAATAGAGCCCACACATCGATATGTGGTTCTACGCGTCGTATACTCGGGGTAAATCTTAAGTTCTTAATTAAAGAGAGAAAGAGGACCATTAATTATTTAAAAAGTTTTTATGTCCCAATGCTCTTCGATATCGAGGCCTAAGAGCGATTAGCTACTCATCTGGATGTGGACGACTTATGAGTTTGGTGAGGCGTGAGTTCAAAACAAAACGATGAATGGTTATAAAGAAAAAGACATAAAATAACCTAACATTAGAAATGGAAGAGCTTACTAAAAAAGGAAAATGCACACACTTAACCAAATCCATAATAAAGTAAAAAAGTTAAGTTAAAAAAAGGAAAATTGAATTATTGAAATTACAAGTCATACTCAAACGAGTAGGCGGGAAATGATAAATTCTCCTCAAACGAGTAGGCAGGAAATGAGCAGTAAGATTTCAAGTCCTACTCAAACGAGTAGGTGGGAAATGACATGCTGTACTCAAACGAGTAGGTGAGAAATGACGAGTCTTACTCAAACGAGTAGGCGGGAAATAAATGCGGTAAATTGAGAGTCCTACTCAAACGAGTAGGCGGGATATAGCAAGTCCTACTCAAATGAGTAGGCGGGAAATGACAAGTCCTACTCAAAAGTGTAGGCGGGAAATCAAAACTGTAAATTACAAGTCCTACTCAAACAAGTAGGCGGAAAATGACAAGTCCTACTCAAATGAGTAGGCGGGAAATGAAAGCGATAAAAGCTATCTCATACATGCACAAACTGTACTTGAAGGAAAGAAAGCGATAAAGAAAGCTAAAACATACTAACTCATATACTCACATACAACAAAAAAAAGAGAAAAACAAAGTGATCGAAAAATTTAAATGATTATATTTCTATTGTTAGAACTTTTTAAAAATGCATAAAAAGAATAAATAAATATTAAAGGAGCAAAAAGGTTTTCAATTAAATGCAAAAATGAAAGTGTTTCAAAAAGTAAAATAACAACTAATCCATTCTTATAATTTTATAAAAATTCTTAAAAAGTGGAAGAAACATTAAAAGAGCCAAGAGTTTTACAAGCTAAAAAAACCTAAGTAAAAAGGGGATTAAAACCACTTTAAAACCAATTTTATAAATCCATAAGAATGAACGAAAATCATAAAAAACCCTAAACCTAAACGAACCTTGGGGACGAGATAAGAAAAGCTATCATAACAACTAATAAGTTTGAGAAAATCTAAAACTAAATTTAGAAAAATGATAATTTGAAAACATAAAACACTAAATCTAACTCATACACACACACACACCCATATTAAAAAGAAAAACAAAGATACATATAATCACTGAAAGAGAGGCACTCAGATGCATTCCAAAACAATCATAAGGAGAGAAAAACTAGCATATTATATTAATGACAAAAGTAGAGTTACAAAAAACTAATGCAAATACTAAAGAAAAACTGAGAAAGTCTCCTTATATATCCCAAAAAGGCACCCAAGCAGCACTCGAATAGCGAAATGGCACAAAAAGTTTAACACTAGGCTCATATAGAAAACTTCTATTTATAAGAAAAAAATTCAGATTACACGCCCTGGTCATGGGCGTGTAGCGGGGGCGTGTCTGGCCCGACAAATGGATAAGTTGAATAATTATTGTGGGTTGACTTCAGGGCTTCTTCAGGAAGTTCCATGTGGTAATCATAGGCATTTTCGACGGTCACGGGCGTGTAGGATGGGCGTGACTGGTGAAAGCATCAAGTTCTTGCCTTGCTGGCGACATCTTGACTAGAAAAGTTGAGGCGGTCACGGGTGTGCGCCGAATGAAACAGGTGTGTAGTTTGGTTCTGTTAGGACATTTGGATTGGGTCGAAAACTCCAGGACAGACACGGGCATGTCTGAAAGTCCACCATACAATACCCAACAATGTCGATCTGGACACGTGCGTGTCTCAGGAATTGAGTGTCGACTTGCAGGCGGCGTTGAGTGTCGAATGGAATTGAGTGTTGACAGGCGTTATACGGGCGTGTCGGAGGGGACATAGGCATGTCAGCTGGGAGACGGGCGTGTTCTACCCTGATTTCTCGGATTCACAGCAGTAATAATTTTTTCACTGGCTCCAAAGTGACACGGCCCGGTCATGGGTGCGACATGGAGGTCATGGACATGTACTTTGATTTTTTCAACTTTTTCTGCGAAAAATTTAGAAAATAAAATAAAGGTAAGTTCGAAGATTATATACAAAAAAGGAACTTTTTATTGAACAAAGTTAACTAAAACAACAAAAAACCTTAAATGACCTAAAAAGTACTGAAAAGTATGAATATTTACAACTCATTAAATACCCTCATAGTTACGTTTTTGCTATTCTAGAGCAAAACTTGGAGATATAGTTATAAAGAATTAAAAGAAATCCTAAATTTAGCGACCGCTTGAATTAATTAAAAGAGAGATCTAAATGAACATTATGGGTATAAGTGTTTATTCCTAAATCATGAAAATGATTTAAATAGAGGAAAAGTTTTTGACCAAAAAGACTTCTTGAAGTAACAAAATAGCAAGCAAAAATTATAATCGCTAGATAACAAAAATAGATTGGAATTATAAAAACTTTAGCTTATAAAAGTTTAAAGGAAATAATAAAATTTAAAAATTATGCGTTCAAAAAGATTTTATATCAAGTCTAGAATCATTCAATATAGCTAAGGGGGTTGTTGGTTTATGAAGAGAGCTTTGGTTTTAGAGGTGAGGTATTTTTTTCTCAATCCTCTGATGAAATTTTTTCTTTGTATAAGGATGTTTAGGAAAACAAAATCTTAATTTTCAAAACACGTAATTTTTTTTTGAACAACTTTATATAACCTAATGTATGTGTATAGGAGTAATGAATTTTATCCACTTACTCTGTAACATATAATCTTAAAAATAATGTATGTCTATGTTCACGGAACGAAATCTTATTCCCATTAACATATGTTCTTTTAAGGATAAAAATTTTATCATGTTAAATTAGACATGATAAATATGGGGAGATGAGTTTTTTCAAAAATAAAAGTAGATTTTAATAAAAAAATTGAGAGCAATTTTGATAAATTGAACATTTCTATGTTTCTAAAAGCTTGAAGAAAAAATATTTGAAGTCTATAGTTGTTTTTTCTAACATAATACACATGCCCCTATTTTAGATAAATTAGAAGTATTGTCTAAAACAAGTCCCGTATCTTAAGAACAAAACATAAATTTTTTTTAAAAACTTAACCCTGAATATTTAAATCTATCAATCTCTAATTAATAAACGTATAATAAAAACAATAATGAAATTTTCTTATAAATAAACTTGCAATAAGATTTTTAGAGAGCAAAAACTGTTAAGAATGTTATATTTGATTAATTTGTTTTATAATTGTTTTTTGGGATTTTTAGAGTTATCAACTTTTTTGTGTGCTTTAATTTATCTTTTTTTGGAGTTATTATCTTTTTTTGTTTTGTGTTTATTTCTTTAATATATACATGCTAAAGAAAATTTTTTGAACCATTTTTTGTTTGTTTTCTAATTTTTTTGTATTTCTAAGATTTTTAAGAAAATATTTACATGTGAGGAAAGAGAGAAAAGTTATTTACAAAGAGGAGAAAGAAAGGAAGAGGGGGGAGAAAGAAAAATAAATGGATATTTACAAAAATATTTACAGAAAATATTTACAAAGAATATTTACAAAGAAAACTAAATATTTTTGGAATTTTTGTTTTATAATTTTTTTGAAATTTTTTTGATGATAAAATAAAATTGTTCTGGAGTTTTCATTTTATAATTTTTTTTGTTTTGTCTTGTTTTCATTTTTTGTAAATTTTTTTTAAATTTTTTAGAAGTGCAGAAAATAAAAGTGCTTTAAAGAAAGCACGAAAACACCCTCATAGTTAATTCCAACATTGTCCCCAATGTTGCAATGTAAGTATGTGCATTAAAAAGGAAATAAAATGCAAAATTTATAAAAAGAATAAAGAGGGAGGGTAGAAACTTCCATGAAATGTGCTCAGGGAGGCCCAATTAGGAACGTTGCATTGTTACGAACAAAACATCAAAGAAAAAGTAAATAATTAGCAAAAAAGATAAACATGGGGTGTCTCACAGGAGTGCTTTGTTTATAGTAGTGGAGCTTGACTATTTTGTCAGGTTTATATATCGAGGAGGGTTATGGTTTCGTTATTACCACCGACAGGATCACCCGCTATATATAATTTCAAATGATGACCGTTTACTTTAAACAAGCCTTTTTCCAGTTGGGAGTCGAGTACCATCACATATAGCCAAACCTCTTCAACTTTTAAGTGGCCGGGCCATCTTGATCTTAGTTTACCCAGAAAAAGTCTAAGACGTGAATTCTAAAGAAGGACAAGATCGCCCTGAGAAAAAAAATTTTGGGGCTTGATTTTTTGAGCGTGATAAAACTTAGAACGCTCTTTATAGAACTTAATGCTCTCGTAAGCATTTGCACACCATTCATCGAGCTCGTTTAGTTATAGTTTTATATTTTGAGCAGCTTAGTTAGCGTCGGGATTTAAGAGTTTTAATGCCCAAAGAGCGTGATGTTCCAGTTCTATGGGGAGATGGAACGCTATGCCATAGACTAATCGATACGCCATACAAGCAATTGTGGTTTTGTATGCCGTAGGATACGCCCACAATACATCGTAGAGTTTGACAGACCAATCTTTCCTATTAAATGAAACGGTTTTCTCTAATATACGCTTAATCTCTCAATTTACTTCCTCAACTTGGCCACTTGTTTGCGGGTGATAGGAGGTGGCAAGTTTGTGTGTGACTCTGTATTTAGCTAATGTCTTAGCCATTTGGGCATTACAGAAATGCTTTCCCCTATCGCTCACAAAAGTGTGAGGCATGCCGAAGCGGGAAAATAGTTTTTAAGAATGGTAATGACGACTTGCGCATCATTGGTGGGGAGATCTTGTGCTTCCACCCACCTCGATACGTAGTCGACCGCGACTAAAATATTAGTATTTTTAAAATATGGAGGTAGGGGGTGTTGATGCACGAAAATGGACAGGGAATCGGGCACCACCAGCTAACAGTTCAAGCATCGGGGGATGGAAGGGAAAAGAGGAGACTGTTGAATAGTCGGTTACTAGCGGTCGCAACTAAGGGATAGAAAAAGAGGCCGCTGGCAGCGGCAACAGCAGAATTCGCACGTCGCAGCTTAAATGTCACTCCTGCGATGGACATTCCTTTTATTCAAAGTGAAGCGATTACAAGAAGGAAAAATAGATGAAGCTGGCCGGACTGCAAGCCGCAAAGCACTAAACTCGAGACTGCAGATACTAATAAGCGAACTCCTGGATATGAGTCAGCGTGGCTTAGGGAGTGCGCCCTCGCCCTATTTTTAGGTTCGGGGGCCTGCCCAAATGGGTAGGGCTAAAGTTACCGGCTGCTCGGGATACAGGAGAACCGGGAAAGTGTGAGGGGAAGCAAAAGAGCAAAAAAGGAGAAAGGAGGGAAGCCGCGCGGCCTGGCGGAGTCCTCTTAGCGAGCTGATGTCCTGCGTCCTGGGCCTTGGCGTTGAGCAGGGTCGGTGCTGGCGGCTGCCTGACATGGAGACTGCCCGGCTTCGATGACGACCAGTCGACTTAATCTACGCGGCAGTTAGAAGGCATAGGCCACCCGGTCTCTGATGACCGGTCGGCTTTACATGCTTGAAGGCTAGAAGAACCAGGCTGCTCGGTCTGGAAAGCTGTGCTAACTGGTCATGGATTCCGGGCTTAACAGATTCCCCGCACATTTTTAAGTTTCAGAAAAACTTCGAAAATGTAAAACTAAGCCGGAGACCGCGACAGCCTTTCATGCATCTGCGTCTATAAATTCCTTGACCCTTATCATTCTTCAAGATCTCTGCCAAGCCACGGGTCGTTACTCGCCACTTGCGGTCAGAATTTTTCAAGCCGACGCGGTCCTTCACAAGATGGACTTCATGTCGTTGATGCCAGCCCGTGATAAAAAGTCGACTGAGAAGAAAAAGAGCCGGAGCCGGAAACCGGAAGACTCTGACCGACAGCTTGCGGAGAACATTGAGAAGCTGGTTACTCCAGCGGCATCTAGATCTGAAAAGTGGTCGATGCAGACCGTCGGTGAATCTTTATAGGCCGCGACCAATCCTGAAGCGGTTTCAAAGGCTGCTACCAATCCGGAAGCGGTTTCGAAGGCTGCTACCAATCCGGAAGCGGTTTCAAAGGTTTCTCCACCACAAACTGAGACTGCCAAATCCCTTGAGGTAACTTACTCTCCATCGGGCGATTTGCTCTTAAAAATAGGTGAGACGGAGGAGAAAAGCATTGAATCTGGCAATCCGCGCGAATTGCACGCCAAGGTCGACCTAGTCATTGTAGATGACAACGAGCCGGATAAGGCGTTGGAGGCCGTGTAGATTTTGGCTGAAAAGAGCAAGCGGACAATAATGGTGGTCGGCTCCTTGAAACGGCAGAAGAAAAGGAGTGATACCCTTGAAGAAAGGATGAAGAGGAAGATGAGGAATATGCAGGCCGGAAACCGGAATGTTTCCGTAAAGACCGGAGCGAATAGTCTTCAACATAAGCCATGCGAGAAAGAGGTATCTGAGAGTCCGTATACACCAGATCCCAAACCGAACGAGCCGGAGGAGACATCCACGACTAGCGAGACGATTAGTGACATCCTCAAGGGAATGGAGACTTTGCAGCAGCAGGATGCGCTATTGTCGACCCCAGTGGCTTCTGAAGAGGTTGACCTCCCCGAAGTCGAAGTCACTGGGGAGAAGCTTGGCGGGCCAGCCTCCTCAGTTTTTGAAGGAGCCGTGAAACGGAAACTTCGAGAGAAGATGGAGGAGATGAAGAAGCTGATCGATGGGAAGCCGGTGGCGACCACACTTCCTTTACTGCAAGGTAAACATGGGGAAGTTAAACGAATTGTTAACTTCTACAAGTCGCGGTCAAGGAAGAAGGGGGCGAATACAATATTAAATCCGCCAGCCAGCTTTTTCCTGACCACGGCTCAACTGAAAAGTCGAGCTAAAGAAGCTGAGAGGCTATGGAAAGAGAAGCTAAAACAGATAGACCCCGAACGACTCAGGCGGCCAGTGTTTATTATTTTAAGTAAATTTTTTGTTGTTTTATAACTATTTCAATTAAATAGTTTGATATGTCCAAGATTCCTTATTCTTGTCTTAGTAAAGAAAAACGGGAATCTGGAAGTGGCTTTGTGAAAATATTAGAAAGCTGTGAATCGGTGCCTATAAAACTAACCTTTATTGTGTTTTGTTTAGTATGGTCTCTAATGAAGTGATTGTGTACATCAACATGTTTGGACCTAGAGGGATTGACTGGATTATATGTTAAATCAATTCCACTTTTGCTATCATATTTTAGATCAACAGTGTCGTGGTTTAAACCAAAGTCTTCCAAGGTTTGTTTCCTCCAAAGAGCTTCTGCACAACTACTACATAGTTCAATATATTAGGCCTAGGTGGTGGATAAGGCACATAATTTTGTTTCCTATATGACCACGAAATAAGTGATGGGCATAGAAAGTGACAAGTGCCACTAGTGTTCTTACGGTCTAATGAACATCCAGCATAATAAGAATCAAAATAACCATGCAAAATAAAACTATCATTATGTGGATACTACAAACCTATCTTAAATGTACCAATAAGACATCTAGTAATATGCTTAACTGCTTTTAAATGTGATTCTTTAGGATTTGTTAGAAATCTAACACATAAACAAACTACAAACATAATATCAGGTACAGATGCGGTTAAATACAAAAGTGATCCTATCATCCCTCTATATAATGTTTGATCTATAGAAATTCCACTTCCATCTTTTCCTAATTTCAAAGAGACACTCATGGGGGAATTGGATTATTTTAGATTTTCAAATCCAAATCTTTTTAACACATCATGAATATATTTAGATTGACAAATAAAAATACCATCATGCCTTTTTGTAATTTGAAAACCAAGAAAATAAGTGAGTCCTCCAACCATGCTCATTTCAAATTTATTTTTCGTGATTTCTACCACATTATCACATAACTTTTCATTAGTGCATCAAAAAATAATGTCATCAATATATATTTGTAAAACTATAAGATCGTCTTGAACATGTTTGATTAAAAGTGTACAATCAGCAAAACCCATTTTGTAATCAATCTTTATTAAATACACCGTCAATCTATCATAACATGATCGTGGTTCTTATTTTAAACGATATAGGCATTCTCTAATTTAAAAATATGATCAGGGAATTTATCATCAACAAAGCCTGGGGGTTGTTCTACGTATACCTCTTTCATACTATACCCGTTAAGAAAAGTAGTTTTGACATCCATTTTAAATAGTTTAAATCTTTTAAAGCTAGCGAATGCAAGAAAAATTCTAACTGCTTCTAAGCATGCTACAGGTGCAAAAATTTCATCAAAATCTATTTCTTCAATTTGTGAATAACCTTTTGCTACAAGTCTAGCTTTGTTTCTAGTGACCCTATATTGACTATCCATCTTATTTTTAAAGATTCATTTAACGCCTATAATAGGATGATTTGATGGTCATTCTACTAGTTTCCATACTTTATTATGTTCAAATTGATTAAGCTCTTCATTCACAGCTAAATACCAAGAATTATCATTTAAAGTTGTTTGCACATCTTTTGGTTCTATATCAATTATAAAGCATAGGTTTTAAAAGAAATCATGTAAAGATGAACGAGTACTTATACCTCTTGATTGTTCTCCAATAACCAAATCTTGGGAATGATATTTTGAAAAACTTAGTTGACATGGAGACATATATTCTTGCACTTCTTCTTCTTCTGGTTGGTTTTTATCGTCTTCTTTTTCTCCAAGTACTTCATCATCATCGACTTTTGTAGAGGGAAAGGCTATTCATCGTGACCTGAATTGTTAGTTTCTACATAAGGGAGTAGTTCATCAAATTTAACATGAATTGATTCTTCAACTATTTTTGTATTTTTATTATAAACTCTATAAGGTTTACTAGTTGAAGAATATCCAATAAAAATACCTTCACCACACTTTTCATCAAGTTTTCCGCAATTGTTTTTATTATTCAAAATGAAACATTTACATCCAAAAACTTTAAAATAAGATACATTCTGTTTCTTTTGAAAAAATAATTCATACGATGTTAATTTCAAGAAGGGTCGAAGCATAACACGATTAATAACATAACATGTAGTAGTTATAGCTTCAGCCCAAAATGATCTAGGTATTTTGTATTCAGATAACATGCTACGAGCTAGTTCTTGAAGAGTTCTATTTTTCCACTCTACCACACCATTTTGTTGCGGTGTGCAAGGAGTGAAAAATTCATGCTTAATTCCTAACTCAGTGCAGAAAGATGCAAAGTTATCATTATAAAAGTCACCACCATGATCAGCACGAACACATTTTATTTTTAAATCTAGTTCATTTTGCCACTCTACCACACCATTTTGTTGTGGTGTGCAAGGAGTGAAAAATTCATGCTTAATTCCTAACTCAGTGCAGAAAGATGCAAAGTTATCATTATCAAAGTCACCACCATGATAAGCACGAACACATTTTATTTTTAAATCTAGTTCATTTTGAATGAATATACACAATTTAGAAAATTCTAAAAATGCATCAGATTTTGATGATAAGAAAATTGTACAACAATAACGAGAATAATCATCAATCAAAACAAAAGTGTATTTTCTACCTCCTAAACTTTGTCTAGTAACTGGACCAAACAAATCCATATGAATAAACGGTAAAGGTCTAGTATAGAAATAGTATTTTTGCTTTTGAATGACGACTTTGAAAATTTTATTTTTGACATGTTGAACATAAAGAAGATAAATTTCAATGTAAAATAGGTAAACTTTTAATTAGTTTATCTTAAGATAATTTTACTATTAACTTAAAACTTGAATGTCCAAGTCGCCTATGCCATAAGTCTAACACATCATTTTTTGACATAAAAAATTTTAAAAAATAATGTGATAAACCACTAAACCATATCATGTAAACATTTTGATATCTACAAGTAGTAAGAACAATATCATTTGTTTTGGAATCAAAAATTTTGCAAAGGTTTGAAGATTAGTCAAATAATTCATTTAATCAGTATCAAAAAATTGACATATATTAATTAAATTATGTTTTAAACCTTTAACATACAAAACATTTGATATAATAAAAAACTTGTTACCTACTACTCCAATGTCGATGATCTTTCCTTTTCCATTATTGCCAAACATAACTACTCCTTTCTTTATCTCTATTCTAAGGAACTTGAGTGCATTGAGTTCACTCAACACCACACTGTTTGGTCCACTAACATCAGGTGGTGACACTGGATGTCGTCGGGGGACAACGCCTTAGCTCCTCTTTTCTGACCCGAATCAAAGCCCAAATGTTATTATTGTTAGACATGTGATATCTGCACATCATAAACACTCTATGATCAAATACAACCGAGATATGTTATTAGCAAACCAAGAAGCATGGAACGCTTGCTCCAATAGCAGTGCCTTTCAGAGTGACGACGCATGAAAGACATCATGCAAATTTTCCAGCTCTGGTGGTATCTCCAGCCAATAGGCCATATAACATATATCGAATTTTAATGTTGGTTTTTGAGTGTATATAGACTTAGACAGAGATCTGAAATTTTTGACAGAAATTGCGGTATTAAGATGCTTAACCGCTATCGCCCGACAACAGTCACTGTCACCCGACGTTAGTAAAATTTCAAATTTAATTGATTTTTCTGATAATTGCAAGAATGACCTTCAGTTAAAGAGCAAGAAAAAGTTCTTCCAACAATCCACATTCTTCCTACCAATCCTTTCCAGGGATTGAAAAACGGTTATTGGGATTTCAAAAATTATGGAGTTCGACATTCTTCGAGACACATATCTACGATCTCCTAGCACATGCAGGTATAATGTCTATGATCATCCCAGACATGTTTTGTTCTATATTTGTGAGAAAATTTTACAATCATTTGGAAGATCCTGCACACTCTAGGTTGAATGAAGGAGTGAGATCTCACATCCAAAGACGAATAGTTGAGATCACTCATGAAGACTTGAGGAATGAGTTTGGATTAATAGGCTGTGAGAATGTGCTTGATATAGTGGAGAACTATCACAAGGATAAATATTGGACACAGACGAATATACGTCATCATGGAACTGCAACTAAAACACTGATCCATTCCACAATGACTCTCACTCCTGATGCGTACATGATGCAGGACATACTTAGGAACACTGTTACTGAAGGGAGGAGACACTAGAAAGATCACTACACAACTCACGTTTGTTACTTACAAGATTTTAGAGAAGGAGCCGTTTGATGTCGTAGATTTAGCATTATCTGTGATCTTCTACGCTTATAAGATGAAGGATACATTGAGAAAGGAAATTAATACTCTTCCATTTGGAAGTGTGATTCAACGAGTTATATACTCGAAATATAAATGAACCCATCAAAGTTTATACATAGACGATTGTATTCCTCTAATTTATATTACAGAAATGATTAGATTCTCATCAGAATATGGTCAAGCATCCACTTCAGCGGTACCACGACTGACTCGAGGTGAAGCCTCTACATCGACTGTACCTCCACTTCCTCGAGGTGGATCACTATGAGAGAAAATAGATGGCCTTTATGACTTGGTGGAGACGCGACACACTGAGATGACGACAAGGCTTAAAGGAATCAAAAAATTTATGAATTTCATCGATTGAGATTTGAAACTCAATGCGACCCGACAAAATAAAAAGAGTGGGAAAGTTCAGTAGAGGATCCACCTCGTCACTCATTCGACAAATGAGACGACTAAGGCAGCATCGAGATCAAAGATCGAGTGAGGACCAACCAACTACCAGTGATGATTGGGAGTTTTAATTTGATTTTTCGTAGGTTCAGGTTTCTGTATCTATCGCGGAGCGTTAGGTGCTGTCGCCCGACGACAGTGAATTATCAAAATTTCTAATTTTGGTGACGTGCGACCTTATGTTTTAATGTGTTGATTGTTGTTTGATCTGACATTATGTGTTATATGTGATGCGAGACATAATTATTTATGATAAACCTATCTGTGATTGTTTTGATTATGCTTGATAATGTGTGCAAAGATTATCTTAATGCTGGTGAATCCTTATCTTTTTGTTAACAGTTCAGTTATTAAAAAAAATTCAAGTCTCACTTATAGTTTCAGTTTGAAATATCTAAGATTCCAAATTCTAGTCTTAATGTAAAAAACGTGAATCAGGAAGTAACTTTGTAAAAATATCGGCAAGTTGTGAATAAATTTCTATAAAGTTTAATTTAATGTTATCCTTTTTAATATGATCTCTAATAAAATAATGTCAAACATCTATGCGTTTATACTGTGAATGATGTACTGGATTATAGGTCAGATCGATTGCACTTTTATTATCACATTTTAATTCTATAATTTGTTGTTTTACCCCAAAATCTTCCAAAATTTGTTTCATCCAAATGACTTATGCACAACAACTGCCTAGTGCAATATATTCGACATCAGTGGTAGGGAGAGCAATAGAATTTATTTCCTACTCGACAAAAAATAAATGAAGGGCCTAAAAAGTGATAAGTGTCACTGTGCTCTTACGATATAAAGAACAACCAGCATAATCAGAATCAAAATAATTATGTATGATAAAATTATCCTTATGAGGATACCATAAACCTAATTTTGAAGTACTAATAAGATATCTAAAAATACGTTTAACCGCTTTCAAATGAGATTTTTTAGGATTAGCCTGAAATTTAGCACATAAACAAACTGAAAATATAACATCAGGTCTAGATGCGGTTAAATATAGTAATGATCCTATCACGCCTCTATATAAAGTTTGATCAATAAAATATCACTTTCATCTTTTCCTAACTTTAAAGAAACACTCATAGGAGTACTAACTTGTTTAAGGTTTTCAAATCCAAATCTTTTAAGAACATCATGAATATATTTTGATTGACAAATAAAAATTTCATCATGTTTTTGAGTAATTTGGAAACTTAGAAAGTATGTAAGTTTTCCTACCATACTCATCTCAAATTCATTTTTTATAACATTCACAACATCATCACATAACTCTTTATTTGCGACTCCAAAAATAATATCATCAACAAAAACTTGTAAAACTACTAAATCATCATTAACATGCTTAATGAAGAGTGTACAATCAGCACTACCCATTTTGTGCTTATTTTTTTACCAAATATAAAGTTAATCTTTCATACCATGCACGAGGTGCTTGTTTCAAACCGTAAAATGTTTTTTTCTAATTTATAAACATGATTTGGAAATTTTTCATTCACAAAACCTGTGGTTTGTTCTACATAAATTTCTTACTTAATGTACTCGTTTAAAAAAATCTGTTTTCACATCAATTTGAAATAATTTAAAACTTTTGAAACTAGCAAAAATAAGAAAATTTCTAGCTGCTTCAAGACGTGCTACGAGTGCAAAGTTTCATCAAAATCCACCCCCTAAATTTGAACATATTCTTTTGCTACAAGTCTAGCTTTATTTCTAGTGATCATAGATTCACTATCCATTTTATTCTTAAAAATCCATTTAACACCTACAACAGGATGATCAGATGGTCTCTCTACAAGTTTCCAGAATTTATTACGTTTAAGTTAATTAAGTTCATCATTCATAGTTAAAAATCAAAACTCATCATATAAAGCGGTTGCAATATCTTTAAGTTATATATTGGAAACAAAACATATATTTGAAAATAAATCATGTAATGAAAACGAGTACTTACCCCTCTTGATGGTTCTCTAATTATCAATTCTTGTGGATGATCTTTGGAAAATATAATCTCTCTTGGAGGCACATATTCTTCAACTTTTTCTTCTATTTGTTCTTTATTTTCTTGTTCTTGTTATTCAAGAATTTCTCCATCCTTCTTCAAATGAGGAATGAGTTCTTCATCATTTCCTGTAAGATTAACTTCTACACAAAGAATAAGCTCATCAAATTTAAAATGAATTGATTCTTCAGCTATTTTTATTTGTTTGTTAAATATTATATAAGTTTTACTAGCTCAAGAATAACCAATAAAAATTCCTTCATCATATTTTTTTATTAAATTTAGCTAAAATATATTTTGTATTTAAAATGAAGCTTTTACATACAAAAATTCTAAAATAAGATATATTAGGTTTTTTTGATAATATAGCTCATATGGTGTAAGTTTTAAAAATGGACGCATTATGACTCTGTTTATCACATAACAAGCAGTACTAACAGTTTCAGCCCAAAACGATCCAGATAATTTATATTCAGATAACATATTACGTGTTAATTCTTGAAGAGTTCTATTTTTTCTCTCCACTACACCATTTTACTGTGGTGTGCAAGTAGCAGAAAATTCCTGCTTAATCCCTAATTCAGTATAAAATGAAATAAATCTATCATTCTCAAACTCACCTCCATGATCTGATCGTATATTTTTAATTTTCAAATCAAGTTTATTTTGAATACGAATACATAATTTGTAAATTCATAATACACATCGGATTTGGAAACTAAAAATATTGTCCAATAAAAACGTGAATAATCATATATCAAAAAAAAAATATACTTTCTATTTCCATGACTTTGAGTAGTAACTGGACCAAATAAATTCATATGAATTAATTGTAAAGGTCTAGTTGTAGAAACAATATTTTTTACTTTTAAAAGATGATTTTGTGAATTTTCCTTTTTGACACGACTTAAATAAGAAAGCTTTCCATCTAACAAAGGTAAACCCTTAATCAATTTATTTTTGGAAATTTTAATAACAAATTTTGTACTAGAATGTTCAAGTTGCCTTTGCCATAATTCTAAATCATCTTTTCTTTGAAATAAAACATTTAAGTGAAGATTGAGAAAAATCATGAACAGTAATCATATAAACATTGTGAATTCTCGGTGTGGTAAAAATAATTTATTGAGTTATTGAATCAATGATTTTGCAAATTTTTGAAGATGATTCAAAAAAATATTTAAGCCCCTATCACACAGTTGACTTATAAAAATTAAATTATGTCTCAAAGCATCTACAAATAAAACATTCGAAATAATAAATAAATCGTTACCAATTGCATTGATGTTCATGATTCTTCCTTTATTATTGTCACCAAAAGTCATTACCCCTTCTTTCTTCATTTCAAGGCTAAGGAACTTGGATTTATTGCTCATCATGTGTTTTGAACATCATGAGTCCAAGTACCACACATTTTCTTTGTCTTTAGCCTACCAACATGCCTAGAAAGAAGATGAGACTAAAGATTTGGTTACCCAAATGATACCTTCTATAGAGTAGGTAGAGCCTTAGGTACCCAAATTTGTTTAATTAAACTATGACCTATCTTCCTGCAAGAGTCAGTAGTGTGTCCAAACCTATTACATTTAGCACAAGTAATAAAAAGTCATGACACCTTTTTTACAACTGAATTTGGACTCTTACTGGAAGATGGTTGATCAATAAAAAAATTATTTTTATTTTTAAAAATTAATTTTCTGGACTTTGAGTTATCGCCAGGGGTTGTAGTTATCGCGGGGCGGTAGCTTCCAACAACATATCTAAGTCTGTACTTTACAGATCCATGACAATGGTTAGCTAAAATCATATCCAGCGATTATCGACCAATTCCAAACTTCTTAATAGCCAAATTTAGATCATTTATCCGGGCTTTCAAAGCATTGTTTTCGGTGACTATCATAACACACCGATTTGTAAATGTCTTTTTGTCACTTTATATTTGAGATTGAGAAGTTTTTAAAGTTTTGTCTAAGTCCCTCATTTCTTTGTTAAGAGAATCTACTTTGTATTAAGACTTAGTAAGAGCTTCTTCTAATTCTTTTATCCTTTTTGAAGAGTGATCACACTCTTGAAAAGTGACCTTCTCCTTCCGAAACACTTTCAATTCACCTGATAAATTTTTATTTTCTTTTAATAAAATTTTATTTTCAGATTTCAATAGATCATTATCTTTAAGACCTTTATCAAAAAATTTACAAGTTTGTAAAGATTTAGAATATAATTTTTCATAAGTAGGAAGAGTTACCTCAGTGTTGCTTTGTACACTACATTCGTCTTCAGACGGTAAAATGCTTTTTCTCATCAAACGCATGTTGGCTTCCTCATTGTCTTCTGAACCTGAACCATTTGAATCTTTAGATGACGAATCGTCCCAAGTTTCTGCTTTCAACTCCTTGTTCTTTTTGTCGTGCCTCTTCTCTTTTTGCTTTTTCAGATACTTTGGACACTTGCTTATAATATGACATATCCTTCTATAATGATAGCACTTCGGTGGCGGACGCTTTTCATCTTCCTCAGCATCAAATTTTCCTCTACTTTTCTTAATTTCAGAATCATTTTTGTTAAAGTACTTTTTGAATGAATTTCTCCTCTCTTGATTCCTCATAAACTTCTTACATTTCCTTATAAACAAACTCTCCTCGTCTTCTTCATCAGTTTCACTTTCCACTTCTTTCTTAGACTTCAACGTCAACGCCTTCTTCTTTGGCTCCAAGTTGTATTCTTGTTGTTGAATTTTCAATTCTATTTCTTGGGTTTTCAGATTTCCGATGAAGCTCTCAATTTGAAGATTTTAAGATCATGTGATTCCGAGATGACGGTCACCTTCAGATTGGAACTTATTCGGGGGAACCTTTTGTTCTGATCATCATCAAACTTTTCAAATTCTCACTCCAATTGAAACAGCTTCGAGTCGTCCTTCACCTGTGATTTACTTTCAAGCAAATTTTCAAATATTATAAGTAGTTTTACATGCACAAACTTTATTAAATTCAGTTATATCTAATGCACAAAATAATGCGTTCATCGCCTTGGCGTTTTTGTTTTGCAACAAAGTTTATCTGAATTGTCTCATTTATTCTTTGATTTTTCCATAGTAACACTTTCAACTACTATTGTAGGTGGAGTGTAGCATTGTTCTACCATTCCCCAGACATCTATATCTAACCCAATAAAACAACATCGCATTTGAGTTTTCCAGTCATTATAATCTGTGCTAGTGAATAAAAAAGGTCTACTAATTTCTTGCCCCTCAGAAATCGCGTGATTGTTATGCGTCATTTCTCCCGGTGGTAAAACCATTTTGGAGAAACCTTGCTCTGCTAGCAAGTGTTGGATCTTAAGACGCCCTTTGGGGTGGGGGGGAATAAGGACAAACTGTAATTTTTCTTCTAACAAATTACTTAACCAAATTTTTTACTGAATGTCATAATACTTAAGCACAACCAAATATTTATAACAAAACACTTAAAAATTTATGATAAAGTGAAATGTATGTTTATTTCATAAGTGATAAAAATTACAAACAAAAGATTTCAATAAAGCTTGAAATTGAGGCTGTGATGAAAGTATGAAATCTACTTTTTGAATCTACTAGTCCTTCTCCCAAGGACCGGCTAACTAAAACCTACCTTTCTCTAGATACAACAACTAGCATACCCTAGATCTCACCATGACTTAGTCGTTGCACACACGACGACGATTTCCCGCCTAAACCACATACGGGCCTAGTCGCCACTCACAAGACGGCGAATTTTCTACCGATTACAAAAAGAATGAAAAGAAAAAACAATCTAAGAATAAAAACTCCCTCATGTCTTGAGTACTGAAGAGGCCGAAAAATCCTTATGATGATCGTCGGAGATGTGAAACATGAACAGTCCCTTCTTCGCTCTTGAGATTTCATGAAAACTTAGAAAGTTTTCTGGTTCCACGGAGTTATCTTGTCGGAAATGAACAGGAACAAGGCTCCTGGAGGTGTGTTGTAACACCCCGAAGTTAATCAGATCAATTTGAGCAAAATCGGGTTCAGGCCTGGGTGACACGGCCTGGGACACGGGCGTGTCCCAGGGCGTGTCAGGCCTGGGTAGTGTCGAGTCGCCAAGTCGACGAAATTTGGAGTCGACACAGCGGACACGGCCTGCGACACGGGCGTGTCGCAGGGCGTGTCGGGGCCGTGTCGACGATCGGCGTTGATGTCGACGAATTTTCTCGACGATCGTCGAGTGTCAAGTGTCGAGTGAGGACACAGCCTGTGACACGGGCGTGTCACAGGGCGTGTCAGTGGTCGTCGACCTCAACTCGACGTTTCGAGCTAGGGCGTGTTTGCGGGACACGGGTGTGTCCAGGTGAACACAGCCAGGAACACGGGCGTGTGCCAGGCCGTGTGAAGTCTCGGGTTGTTTTGGGATTATTTTCGTTGAGGCACACGGCCTCAGAAACGGGCGTGTCTGAGGGCATGTCAGGGACACGGCATGGAACACGGGCATGTCCCATGGCAGTGTACTGTTGGGTTTGAGTCGGTTGTCTGCCGCTTAGGGGGACACGACCTGTAACACGGGCGTGTCACAGGGCGTGTCAGGCCGTGTTTTAGCTTTTCTGGCCAAATCTGAGCCGTTTGTTTCCCTCTTCCTGGATCCAATGGTTGGGCTCTGTCCTGGTGTGGTGAAGGCCGAGAAAAAGGGGATTTAATCCCTCTTTTCTTCTTCTTCTTCTTCATTTCTTTTAAGCAAGGGAGGAAGAAAGGCTAAGGCAAGAGGGAAGGGAGGAGTATACCAGCTGCTGTAGGAGCTGCAAAGGGCGGAGCGAAGATCTGAGAGCAGATTCGTGAAGGCGAAGCCGAGACGGTGATTTCCATCCGGCTACTTCATGGCGCCGAAGCGGTCTTCAAGGGTAACGATCTCCTTCTTGGACATCGAAGTCCTTCCTTTATGCATGTGCTTGGAATCCTCCACCAAGAGGTGGATTTGCGGAAGTGATTCCTTTGTTGAGTCTGCATCTAGAGCCAGAATTATGGAGTACGGCATAGGCATGCTGTGTGAAGCCCATCTGGACCGGTAGTCTGGATTGGTGATGTTCATGGGTAAACCGGAGGAGACTCCGTGGATTTGATGAGATGGAAATGGATTTCTATTGTGATGAATATATGGATGTGATGCTGAATGTGAGGAGGCTTTGACAAAGCTCCTGGTTGTGATCTGATCAATTGGTAGCACGCCTGGGGAGCTCGTGATAAACCCGGCTGTTACACCACTAGGGTGGGTTGATCTAGTTAGTTAGAGGGGTCGATTGGTGGCAATGCTTGGGGAGCCGTGGTAAACCCGACTTGCTGCACCACATAGTGTGGGTCGATCGGATTAGGAGGGGGGTCGATGGGTAGACATTGTCTGGGGAGCTTGGATAAACCCGGCGTGCTACACCACATGTTGTGGGTCGACCTACTCTGGTTGTTGTTGTGAGGTTGTACCTCTGTGTGGTTTGGGCGGGATGTCGCCAGCTTGCGAGATTGGTGGACTAGGGCCGGTCAACCAACAAGTTAAACCCTCGAATCGGCGGTGTATGACTGGTGGATTCTGGTACGCCAAGAAGGTGCCCTGAGTGCACGGAACGTCTGGTGGATTCCAGCGTTTGTGATGTCATGTGTTTGCTAGTGGGATAAAGAGAATGATATAGATATGCTGTTTGATGATACTTGATGAGCACTGTATACAGGGAAGGAACCACTACCCCGGGTAGGGGGTAGGGTCGTTATAATGGGTCAGCTAAATGCTGACCGTTACTTTGTTTTCTGGTTTGTCTTGGATGTGGAATTGCAGGTGTTGCGGCTTGAACTGAATAAGCCGAATGGCTAGCTTGATGAGGCCCTTGAAGGCCATGCGGAGAGTTGTGTTTGGATTTTATGTGTGGCCGGCCTGCGTGCCGATGTACGAAATGATTGTTGTGTAAGAGGAACTTGTAAGGCCATAAGACCAGTGTGTGTGGGTTGTATACATTCCTGGTGTTGTTATATATAAATATGATCTTTATATATGGGTGGACATTCTGGTTTGAGTTCATGCTAACATAAAATATGCTGCGCTAGAATGGATGAGTTAAGGATACGCGTTGATTTTGATTTCCACACGTGATTCCTTCGCTTGTCTGTGAGATATGGCATGGGGCCCCGGCCGGACCCACCGTTATATGTCATGTGACAGGTGGGTGCAGATCAATTGGTGATGAGAGTTGAAAGAACTCCATAGTTAAGCGTGCTCGGGCTGGAGTAGTACTGGGATGGGTGACCTCCTGGGAAGTCCCCGTGGTGCGGGCTTGACTATCGAGTTTACCTCATCAAAGGGAGGCTGTGGCCACCAACAACCCGCCTGGGAGGGAGAGGGGTTGGGGTGCTTGGGCTGCAGCCCGGTAGCGTCGCCTGGAGCGGAGCCGTGACGCTGTCACGTTGGATCGGCTAGGGGCGTTACAATAAAAAGTGCACTTTTTATTGTAACGTCCCTAGCCGATCCAACGTGACAGCGTCACGGCTCCGCTCTAGGCGACGCTACCGGGCTACAGCCCAGGCACCCCAACCCCTCTCCAGCCCAGGCGGGTTGTTGGTGGCCACAACCTCCCTTTGATGAGGTAAACTCGATAGTCAAGCCCGCACCATGGGGACTTCCCAGGAGGTCACCCATCCCAGTACTACTCCAGCCCGAGCACGCTTAACTATGGAGTTCTTTCAACTCTCATCACCAATTGAGCTGCAGCTCAGTTGGTGATGGGAGTTGAAAGAACTCCATAGTTAAGCGTGCTCGGGCTGGAGTAGTACTGGGATGGGTGACCTCCTGGGAAGTCCCCGTGGTGCACCTTTTATTGTAACGCCCCTAGCCAATCCAACGTGACAGCATCACGGCTCCGCTCCAGGCGACGCTACCGGGCTGCAGCCCAAGCACCCCAACCCCTCTCCCTCCACAGGCGGGTTGTTGGTGGCCACAACCTCCCTTTGATGAGGTAAACTCGATAGTCAAGCCCGCACCACGGGGACTTCCCAGGAGGTCACCCATCCCAGTACTACTCCAGCCCGAGCACGCTTAACTATGGAGTTCTTTCAACTCTCATCACAAACTGAGCTGCAGCTCAGTTGGTGATGAGAGTTGAAAGAACTCCATAGTTAAGCGTGCTCGGGCTGGAGTAGTACTGGGATGGGTGACCTCCTGGGAAGTCCCCGTGGTGCGGGCTTGACTATCGAGTTTACCTCATCAAAGGGAGGCTGTGGCCACCAACAACCCGCCTGTGGAGGGAGAGGGTTGGGGTGCTTGGCTGCAGCCCGGTAGCGTCGCCTGGAGCGGAGCCGTGACGCTGTCACGTTGGATCGGCTAGGGGCGTTACATGTGTAACGTCAAATTCCCGAAGTTCAGCCAATTTATAGTTTTTCCACTATCGCGCGGCGGTAGCGCGATATCGCGTGCAATATCTCCAATGGTTGACACGTGTTCCACTCTGCAATAACCACGTCAAGATGCTGGAGATCGTGTACGGTCATGGGACTATCACGCTCCGATAGCACGATATCGCCATGCGGTATCTCTGATAATGCGCATCGTGGTAACCATTCTGAATTGTGGCCTACTTCATGGATGACGTCATCACGCTAACGCGGGGCAGTAGTAATTATCATCTGTGACAGCTCAACTTTATAAAAACTGATGTACGTCGCTCATCCAAAATTATCAGTGTGTTATACCTGTTATATTTGCATACCACAAACACACTATGATCAAATACATTTGAGATTTGTTATTTTCAAATCAAGGAACGCATGCTCCAACAATTTCCATTTTTGTAGCGGCGAGGCGGATTCCCACCGCCCGGTCGTTGTCCCGCCAAACACGCAAAACCCCGGCCGGGCAGTGTCGTTTGCACGACCGGCGCGGATCTGCCCTGCCAAACGGGGCCTATGACTAAAGATAGGGTGCAATGGAGACAAATGATCCATATAATTGACACTATGGTGGGATAAGACTTGAGTATTGTTGTTATACTTTATTTAAATTTAAATTTCATTGTTTGCCAATCTATCACTATACCTAATTTGATGGACTATTTTATTCATTGTCTTATTGATTGGTTGTGCCAATAAAATGTAGCAGTAAGAACGAGTGTTATGTACGAAAAAACACAGGAATGCTACTAACATGTGCGGAAGATAAAAAAAATCAACGTGCCTGGAGACATAAAATATTGAAATGCATGAAATATAAATAAAACAAAGACGTCCCCTATTTTGCATCACTTGGTCAACATTTAATGGTTTGATATTAGAAATAAAGTCAATATTTTACTAATGTTTTCTATTAAAATAAACATATTCTTACCCCAGCAGAAAGCTCACCAAAAATTAGCTCCTTAGGATGATCCTTTATGGATTTTAGATCATGTAAAGCAGTCCTCGGAGGAGTAACCTCATCAATGCTAGTGTTTTCATCATCTTGCCTATCTTTTATGTGGTTTTGCAAAGAAACACAATCGTGGATAACACTTTTCTTACAATTAATTCTTTTCAACTGAAAACCAAAAGATTTGTCAAGTTTTACGTGAACGGATTCTTCAACTAGGAGATTCATTTGATTGAATACACGATAAGCACAACTAGTAGTGGAGTAGCTGTTAAACGAAAGGTTATCTTAGACTCAAAGAATGGTGACCATATCATTAAAGGTGGATAGGGTTTCATATATACATATACATACATATACATATACATATATATACATATACATACATATACATATATATATATATATATATATATAAAGAAATTAAAATACAATGTCCACTCAAGTAATTACATTATCAAAAAATTAGAAGTAATGATGGAAATCTATTTAAATTAAAAAGTTTTTTAGTAGACCTCCTACACCTACTATGGTAGGTTGTCATTAGACATTTTAGCGGTCTATTCACGGAAGGTTGTCATTAGGCACATCAGTGTTATTTTCGAGAGGATGACATTAAATCAATGTACTTTATTAAAGTCAAAATTAATATTCGTAGGTCAAAACGCATATTGTTTTACAAAATAAAAATTGTAATATTTATGTATATTTTTTACGGTTATTTTGAGTACTCATATGTTTATGTTGCGGGCGAAACCCGCCTTGATGGGACGGGCGAAACCCGTCGTCGTCGTTCGGGTACTGTCGCCCATGGCCATTGTGGCGGAGCCCTGTGTCGGGCACTCACACACACACACACAGATATATATATATACATATATAGATACCCATATATACACATATATATATATACACATATATACATATATATGCACATATATACTATATATACACCCATATATATATAATATATATATATATATTATTATATTATATATATATATATATACACCCATATATACATAGATACATATACACCCTTATACATAGATACATATACACCCTATATACAACATATATATACACCCATATATACATATATATACACCCATATATACATATATATACACCCATATATACATATATATACACCCATATATACATATATATATACACATATATATATACACATATATACATACAAGCAGTCGTGAATGGGGGACCCCGTGCGGGCAACATTCATCATAGGTGCGACATTTATCGAGGGGGCGACATTTGTCGTGGGTGCGATATTCATCGAGGGGGCGACATTTGTCGTGGGTGCGACATTCGTCGTGGGGGCGACATTCGTCGTGGGTGCGATATTTGTCGAGGGTGCGACATTCATCGTAGGTGCGACATTTGTCGAGGCGGCAATATTTGTCGTGGGTGCGACATTTGTCGAGGGGGCAACATTTGTCGTGGATGCGACATTTGTCGAGGGGGCGACATTCATCGTGGGTGCGACATTTGTCGTAGGAGCGTCATTTTATAGTGTTGTAACATTTGTCATGGTGGCGACATTCGTCGTGGTGGCGACTTTATTAAAGTCAAAATTAATATTTGTAGGTCAAAACGCATATTGTTTTACAAAATAAAATTTGTAATATTTATGTATATTTTTTACGGTTATTTTGAGTACTCATATGTTTATGTTGCGGGCGAAACCCTCCTTGATGGGGCGGACGAAACCCATCGTCACCGTTCGGGTACTATCGCCCATGGCCATTGTGGCGGAGCCCTGTGTCGGCAAATCACACACACACACACATAACACACACACACACCAGATATATATATATAAATATAATATATAATATATATATATTATACACACACACACCATATATACATATATAGATACCATATATATACATATAATATACACATATATACATATATATGCATATATATATACACCCATATATATACAACCCCATATATATATATATATATATATATATATATATATATATATATATAATATATATATATATATATATATATATATATATATATATATATATATGTTGGAACACCCTATTACTAATTTGGGTCAGGATCACTATGTCTCTAGGAATCTGTGTTTGACCTTCTGTATAGCTTAATAGGTCAATTAGAATTGAGTCTAAGGGTTAGAAGTCTAGGATTGGAAGCTGCCCTGAAGACCAAGTTTTTCTGTAGACCAAGTCTAATCGTCGAGCTCAGCACGACGATTCGTCGAACTCCAGTCGACGATCGTCTAGCTCAACTTCTACAGATCGTCGAGCTCCATTCGACGATCGCTGAGCTCAACCTCATAATATCGTCGAGCTCCACTCGACGATCGCTGAGCTCAACTTCACAATATCATCGAACTCCATTCGACGATCGGTGAGCTCAGGTCGACGATTTTGACTCTGCATGGATCCTTATCTCTGAGCTCAGTTCGACGATCTTTGAGCTCAGATCGACGATTATTTTGTTGCTTGAATTTCTCCAGTTCGCTGAGCTCAGCTCGACGATAGCAGAGCTCAGTTCGACGTTTTCAGTTATCTTCTAGATTTAAATTCAAATCAGTTAGAAGTTATTCTGCATTTAATTCAGAAGATCTGCTAGCGTTTTCATTTACTTCTGGACCAAGTTTTCAAGGGATTTTTCAAGGAATAATTCTGTGGACTTTCCTTCAGAAGAAATTATGCAATTAAAGGCTGTAATCAATGCAGACCAACGGCTATCTTTGACAGAGTGATATTCTATTCTGGCACAGAGCATAAAAGATAGAAGTTTTTGAATCAAAAGAGAGATTTGACAAGAAGAGGACACACAAACTCAGTATACAGAGACTTTTTCAAATTCTTCTGTCAAAAAGAATCAGAAGAACACTCATCAGAGAGATCAAGCTTTCAAAAATCTTCAGATCTCTTCAGCTCTCAAAGTGTTCATGGCCAACATCATTTCAAGACTCCAGACTCTCAACATTTCAGCTTGCTGAAATCATCTTTTGCTGGAGATCTAACTTTGAAGGCCTATCACCCTCAGCAAAGCTCTTCTTCCTGAAGATCAAGGACTCAGGGGGAGCTTTGACATCAATCCACTTAGTCTTCTCAGTTGATTGAGAAAGAGAAGACTGCCATAACTCTCTCTCACCCCCACTCTGTAAAGGGTTTTTCAAACTCCCTTCAAAAGTTTGAATCTGGTTTTTGAGTACCTTGTCAAAAGCTCATTGGTGGCAAGACATCTGATCAAAAAATCTGATTTGGTTTTTGAGCACCTTATCAAAAGCTCATTGGTGCCCAGGACCGGATCAACTCATCCTGCAGTGGATTCCTACCTAGGGTGGTAGAAGAGTGGATGTACCCAAGTTTGGGAACCACTACATATTTCCTTGTGTCATCTGGTTCTGCTTGTTTTTCTTTTTGTTTCTGGCCTAGATTTTCTTATGCTTAGCTCTTGCATAGCTTAGTTCTGTGATTAGTTTTATTTCTGCTTCCCTGCTCACACTCATTACAACAATTGTTGTAAAGCTTTGCAAAAGGTTTCTTTATGTTTTAAAAGCACCATATACTCTATTCACCCACCCCCCCCCTCTAGAGTATATCAGATCTAGTTTCCCTTACAATTGTTGTATATACACACACCCATATATACACCCATATATACATAGATACATATACACCCATATATACATAGATACATATCCACCCATATATACATAGATACATATACAACCATATATACATAGATACATATACACCCATATATACATACATATATATACACCCATATATACATATATATACACCCATATATACATATATATATACACAATATATATACACATATATACATACAAGCAGTCGCGCACGGGGGACCCGTGGGGCAACACGTCGTGGGGGCGACATCATCGTGGGTGCGATATCATCGAGGGGGCGACATTTGTCGTGGGTGCGACATTCGTCATGGGGGCGACATTTGTCGAGGGGGCGACATTCGTCGTGGGTGCGACACATTGTCGAGGGGGGCGACATTCGTCGTAGGTGCGACATTGTCGAGGGGGCAACATTGTCATGGGTGCGACATTGTCGAGGGGCAACATTTGTCGTGGATGCGACATTTGTCGAGGGGGCGACATTCGTCGTGGGTGCGACATTTGTCGTAGGAGCGTCATTTTATAGTGTTGTAACATTTGTCGTGGTGGCGACATTCATCATGGTGGCGACATTCATCGTGGGGGCGACAGTCAGCGGGGGCGACATTCGTCAGGGGCGACATTTATTGCGGGGGCGACATTTGTCGCGGGGGCGACATTTTTTGCGGGGCGACATTTGTCGTAGGGGAGATATTGGTCGTGGGGGCAACATCGATCATGCGCGGCGATATCATTTGTGGTCTCAGATATCGATCGTGAACGGAAATAATGGTTGCGAAAGCTTTCAAACATATCTAAAAGAAGTAATACAATGCATAATATATTCATAAAAGTACACTGAATACAAAAAAAAAGAATAAAAAATAGTTCTTGAATATTACAAATGTTACATTAATCCATTCAATCTACGTAATTTGGCTCGATGCATGTAATTTTGTGAATATTTCTTTGAACACCACATTTCTAGTGTACACTCCTTCGTGCTCCTCCAATGTACCATTTTTAACCATCACTTTAGTGCTATTTGTAGAAACTCCTCTTGACAATGCCACATACAGTTGTCCATGGCTAAAAACATCATTTGGTCAATATACTCCAACATTTGAAATTGTTTGGCCCTGTGATTTGTTGATGGTTAGAGCATAGCTCAATCGTATTGGGAATTGCTTTCAGGGTGAGCTCGAATGGCATCTTAACATCCTCTGCGCTCTTCAAGGGAATTCGTGGTAGAAATACTTTGTGCCTTTTAAACTCCCCACTCAATACTTCAGCTTCAATAACATTTCTTGAAAAGTTTACACATATAAGCCTTGTTCCGTTGCACAACCCAATTTTTGGATCAATATTTCTAAGAAACATTATCGGTGAACCTTTCTTGAGATTGAGCTCGTGAGGTGGTAGATTCCCTGGATTTATTGAATTTAAGAATTCTGGAAAATATAAATTATGAGTGTCATCTACTACTGAGTCAAAAGAATAGTAAGTTTTGCATTCTCCCGGAAATTTTTCAAGACATTTTTCATTTATTTTGTTGACATCTTCATTCAAAGGCATTACTATGGCTCTGCTTTCCATGTAATTGACATCTATTGGGGAACCAAGCTCAGGGAATATTGCATCGATCAATATATTTATTGAGCGTTCATCTACCCAAGGTATGACCATGGAGGTTGGAATCTGAATCATATCATTTAGAACGGCTGGCTCATCACCGTTACCCACGCACAGTAAGAACTCCGAGAAATATGGATCGTCGTGAGCTCTCATATTCATTGTTAAGCTAAGAATGCGAACATTCATCCATAAATACGATTCAACAATGCTTGCGCTAATAATTTGAGATTTTGTTTCATTTACGACGACCGGTGTCAGCTGACGGAAATCACCACCAAAGATCATAACCTTACCGCCGAAGGGCTGATTGACGTCAAGGACATCCTTGAAAGATCGATACACAACTTCGAATGCCTTTTTATGAATCTTTGGGGCCTCATCCCAAATAATTGCCCCGGCTTGTTGTATCAATTCACGCAAATCAGACTGCTTATTAAATCTACAGGTCAACATTATTTCATATCTGATAGGTATTTTGAACTTCGAGTGTGCAGTCCTCCCACCCGGGAGTAGGTTTGCTGCGATCCCCGATGAAGCTGTGGCTAGTATAATGAACCCTTCCTTTCTGAAAGTTGCCAGCAATGCTCGATAAAGGTAAGTTTTTCCCGTACCTCCTGGACCGTCCAAGAAGAACATTGCATTTTGTCATTTTCGTATAGATGCACCGATGATGTTGAATGCAGACAGCTGTTCTGGATTAAATGAGTTTACTGAATTTAAATCATCATCTGATATTAAGAACGAACGTTCATGTTCTATTAGGCTAGAGAAGAGGTGCAAACCCTCAAAACCTTCACTTATGGCCGGCAAACCAAAATCTTTTATTGTTTTCTTATGTTGTTGTAGAATGTCATCTAAATCATGAAGTAACTTATCTTTTTTATAAGTACTATTTGAAGTGCTGCTTGAAGTATAATCTTCCGTCATACTGTCAAAATTCTCATTCCACAGATCTTGTACAAATGTCGGTTCACAGTATAACAAAATTGTTGCAAAAAGCCTTCTCAACGAAATTGGCATTCTAAAACATCTTGCTTCAGCCAGGCAATCTCGAATGTTATTGTCCTCTTCAAGAAGTCTGTGTTGCTCTGCAGCCTGTTTAAAGGTTGTACATTGAACACCGCCGATAAACTTTAGATCCTCAAACGATTTTGGACCCTTAACATGATTAAGTAGCAGTTGTAAGTAAAACCTTTCGCCTTCCATTGGGTTGACTGCATATATTTTACCAATAATCTTTTGATTTGATACTCTCGGTATCCACTTGCGCTTGGCAGGTAAATATCTGTAATATTTTGGAAGATCTTTATATAAGTATTTCTCACGCTCTTGGTCGTCATTATACAAACGAAAAAATTCAGTTATCATCGATTTGGAGTTCCTCTCATTTGCCAAGACACTTGAAATCGTGTCCCCACTACCGAAGTGAACCTGATGTTGATTTGGTAAATGAATTTGCAATCTCGAAACAGAAGGATACATCCTCATCATCTCAGACTTAAATATTTTCCACAATTCCTCCGGTGCACAAACCCAACGACCATCAACGTACTTGCTCACCTCATCATAATTAGGGGCAGGGCGAACTTCAAATGACACGCAATCATGTCCCTTGTAGACATACTTGTACAAATACTTAATACTCTTAATACTACTACATATCTCCACATTGATGTGACAATCATACCTTAAGAGTAACCACGGGTTGTATGGAACGACCCATCTATTATCCACCACAATGCCACGACCAACTGTAATAGTTCTACTATTATCATTCCGATGTCGTTAAACAGGATAAGAGTCATTCCCTTGAACATTATACTTTGCAAAAGACGTAGGATACCCCTTACTGCACACAAAATTCTTCATGCATTGTGCATTCGGTTTAAAGTGACCACATGCTCCATGTATCATATGTTTTATAACAGCATCATATAAAGGGCGATCCGCCTCTTGATTGGGTATCTCAGCGCTAACCAAAGAATCATACTCATCTGGAGTATTTAATTTGTCTTCCGCATCAAAAATAACCAACATATGTACGTGTGGTAGACCTCTCTTTTGAAACTCAATAATGTGAACGTGCATAACCACCTTTCCAAGGATACCTTTATTGAAGATCTCATCCTTTAAGTTTTCATATTTAGCTCAAAAGATTCTCGTAAGTAGATCTGGACGATCATGCGGAAGTTGTCCTGGATAAAATTCTTTTTTGATTTCACTCCAGTTAGGATTGCATGTCATTGTTAAAAATATATCTGGTTTGTCGTAGTGTTGCACGATTGACATTGTATCTTGATACCTCTGATACATATCCCGAGGGCTGCCAATGAAGGAAGACGGAAGGACGGTTCGTCGCCTAATGTTTCCTAAGCAAACAGAATTATGAAAGAATTAAGAAAGAATAAATGAAAGACGTTAATCAGCATCAGCACATATTAGAATAGTTTGAGAAGCACGAATAAGCAAGTAAATATACCTGCATCATTTTCACCAGCATTTAAGCAATCTTGTAATCCTTGATAAAGCTCCGCACGAATTTTATTTTGATTTAGTCTAATCCATCTAAATTTTTGAGTCTCAATCTTGATGTAATTATCCACAACATATTGTTGAAGCAGTCGTCCTCCGCGAAGAAGTATTGATGAATTATTCGTGCATATCTGTATTAGGCCACAAACTATACGAAATTAGGAAATTAAAAATCTATTACACGAAGCTCTAAATCAACAGTCGTGAAATTTATAACCTAGAGCAAGCATGCGTAGTAGTCACAACAACTAACACGTAACCCCTGATCCGTCTGTAAAGCTAAATCCCAACCAAAAGTACCGTGCGAGAGCAGGAGTGGGTATTGTAATGGATCTTAAAAACCTGCATACTCCCTGACTGTAGTCAAATGCCCGCTTGTAGAATGGACTTTGATGTCCCTATCGGTAGACTCAGCGAAATCTTCAGCTCCCACCAACACTGCAGCTACTTGAGATGCGGTAGGAAGGATATATTGTCGATCGGTAGACGGTCATTCACGAATAAGTAGTTGACACGACTGTAACTGCTGGTGTTGAGCAATCTGTCTAAATGATATGATATATGGGTTGTGTGTATCAAGGATATCTTTGATCTCATTCAATATTTCCATATCGAGTCCATTATTTCCCGCCAAACGATGTGATGTCTCATGTTCGGTGTCATAGATGAACATTTGTAAAAATCGTGGTCTGTCCCCAGGAGTAGGAAGAAGAGAACCAATTTTGTAATCTATAGCCCCATGTGCTCTGAAACTGTACAAACCCTGGTTGAAAGCTGGAAGTGTTTCGTCAAGTGTAACGCCCATGGATGTGAAAGAGAATACATGGTTGTATGCATGTATATTTTGCCTGAAATGACGCCCTCTTGTTGTCTGATCAGTGTAAAGAGCCAACAACTATGGGGAGACAGGAATGGCAGGTAAAATTACTTTGCCAAGTTTACAACATAAATTTTTTGTTTCTTTGTGGAATAATCAAGCTGCACAGTGAGGGCAAATCATTGGTTGTGGGAGCTAGAAGACGCGGACGTTGTCGGAGGAACGATAATTTCTTGCAATATTACGACGTCCTGTCCGCAAAGTGGGCGCAGAACTGTCATCTTCAATTTCATTCGGTTGATTTGGAGGTTCTGGATGTGTTGGTTGGACTTCCACGGCCGATGGTAAAGTCATCGTTGAGCGTGATTGTGCTCTCCTTGCATTCATTACACTCCATTGTTCTGCAGTCAATGACTGTCTCCAATTACTAACACGTACTCAGGTCGACTCTCGAGTTTGCTCAGCGGTTGCCGCCGAAGTTGAAGGAGGGCCTCTTTTATGTTGGACTATCCCACCCTGGTTTGGCAATGACGACGATGCCTCTGCATGATTTTGGCTGGCCATCTCCAAGTGTCTGCGATGCGATGTAATGATCTCATAAATTATCTATTTTCTTTCAGACTTGTAATCGTTTTTTGTGTCTGATGAAGTACCATTTGGTTAAAAGTAAACTAATTTAATTCCATACAGGGTACACGGGGCAATGCCCCTGCGGCCAAGCGCGACCGTACCAGGCTCGCGAGGAAAATTATTAATCGCTTAAGAATTAGTATTGATATTGACATTATTTCTAAGAATCATTTATGCTGTGTGCAAAATGAGATCAGGCTGTTAACACATTACTAAGTTCATAGTATAAACTGAACTATCTCAAGCAGTGTGGGGTTTTCCAAGATTGAGTTAGGCAGGATTTAAACTCCGACACTGCTTTGACTAAAAAACAGTTACTTAAAAAAAGCAAGGAGAAGCATGTAATTTAGCACCTATGTTTTCAGTCGGATTAACACCACATCACTGAAATCAGTGAATAACCTCAACATTTGCAATTAGCACCATCAACAAATTATTAATACTATAGATAGAACAGATTTCAAAACAATTTCAAGGAACAGAGAGTTAAATCAAAATCCAAACTATAAAAAACATATTGTTTTGATTAAAAACATTGGAAAATCTAAAACTGATTCAGTTACAGATTTTGGAATATACAAAAACAATTTTTCTTTGCTAAATGAAAAAAAAACCTAAGAACATGAAAAAAATGAATGTTCTATATTTGAAATGAAATCCAAAGAAGAGATCAGAAATCCTCACAGGGATGCAGTTCAATGTTTGCGAAGTAAGGGAACATGCTCTGTGTCTACAGGCCTAAAATCATGAAAAAAAATGAGATCATAAGTCATGAAATCCTAAAATCCTCCTAAAAGCCTAAAATCCTAAAATCCGAAAATCATCAAATGAGATGATCAAAAAATCCTGTAATTTTACAATTGTTTGTCCACTGTTTGGGAAAGATATGGATAAAATTTCTATTACCTGTTCGAATCTAAGCCATTCATTTCTAGTACCTGATCATACAACAAATTCTTCAATTTACAAATCTTAAACTCAAAACTATCAAAACGATGACATAGATGTTACTGCCGAATGAGTAGAGAAAAAGAGGGGCTCAATTCCACATATAATTAGAAAGCTCTTAATTTGGCTATCCAATATAACAACACTATCGAAGATAAACAGATGAGAGATTTGGTATATTGGAATCATATAATGCTGAATAAAATGTTGGAAAATGATTTGGCACTTTCATAAATTGATATGGGGCTCTAAGTAAATACGCTTTTTAATAATAAAAACATGATAGAGATCTGAAAAAAGATTGCTCGTCAATGTTTATATTTGTTGTGGGGGCGACAAATGTCGTGGGGGCGACATTTGCCTTAGAGGCGACAATTATCGCGGGGGCAACATTTGTCGCAGGGGCGATAATTGTCGTGGGGGCGACATTTGTCGTGGCGCGACATTTGTTGTGTGAGCGACATTTGTGAGCAACATTTGTCGAGAGGAGCGACATTTGTCGTGTAAGTGACATTTCTCACAAACACATTTTACAACACATTTAGAAATGTGTTTCTCACTAACACAGATCAACAAAAAGTAGAAAAAACAGAGAACAAAACGCCAATCTTGTAGGATGATAAATCTAAACAAAGCAAACGATCAAAAAAAAGTCAAACTAAACAAAAATGATCTAACAAAAAGAGATAAAAAGTTGAAAACTAAAATCTGAGAACATGGCAGGAGGTTGAGTCTAATGCAAAAAAAAGATCTAAACATGAATGAATCGGCATGGCAGGAGGTTGATGAAGCTTTTCTAACATAGTGGAGGAGAACTCCATTATTTTAGAGAACTGGGAGGAAGCAGACGATAGTTTGGCTAATGTAGACCAACGATAAAAAAAATATGAAATCACAAAAATTTGAAATAAAATATTTTCTGATTTATATTCTGAGATAGAGATAGAGCAGAAAACAGAGGGGAGAGATTGAACTATCAGCAAATTAAATTAAATCCACAGCGAAGCCTATTGAAAAATGAATTAGAGATAGGAAAAAACAGCAAGTAATAAACATCAATCCTGCAGCTATATAAACAGCGAGTAAATCAAATGAATTAGAGATAGGGAAAAGAAGGAAAAATCACAAAACTGCATTTTTTAGAGGTGATCCAAGTTCATATTTTCCAAGTTCATATTCCCAATAAATCATAAAACTGCAGATTTGGTAAGCTATAGTGAGATTCAGCAACCATATAAGCAGATTCAGTAAAATACAATAAATAATCTACAAAAACAGTTACATATACAAAAATGCTCAGTTGTGTCAAAAATGATCACTTTTGTTAGAGTTACATATATAAAAATGCAGAAAAACAGGTTAAAAATAAAAAATCAGAACATTAGGGTTAAGAAAAATGCAAAAAAAACTTCCAGCTAGACATTAAGGCTCACAAAATAATACAAAAATCCAAAAAATCAAAACATTATAGTTTCTTGCTCAGTAATGGAAAAACGGGTTAAAAATCCCATTAAGGCTTACTTGTGTTAGAGTTGTCCAGTGCCCAAAATGGTGGAATCAAAAATGATCTGCTACAGGATGAATCAATGATCTGCTACAGGATCGATCAATGGATTTAGCCAAAAATTTGTTTTATTGGAGGAATGGTATGGAATGAGAGAAGAGAGGCATACCTAAAGGTTAGGGTGCATAAATCCACGATATATACAGCAGAAGACCCAAAAATCCATGAAAAAAAAACCTTGGATCAGAGAAATCCATGAAAAAAAACCAAGAAATCCAAAACCCCAAAACCTAAGATCAACAAATCCTCACCGTGCGCAGTTTGAGGTTAGCGAACGTGATCTGCGTCATTTGTAAGTGAAGAGGCTCTGCGTCGAGAACGTATGAGGAGGTGTCGGAGAGACGGAGGGAGCGAAGAGAGGGCTGGTTCTGCGAGAGGGGAGGAGGGAGGTGAAGAAATCGCTGTAGTGCGGGAGCGGTGGAGGGGAGCGAATAGTTGTGCGGGATAATTTTGGTTTAGGGTTTCAGCATGCCAAAATAATGGATCGAAATGTTGCCCGCCCTTTGAAATTTTGAGCGGGAGGATCGAAATTTTTAGCGGGGCACATCGGTGGAAAAACAGAAATGACTAAAACCACCCATAATTTTGAAATTAAAAGAAGACATAAAGGGGTATTTTGGGTAAGTGAATGTTACATCATGCCTTGAAATGGGTTTCCTTATAGTATAAAGACAAAAATAGTTACATATACAAAAATGCTCAGTTGTGTCAAAAATGATCAATTGTGTTAGAGTTACATATACAAAAATGCAGAAAAACAGGTTAAAAATCAAAAATCAGAACATTAGGGTTAAAAAAAATGCAGAAAAACTTCCAGCTGGACATTAAGGCTCACTAAATAATACAAAAATCCAAAAAATCGGAACATTATAGTTCCTTGCTCAGTAATGTAAAAACAGGTTAAAAATCCCATTGAGGCTTACTTGTGTTAGAGTTATCCAGTGCCCAAAATGGAGGAATCAAAAATGATCTGCTATAAGATGAATCAATGATCTGCTACAGGTTCGATCAATGGATTTAGCCAAAAATTTGTTTTATTGGAGGAATGGGGTGGAATGAGAGAAGAGAGGCATACCTGAAGGTTAGGGTGCATAAATTCATGAAATATACAGCAGAAGACCCAAAAATCCATGAAAAACAACCTTGGATCAGAAAAATCCATGAAAAAAAACCAAGAAATCCAAAACCCAAAATCCTAAGATCAACAAATCCTCACCATGCGCAGTTTGAGGTTAGCGAACATGATCTGCGTCGCCGGTAAGTGAAGAGGCTCTGCGTCGAGAACGTGTGAGGAGGTGTCGGAGAGGCGGAGAGAGCGAAGAGAGGGCTGGTTCTGCGAGAGGGGCGGAGGGAGGTGAAGAAATCGCTGTAGTGCGGGAGCAGCGGAGGGGAGCGAATAGTTGTGCGGGATAATTTTGGTTTAGGGTTTCAGCATGCCAAAATAAAGGATCGAAATGTTGCCCGCCCTTCAAATTTTGAGCGGGAGGATCGAAATTTTTAGCGGGGCACATCGGTGGAAAAACAGAAATGACTAAAACCACCCATAATTTTGAAATTAAAAGAAGACATAAATGGGTATTTTGGGTAAGTGAATGTTACACCATGCCTTGAAATGAGTTTCCTTATAGTATAAAGATATATACACATATATACATATATATACACCCATATATATATACACTCATATATATATATATATATATATATATATATATATATATATATATATATATATATATATATATATATATATATAATACATACATATATACATATATAGATACATATATACATACATACTTACATACATATATACATATATAGATACATATATACAAACATATATACATATATACATATATAGATACGTATATACATATATAGATACATATATATATATTAGCATCTTCGAACAGGCTCCGCCCGTTCTCGATGCGTCGCTGCGGGTTTCGCCCGCAACAAAGCGGGCTTCGCTCGCCCGGCATACAATTTAAAAATTTTAAAGTTCAAAATTTTAATTTTTTGATTTTTTAAATAATTATTTAATTATTTATTAATAATATAAATTATTTAAATATAAAAAAAATAAGAAAATCGAAAGAAAAAACCCCCCCCGCACTGGCAACCGCCGCCTCCGCCCGCCGCCGCTGGCGGCTTGCCCAGCGCCCACCGGCGGGTTCGCGGGCCTCTGGCGAACCCGCCGGGGGTTGTCCGATGGCGAGCGGGCAGGGCCACCGCCAGACAACCCCGGCGGGTTTGCCGGAGGCCGTGAACCCGCCCGTGGGCGCCGGGCAGGCCGCCGGCGGCTCCGCCGGCGGGGGTGAGGCGTGAGAGGCTGGAGGTGGAAAAAGGGTTATCGGGAATTTTTCTCCTCGTAACAGTGTTCTGAGAACTTATTTGGATATTTGCAGACCTCCTTCTTTGAATCCAACGGCCCGTGTTTGATGGAGCTTGATCGGACGGTGCAGATGAGTTTCATGGTGTGATCTCAATATACATATTGTATTATATAAATATATATATATATATATATATATATATACATATATATATATACATATATACATATATATAGACATATATACATATATATATAGACATAGATACATATATACATATATAGATACACACACATATACATATATACACATATACTATACACATATATATATATACATATGTATACATCCATATATATACATATATATATACATATATATACATATACATACATATAATACATATAAATATATACATATACATACATATATATACATATAAATATATATGTATATACATACATAGATATACATATAAATATATACGTATATACATACATATATATATATATATATATATATATATATATATAGATATATATATATATATATATATACGTATATACATACATGTATATATATACGTATATACATACATATATATAAGTATATGCATACATATATGTATACGTTTATACACACACATATATATAATATATATATCGTATGCGGGCATGCTTGCGTGCGGGCTTACGGACTGACTATTTTGGGGATCAAGATGATTTCAAATCGAAAAGTGATCAAAATGAAAGTTGTAATCTCGGCGAGACAAACATTTTTCATGTTGATCACTTTTTGATTTGGAGCTGTTTTGACCCTCGATTTTGGCCTCGAAATCTGGGGCGGCGAGAGTGCTACACTAGCAATCTCGCCGCCCCAAATTTCGAGGCCCAAATCGAGGGTCAAGACAGCTCCAAATCAAAACGTGATCAACATAAACGTTGTTCGTCTCACCGAGATCTACAACTTTTATGTTGATCACTTTTCGATTTTAAGCCATCTTGACCCTTGCCCGTACTCCCATACATCCGCACTAGATACTTCCCCATATATATATACGTATATATACATAGGTATGTATAAATACATATATACGCACCTTTGAATATTTGATCACATAGGTATGTATATATACGCACCTACGTATATATACGTATATATACATAGGTTTGCGCCTTTGAATATTTGATTGCGGGTTTGAAACTGGCGGGCCGGTCTGTTTGTTAAGCCCCCGGATTGCGGGTTCGAAACTGGCGTGCCGGTCTGTTTGTTAGGTTGGCGGGCGGACCGGTGCTTTAATATTATTGCAGAATTTTAGGCTTAATTTTGTAGCACCATATTATAGGTTTGGGCTCGGCTGATGGGTTGTAGGGTGCCCTACAAAATATCTAGATTTTAGAGTCCCTATATAGGTTTAGGAGATCTAAGAAAAATTATGAACGGCCCTGATTCGTTGCTGTGATCAACGGTTGCGATCAACATTTCGGTTTATATTCAACGGTTGTGATTGATCAAGAGGTATAAACCTAAAGATACTCCTCTCTCTATCAAATTAACGTGGTATCTCAGTCCTGATGGGCCATATCATTGTTTATGTATTGTTCCCCTTGACTGCACCCGACACAGTTGAAAATATAAATTTCATGGATCACCAATGGCGGAAGGTTAGACATTCATCGTGCATTGTAAGTTGCATCCATTATCTGACAACGCACTAAAAGAGAAATGCATTTCAAAATAGATCTTTTCATTTCATTACTTTAAAGTTCAAAACATTACATGGAACAAAATGCCCTGAATATAAACATAAAACGAGGGCACGATGCATCACATTCTGCTACAGTAAACTAACCAAAACACACACTAATAAACACTTATATACTTAAAGTAAAAAATGAAAATTTTCATGCTTGCAGTTTGAGTCCCTGCATTTCTCCCAGTGAGCGTCTGACACTTTAAAAACTGCAGTGATCACCTCCATCCAAAGTCGGTACCCCTTTTCCATTTGAATCTGTTTCTTCTCCTATGCCTACTTCCTACTATCGTCGACCACAACTTCGTCCTTGTAAAAGATTTAATTTTCTACAAGGTTAGTCAATAGACTAAGTGAATTTTTACTTTTTTTACCACTTACAATGAAAACAAGGTTATTAACAAATATAAGTATTAGAAATACTAACATATAAAAATGATATTCCTATTATTATTCATTTGAAGTAGACAGTGAAACTAAACCACTTCATGTTCATTTGTAGGATATAAAGTAGTATACATATGAATATATACCAATAAGAATGATTCTTCAGGTTAACTTAGTCATTTGCTTACTTTCTTAAACTAACCCTTTACTTTCTTACTTTTAAACATATCATTATGTGTATCTTTATCTTTCTTTTCTTGACAAAGTTAAAGATAAATTCCATATTTTTGTTCATTCATTCATGGGCCCAATATGAACTTTTCTAGCACGTTCACATTCTGTTCGATCCAGGGCTATCATCTTTGATAAAGTTCGTTCAGGACACGTGACTCGAATTCTTCATAAGCATTCACTTTGAGCCGATGCTATCATCTAGCATGAAGTTCGGTCAGGACACCTGAATCAAATTCGTCATAGTGGGAGAAAACTCACGTCCTTCCTCCTCACCTTGGTTAACCCTTAATAGTGTTCTTATGCATTGATGTGTCATTCATCATTTAAACCTTTTCATTTTATGTCATTATTTCATATTTAGGTTTTACTAGTTAGTATCAATAATATCTCCCTTTAGGTTCTTTCATCTCTTTTCTTTTTATCCAAGTTCCCTATAGACGACTTATGTTGTTTGGGCATACTGAATAATATCCTTTTAGGGATTCCAATTGTCCATGACTTTAAATCAGATGTAATCATAAATTCATAAAAATATTATTCAATAATGTGCTTCAATTTCTAATACGGAAATCATACTCAAATGTATATAAGTAAATATTTAATTAATCATAGATACATATAAATAATAAAAATAGTATAGCATATGTTAAAGAAGTAAGATCTCACTATAGCATTACCCTTTCCTGGGTTCGTATCCCTTCCCCCACCCCCACGTGAAGCCGTCTATAACAAGATTTATCCTTGATTGGAATTCAAAGAGCCTGAAGATAACATTTTCCACATTGAATTTCATTTATTCAATTTCATTTCTTACATCGTGTGAGTTGCATTTGCGAGGGAAAGATTTCCCTAATGTATTTAGGAGGATGAGTTTAATATTCATAAGATTACTATGGGTAGAAGAATAAGCGAAAAGAGCTTGTCATCGATAATTAAACTCAAGACGACAAAATAGATCATTAAGAATCTTGCGAACTAATATAATTAAGATATTTCATCAATATATGGTCAAGATAACTCAAAGTAGTCATTGCCTCTATGACAAGGTAAAGGAACATCAAAACAAAGTTTTTTTTTCAAACAATTTTAAAACCGCTGACCATAAGCTCGCTTGAAGGGAAAATATGCATGAATCACATCACACTTAGCTCATTTCTTTAAATTTCTTGAAGGATAATTCAAGGAGAGTAAGAAAAGTTTTCGTCATCAGTCATGATATCCCAAAACACCCCATGCATTAATTAAGAAATTGTTGCTATTGAATACAAAGAAGGGGGTTTGTAAGAAATTTTCATAACAACGATTAATAAAGCCTAATTCTTTAAATAGATGGGGAAAGATAGAACAGTGAAGGGATTTAAGCTTATTTGCAAAACCAAAGTTTCAGCCATCTATGAAATGCAACCATTGAAGCTTCCATTATCAAAATGCAAAGGAATGAAGATAGAAGTAGTATTATGGATATATATCTCAAATCCTCCGAGAAATGAAAGTCGCTTGTGTTGAATGGAAGAATGCGGGATGCACAGTTGTAGGGAACAACGATGGCTCAAGACACTGGAATATTCTCAATATGAAACCGATCAAAAGCAACGATCTATTAAACCCGCTATTAAGCCAAGATCAATAAATCTCACACACCCAGCCGTTAGATTGCATCCGATTGTTTTAATTAGGACGTTTGTAATCCACTTAAGGGTATATGAATCATTAGTCATTCCCACTAAGCTAACCTTCAATCAAGACAGTCGGCCAAGCTTATTCTTCGGGCCAAATTGAGTCCTTTTTATACACAATTATCTTTACTTATATACAAGGTTGTAAATATTGGATTTCAGCGACGTGTTAAATTGAGTATTTAAATGTCGGATATCCAAAGTCGAAGACATATCATGGATATTTAAAATATCGGATATTCATCTCCCAAGTAATATATTTATGCATACGAATTATAATTACTTGCTCTAAAATTAAAAACTAGTAGTGCAAAGATCATCATCGTTGGCTGTAGCCATCTATGGTGGCGCTTCTTTGTGGGTGATCCCTCTAAACTACATTCATCTCTAATTTTTTTTCTTAAATACTCAAGCCCTTGAAGCTAATGTTTTTAATCCCTCCCAACACTTAACCCCTTGGAAATTCTTTCAATCTATCAACTACCTCTTCATCTTCCACCCTGTCATTCTCAAACTTCGATAAATAGTAAATAAAATTGAATGTTGTAAGTTATCATTTGAATGAATGAAAATTTTGAGATGGGATTCAGTTTTTTGATCTCTTTTCTCTCTTTTAGAGGTATGGGGGCCAGGGCGATTCATGTTTATCCCATGTCCATGGTGTTTAATAAGCACTGGTATTCTTTAATGTTGTTTGTTGTTTCATGGTGTGCAAGAATTGCAATGAGCAACTTATGACATAAGGATGAACTTGATATCCCCTAGGCGATAAGCCCTACAGCTGAGCAAATAGATCACAAATGCAATGTTGTTATAAATAGGATGCCATATTTAGGGCCAATATCGTCTCAACCAGCCTAATCACCTAATCAATCTTGTAAAAATGAAAACTTGGACAGACCTCCAACCGCGTGGAGAAGTCTGACGATATTTGTGGAAGAGACCGTTCATATCACAAAGCGATGAAATGAAACTTCTGAGATTTCAAGACAAGGAGTTATGTTCATCCGTGATCAAAATCTCATCTTTGTATTAGAACGCTATTCACGTGTTTTCTTATTATCTTTCATTTTTATCAAGTCTTTGTTGATGTGGGAAATCGGCTTTTTATTTAAGGTGACTAGCGCAGGATTAGACTAGGGGTTTCATGCATCCTCCGTCGCATCTAAAGGCACAAGAAACCATCATGTGTCATGGATCTTTTATTATGTACTTATTTTTTTTATTTTAGGTATGCATTTCTTTTCAAGCGCACGCACTTTTATTTGAAGTTTTTTGGCTTATAAGTTTGACCACCTGATAAGACCTTGAATAAAAGATATGGAATTTTAGTAGTTAAGACGATAAAAACAAGCTTAATTTATTTAAGAACGCGTAAGGTTAATGTTGGAACCAAAAACTGGCTCCAACGAGAGTTCGGACCCTGGGGTGTAGCCGACACATACTTCTCCCAAACTCATGCCCTTGACCAGTAGCTGAGAACTAAAGAACTGACCCTGCGCGTCAGCATGGAGGTCCCTCCACTAACCCGGAAGATCTCAGAGCGCTTCCCCTCCTTAGACAAGTGCTGAGCTAAAGATACCTCAGAAAGCATTACAAGACTTTAGAAAATGAGAAAGCTTGCCTTCTGCGAAAGCTTCACCTCCTTAGCCAAGTCCCGGACTTCTTGTGAGAGCGATTTCGCTGCTTGCTTGGCATACATCTTCGAAGCAATGCGAGAGCTCGACGATAAGCAGAAACAGAACAAGCGGTGTTTTGGGACAGACCCTGTGACATATATATATAGGGCTGAAGTGGGACCCGCAAAAGATCCTCTTCCAAGTCAGCAAGCACTCACTGAATATTAAGGTTTAGACATTTCTTTCCGAGCGTACAACTTGCTCGCAAAGAGCAGAGATTATGTACAACCCCATATTCGCTGAGTGGGACCTTGGACCCAGGTTAGTCGGGTCAGGAGAGTCAAGCGGCGAAAGGGCTTCCCCCAAGATAGGCGGAAAGGCTTGTGCCTGGATAAGTGGGAAGCCCCCATGGTAGGCAGAATGCTTGTTGAAGGCGCTGGGTGAAAGCCCCTTCACTCAACGCTTTTTAGCCTATGGCGTTGAGTGTGGCTCTTTCACTCAACGCTCTCAACGCTTGTCCTAAGACGTCGAGTGGAGCTCTCGCTCTCGACGCTCTCAGTGTCTTCTGCGTTAAGGTGTCGAGTGTAGATTCTCACGCTCTCGACGCACCAGTGCTTAGACAGTTTTCCTTGGGCCTAGGATGGTCCGGTCAGATTAAGGAAGTAGGCGGGAGGGCTTCTGCATAGGTATGCGAGAAGCCTCCCTCCCAGTGTGGTCCAAAGGTAAATTTACCTGGATACTCTTGGAGGTCTACGTTTAGCTCCTCAGAACAGCAAAGTTTGAATGTTGGCAGACCACTTTGGGTTGCATATAGCCCCTTTGAATAGCGGAGTTATACTATTGGCAGACCAGATTTCTGGATTCTATAAATATACCCACAGGGTATCTCAGAAGGCAAGTTTTTTCATTTTCTAAAGTCTTGTAGCGCTTTTTGAGGTATCCTTAGCTCAACATTTGGCTGAGGATGGGAAGCACTCTGAGATCTTCCGGGTTAGTGGAGGGACCTCCGTGCTGACGCCCAGGGTCAGTTCTCTAATTCTCAAGAATTGGTCAAGGGTCTGTGTTTGGGAGAAGTACGTGTCAGCTACACCCCAGGGTCCGAACTTTCGTTGGGGCCAGTTTTTGGTTCCAACATTTCTGGTGCGGTGAGCATGAGAAGCTACACTCGACGGCTTAACGCAGAAGACGCCGAGAGCGAGAGCTCCACTCGACGCCTTAGGACAATTGTTGAGAGCGTTGAGTGAAAGAGCCACACCCAACGCCAGAGGCTAAAAAGCGTTGAGTGAAGTGTCTTTCACTCAGCGCCTTCAACAAGGATTCTGCCTACCCTGGGGGCTTCCCGCTTATCCAGGCGCAAGCCTTTCTGCCTATCTTGGTAGAAGCCCTTTCGCCGCTTGACTCTCCTGACCCGACCAACCTGGGTCTAAGGTCCCACTCAGCGAATATGGGGTTGTAGAGTTAAATTCCAAAAGATACCCTAAGAAATCAATTCGGGCAATTTATATTTAGGAAAGCATTATTTGGAAACCCCATTACTTAGAAAATCAATAAAACATGGCCCGGTTATTAGAGAAAAGAAATCAAAAAATTATTCTTTGAACCAACATTCTTGGAAGGAATTACTTGGGAAAATACTTTTGGAAATATATTCAGGAGGAAAAGCAATATTCACCTCTATTAATAACTTTGTCTTGGAGAGGAAATGTAGATCCAGACATAACAGCGAAACAACACCCCTTTTTTCTACAATTGACTGTCACCATTGTCCATTTCAGTTCGTCAACACCTTCCATTCTCCGTTCTAGCAGTTAGACGACATCAGGATGGCTCAATCATTCTCCCGCCGCCACCCTACTTTTAAACTTCTGCTCACGAAACCTCCGACGAACCTGTACTTCATCGTTGCTCCGGCCATGTCATCATCCTCTACTAGTCAACGACGGCCAACGACGTCGTCTCTACTCTCCGACGCCCATTCAAGAGACATTTTTGATCTCAGGTTGCTATCGACTGCGACTATACTCTCTAACAACCTGTCGACGAAGGCCGTTGCGACTCTGCACGACAGAATTAGATTAGTCTGATGTCTCCCCTGTCGTATCCTTACCATATCCTTGCTCCAATCATTTAGCTTAACTTATGCAATTCACTTAAATAATTTTAAGTGTATCTCGAACGTTCTTGCTACTATAGTTTTCATTATTCATATATTATTGTTGTGATTCAGTTTGTGGTTGTACGAATCTCGCAATGGTTCAATTCAAAAAATGTTGGAGAGATCATACTCGAATTATAGCTAATGGATTTAACGAAGTTAGATGTTTGAAAATAATTTAACACACAATAACTTTGATTTGACGCACTCAACCTACATCAATTTGGTATCACAGGTTGGTTTGAGTCGCTCCAATTGAGAATCAAGCGATCCGTGTTTTAAAAAAGTGTTTGTTATATATATTTTTTAAATTTTAAAATCTTTATTAAAAAAGAAGAATATTTTTTTAAAAATCATTATTAAATTTATTTTAAAGATTTATTAAGCCCACTAGGGTAATCTCACAATTAAAATAAGTCTTAAAATTTTAGAGTTATTTTTTGATTTTAAATTAGTTAAAAAATTATAAATATTTAGAATTGGTGATTAATTGACGTAATTATTTTAAATGGAAAATCGTGTGGGTCATTTGGAAAATAATGTTGCTAATCTGAGCGTACAAATTAAAAATTTATTTTAAACAATTGAGACGTTGAGTACGAATGTTAACGCGATCATGCGAGATGCGAGACAAGTGATAAACTGATTACGCACGAGTGTTAACATGTTAGAGGCCAATCAACATTTAGGGATTACCCCACACCAAATTGAGGACCATAGGCAACCAGAGCTCGAAAAGTCTAATCCACGATATATTGAACTTGGGCACCTAAACTTAAGGGATCATTCCCGATGTGATTTAGGAGTCGAGTTATACGTTAGCGATTAGAACCCAAGGGTTACTTAGATTGGTGTGGTAAGATGGATCGTTTTTTTGGCTTCGAAACAATTGCTCCAAGCTAGGTAAGTTGAGTATGTTACCCTTATATTGAAAGAGTCGGCTCTAGTTTGGTGGGGATGAATAAAGCACTCTAGATTTACCACCTAACTCTATATAGCCAGAATTTAAAACCCAACTATAAAAAAGGTATGTTTCACCTGATTATTTGCATACCCTCTATCATAGGTTTCAGAATCTGTGACAAGATAAATTATCTGTGGACGAATACAAGAACAAATTTCGCGTACTCTACTCTCGCCTCGACCTCCAAGAGGATGATGACATGACAATATCTCGTTATCAGAACAAGTTACGCTATTTCATTTGAGACCAATTAGAGCTCCATGATTATAAAGACCTAGGAGAAATCTCGAGTCGCCCATATGGAGTAAAGGCCTTGCAAAAGAGGACGCTCGGGATTTGGTCTACTGATAGACCCCCAACCACTCACACCTCCACCCTTACGACTAGGACCATCGGACCCTCTTGTCCGGCCATGCCCCCAAGTACCCCTGCTAAGTCAGTTTTGTTCTATCATTATTGATAGCGGCAGTATGGAGAACTTTATTTCTCAATGCATGATTGACAAATTAGAATTGAAAACACAGCCATTAAGAAAACCTTATTTCCCATCATGGGTTACTAGTAGTACTACAATTCTCATCACACACAAGTGTCTCGTAGAGTTTTCTATAGGTAGTATCTATCCGGATGCGGTCTGGTGTCATGTTGTTATTATCAAGGTCTATCATATCCTATTAGGGCAACCTTGGCAGTACGATGGAAACGTCCTTCATGACAGTGTAAGAAACTCTCATTCCTTCGAGCACAATGGACACAAGATTGTTCTTCCCTAGAAGAATAGTCTTGTTATTAGAGCCCCAAACAAGTCTTTACTTCAATCTACCATTATTTCTGCAATATCCTTTGCCTCTGTCACTATGTTACTGAATGGCTACAATTTCAGCGGGAGATGAAGGATATTACCATAGTTTTTATGTTGTCTGGCATTGATTCCACCCCCACCATATTGGACATCCCTAATGCAGTGTGTCTACTTATTAACGAGTTCTCTGAGATTATGTTTGAGGAGTTGCCCGATCAGCTCCTTCCGATGAGTGATATCCAGCACTACATTGACTTGACACTGAGAGTTAGCTTACCTCATCTTCCCCATTATCGTATGATCCCAAAAGAGCATGAGGTACTCCATAGGCAGATGACCGATCTTATTTCGAAAGATCATATTAGGGAGAGTATGAGCCCTTGAGTTGCTCCCGCATTATTAGTTCCTAAGAAAGATGAAATATGATGCATGTGCGTCGATAATCGAGCGATTAACAAAATCACTATCAAATATCGCTTTCTGATCCCCTGATCGGACGATATGCTTAATATGCTTAGTGGATCTACTGTGTTTTCGAAGGTAGATCTGAAGATTGAGTACTACCCAATCCAGATCCAACTTGGTGACGAGGGAAAGACAACTTTTAAGACAAAAGAGGGTTTATACGATCGGTTGTTGATGTCTTTTTGTCTATCCAATGCACCCATCACATTTATGCGAGTGATTAATGAAGTGCTTAAACCATTTGGAGTTTGCATAGTGGTTTATTTTAATGACATTTTGATTTATAATACTGATTCTGATCAACACCTGATTCATCTTAAGTGTTAGAAATTTTGCGCACAAATAAATTATGTCAATTTGAAGAAGTGCACCTGTATGCCTGATATGTGATAACCTGACTTTTTTAGGATATATTATTTAATCTAAAGACATTAGGGTTGATAGAGAGAAGGCCAAGGCGATAGAATCATGATTTAGCCTTAGGACGATTACTGAGCCTCGAGGATTTCATGGGTTAACATATTTTTATCGGTGTTTCATCGGAAATTTTAGTACACCTATTGCAACTTTAACTAATTGTTTAAAAAGGGTTTTTTATTTGTGCTGAGGAAGTAAAGCGCTATTTTTATTAGTTAAGGGAAGACTCACTAGTGCACCAGTATTAGCATTGCCTTATTTTGAAGAAAAAATTGTGGTCGATTGTGATGTATCCATTATAGGCAATAACACGGTATTGAGTCATGAGGGTCGACCAGTAACAGTTTTTAGTGAGAAGTTGAACGAAAAAAGAATAGATATTCCTCATACGACATGGAGTTCAATGTTGTCGTTCAGGCTCTCCTCCATTGGAGTCATTACCTGATCCATTGTGAGTTTATGCTGAATACAGACCACGAAGCATTGAAGCATTTGGATTCCTAGAGGAAATTAGATGCCACGCCAAGTGGGATACCTAGCTACAAGAGTTCACATTCCATATCATCCATGCCAACCCAACATAAAGAATATGAAAATAGAAGTCAAAATGCACACTACTATATAACAGTCCAAAACAGGTACATCAAATAAAAGAAGCAACCTTGGCTTCCATAATATCAGAGTACATAAATGCCAAACGACTACAAAGATTGAGTCTCTCTACAACTCACATCAGTCACTAACTGCAGCGACAACACCATCACTTCAGGCCCTGTCCCCCTGGCCTGGCTGTCCTCCTACAAAACCTACTGCTGCTCTATTTGCGGGGTTTCCTCCTAAAAAGGAAGACATAGCAACCTTTAGTCATAAAGACTAAGTGGCTATCACATCCGCTCCCCCGACGTCTCCTCGGCACCGGGCGGAGAAATAGACAAGGATACAATATAAGTATGTAACAATAGTATAATCAAGTGAAGAACATGTATATATCAAGGGAGTAGAAACAACAATGAAGTATAACAAGTCTATCAACATTCTACTTTAGCAGTTATACACAATTGTATCAATCCAATAAGCAGGTAAAGAACAGTAGGAAAGTAACTTAACTTATATGAGTGTCCATACAAACATATAAGTTAAAGATCGGCTCAACAGTAAAGTAACTCACCATATAAGAGTGCCCAAGCGAACTTATTTGATGAGGATCCTGTGTATGTAATGAAATGCGATGATATGAATGCAATACAATGACTCACCTATGATCACACACATACAATTGCTATGTCGACACATACTTGAAGTTCCCTCTTTTCGAGCAGGTAGTTAACCTCTCAGACGTCATCCATCGTGGCCAGATGGTGACAGTAGAGCGGGCTTCTCCACTACTAGGCGGGCATCCACACTACCAAGCCTAGGCCTCTGTATGCCTCAACTCTAAGAATACAACATCGGAGCTCCCTACGTACTACGACTCAGAAGGAGCCTCAGGTCAGTGTGCACCAAGGACCAAGCCCAACTGACCTATTATCATGGAACAAAAGAAGCCTATGAGAGCGTATCACCAAAGGACCAAGCCTAACCGTCTACTTGGCACAGAAGGAGCCTCAAGAGTGAGCACCGAGGACCAAGCCTAACTACCGAAAGTCTATTTGTCAACTCCCGTCGGTGTGACGACTGGCGAGCCCGTAGACCTGCTACACAATCCTTAACCTAGGATTATGACACTGAGTGTCAACTCACACTGCATGCAATTTCACGTAGGCATTCCATCAATATACAAGGGCTCCAACCGAGTCCCTTCTTATCATTACCAAACTAGTGCTCAGCAACACTCAAGGGCTCCATGGTGAGTCCTTATCAATATACGATCCTGTGCTCAACAACACTAAAGGGATCCACACCGAGACCCTTATCAACATATTATTCCAGTGTGGCAAACACACACACACACACACACTACTAACCCTTCCACACTTTCATGCATCCAAGCACTCAAGGGTTCCTTGAAACCTAGGTGGCAAGCCACCTTGTACAACATAACAACACACTGATACCCGTAGGGATACTCAACTCTACGCAGTGGACCACTTACACTTTCCATTACTTATCACCTCCCATCGCCATACTTCAACCTCTTCCGATTAATTTTAAGGATCAAGCATTCACCAACAAATATACTTCCACCACGATAATCACATCATCATAAAAATAGTTCACCCCTTTCATTTATGTGAATACATAGTTATGGTTTACTTATTCAATTATCGAGCGTCACAACCTCTTCCAAAACCTATACCATTTACCTAATTACAATCATGCTCAATTATGTTTCTCCAACCACTTGTTTATCACGTTCACATAGGACTAAGTTCGCCAAAACCTCAGCATTTATTCTTATAATTTCTTTACTCAAACCAAACCCAATAATACATTAACCCGAGAGTATTAAGTACACAGGACTTGACTGTACATCCAGTTTAATCGTACATTCCTAAGCCTACATGACTCATATGAAGACGTGTAACCACCCGTTGGAAAGATTTTTTTGAGGGATACAACTTTCGTGTTTAGTCAGAAGCCCAAATATCACTCCTGAAAACGACCTCGAAATTTGTTGTGTGTAGAAAACAGATTTATGCACACATCTTAAAGCAAAATGAATGACATCTGTTCGACTTCTACCTCTTGCCATTCATTCATCACTACTTTCAGAATTTCCTCCTCCCTTATTCACACTCAACAAACAAACTCTCTTCACGAAACCAAGTCCTTCTACTTCAATCGAAGAGAGGCGAGGTTGAAGACTTTAAATCTCTAGGACACAAATCCTAGCATGGCCACTTCCTAGGAAATCTTCTTCTCACGAATCGAAACTCTTTTGAGTCGATATCTCTCCTAGAAGTAACCAGAGATCTAGCACCAAGGGAGTGGGTAGGAAGCATACCTCATTTTAGGCCATAGATCTAGTTATCCTTCTTGGCGGCATCTTCTTCCTCGTAGATGTTGTTCTTCACAGAAAGGTAGATTTATTCTTCTAGGAAATCTGACTCCGGCGATTTCTCCTGTCTCCCTCCCGACGGCTTCGCATAGAAGAGGTATCAACAAGATGGTAAGAGGCGGCTAGGGTTTTGGTTTACTCATTTTTATATCAGTATATTAGGTTAAGTTAACTTGCTACGTGTCATTGCCTCATTGGACCACCCATATTAGGTCTTATTAAAAGGACCGGTGACGCATGCATCCCGAACCCTGTTCAGCCCGCCTGTACAAAACAGTGATTCTTCCTGAACCGAAAATCGCACAAGTTAAATTTGACGAGTATCAACTTCCATACTCGACAAATTGTTGAATCAATACGGGTATACTCGACGAATTCCCGCTGCTCTCGCCAAATTGCCTAAGTGATATTCGATGAATTTGTCAGATATCAACAATGATATCCGACAAATTTCCTTAACCATTTTCTCCAAATCCCGATGTTGAGTGAGTCGATTATCAACCAACGATACTTGACAAATAATGATCAAACTTGATGAATTCGTCTGATATCCTTGATGACATTCGACGAATTTCCCTTGGTCAATTTCTCTTAGGCCTTTCCCCTCTGATTCATTGGGTCTCACTCAAACCTAACCCTTCGGCCAATGCACCCCGAGCCTGAGTCAAGTCTCTTGACTCAGGACTCGTACGAGGGGCCTAGCGCGAAACAGGACATTACACTGTGTGACTGAGGTAGGGTTCTTGTGTTGATCTGAGCTATAGGGCCTTTGTGCCCGAGTCTTAGGATCGAGTTCAGATCTGAGGTAGGAGAGTTATTCTCTCTAAGTTATAGGTCTATTCTCCTAGCCTGAGCTGTAGGACTTTGAGAAAAGTCTGAGGTAGGTGATCTGTGGATCACTGAGCTATAGGAGCATTTCTTGCTCTGTGTGGTAGGGTCTTGGGCTTGAGTATAGGACTTGGAGGAGTCTGAGAAATCTCGAGGGATTTGAGTTGTAATCTCATTGAGCTAAGTTTGGAGAAGTTGCCTTATCTAACAATCTGTTAGCAAAAGTGGGAGGGATAGTATATGTACCCATAATCTGGGGAACTACTATAAATTACTTGTGTGTTGGTTGTGTAATCTTGAACGCTAACTTAAAAACAAATCACAACACACCAAAGAATAAAAGTTATTTAAAAAGACCTAAAAACTAATTCACCCCCCCCTCTTGGTGATTAGATACTCTTGAAACTAAAGATTTTCAAGTGGTATAAGAGGGAATTTGCTCAAAAAGGACTTAACAGTCTGAGTTGATCTCCAAAGAGTAACTAAGAATATCCTTATGGGTTCAGGAGAGAACCATAAAGAGTTTGGCTCCATGAAGCTTCCAATCTACAGGAAGGAGAACTTTGTTATCTGGAAGGAAAGAGTCAGTTTATTTATGGATACATCAGACCCCAGGATTTTCATCACTATACAGGAAGGACCCTTCATCCCCATAAAGGTTACAGTTCTGGATTTCATTGTCCAAATACCTAGAAATATTTTGAGATGACCAAGGATGTGATCATTCTGGCTACCATGGACAAAAGGGCACAAAACATAATTGTCAATGTCATTGATGATTCTACATTCCAGATTCTTGTACACTGCAAGACTTCCGAGGAAATATGGGACACGCTGGTTGTCTATATGGAAGACACTGAGAAGTCAGGGATGACAGGAAATCCATACTTAATCAAGAGTATGAAGCCTTCAGGCAGACCAAGAAAGATAGCATAGCTAAATGCTATGAAAAATTCTTTTGAGTGATGAATGAGTTGAGGACATATGGAAGGGTCTTCAACAACTATGAGTTGAATGACAAGTTCCTCAGATATATAACCAGATACTGGGACACCAATATATATATCATCAGAGAGGTGGCCAAGCTTGCTGAACTCCTTAACACACATTGTTTGGAAAGCTGCTCTCCTATGAGATGCAAAATCTGCTAGAAAGAAGGAGGAGACATCCAACATAGCTCAAGCCGAGGAAAATATTGCGGCCTTCAAGGCTAAATGCTCGAAGAAGAGCAAGGAGAGTATTGCCTCTCCCCTAGGAGGCATGTTGATTCAGACAGTTCTGAGTCAAGTTCATCTGATAGCAACATGTCAGATGGGGAGTTTGTTGTATTCTCAAGGTAGTTCCAGAAGATGATGAAAAGTAAGCAGTGGAGGAACATGTCTTCCTCCTCCTCTCATCACAAGAAGGACCACAACATGGCTGAGAAGAAGTTCTCCCAGAGAGACAGGTATGACACTAAACCCAGTAAACTGTTTTCTTCTAATATTGATTGTTACTGCTGTAACAAGACTGGGTATGTTATTATTGATTGCCCAATCAATAGGAAAGAGCAGAAGAAATCTGAGGAGAAGAAGCGCTACCACCGACACAAGGGAAAGAAGGAAAGGTCCTTTAATGCCAAAAAGGAGAAGAGCTGGAGTCAGAGTGACTCAGCTTCTATAGATTCTGAAGAAGAAGAAGAAGCCTACATAGGACTGTTTGCTGCTGTTGCTAAAAAGATGAAGACTATCTTGCTGCAAGGATAAGTATCAGGGGCCCTCTACCACACTCAAAAAGTGATGTTGAGGTGGATGAAGATGACAATGGCTGCTATGGTCTTATGGCCATGACATATGAAGAATCCAGCTAGGATCAGCCTGGTTCAGTTAAGGTATACTCATTGTTCAGCTCCTCTTCTGGTTCAGACTATGAGACTAGTCCCAATTCTGATGCATCCTCATCCTGTGATGAAGATAGGTCAAAATCTGAGGAAGATGTCAATCAATTGATTGACAAGTATGGTGCCCTTATCGATGCTTTGAAGAGAAGCAAGAAGTTAGCCAAGAAACAAGCTGAGGAGATCTCCCTACATCTAGTTGCTTCCCTGTAGTCTGACTCAGCATCTTTGCTGGATCAGAAGATGGGGGAAGTCAGCCAACTGAAGTCCATCACAATCATCCAGATTGGGGTCATCAACCACAAGAACACCATCATTATGGATCTTGAAGAGAAGCTCCAAAGGGAGAAAAGGATTGTGGCTAAATATTCAAAGCCAAATACAGTGTTGCCCCTAATAGATTCCTTCTCCTCTCCAAAGGATAAGAGGGGTTTGGGATTCAAGGGGAACCCTAGAGTTGTTCATTCCAAAGGGAAAGATAAAGCTCAAATTTAACATCTCATTTCTTTTGAGAAAGTAGTTTAACATCAAACAGGTATGATCAAGAGAGTATATATGGTCACTAGTTGAATGGAATATCCACAAGTGTGGACAAAAAATGTTCATAACTATGGTGGAAGGTATGACAAGAGGATGAGTGCTTTTAAGGCCCCACATGAGGATATTCAGATGACCCATCATGAACCATTTGTCATTGGTACCCCAACCCCCTCACTCAAAAATAAGGTTGTGGCCTGTGATCAAGCTCTTCCAACAAGCTCTTAGACCATAGGTAAGTTAGTCAGAAAGACTGACTTGACCGTCTCTGATGCCATCAATAGCTTGTCGACAACAAAGAAAACTGCTATTAGTGGTATTCAAAGGAAGCCAAGTACATCTACTGACAGACTTACCTTCAGCCAGATCCTTTTTGAGAGAAACTTGAAGAGGGCTGATGCTCCCACTTCTGAACAGATAGCTTTTAGGATGTCCACAAGTGCAGTTCAGAAGACGAGATACAATATCCATGTGTGTTGGTGCTGTGGTAAAGTGGGTTACTTTGCCATAGATTGTTGTCACAATCCAAATGTGCCTAGGGCAAGAGTTAATCTTCCAATTAGAAAAGCTGTAAGTAGACATGTTCAATTTCAAACTAACCTGTACCAAGGACCCAAACCCTCTTGGGGTCCTAAGGTTACCTAAATTATGTTTTGCAGAATAGTCAAATTACCCATACTCCTATATGGTACTTGGACTGTGGATATTCCAGGCACATGACTGGAACCAGTGTCATTTGAAGGACTACACTCCTGTGAAGAATGAACCTAAAGTTACCTTTGGAGGTTTAGACGGAGGAGTTACAAAGGAATATGGTATGATTACCAATGACATAGTCTCAATCTCAAAAGTGGCTTATGTGGAAGAGTTGTACCACAACCTAATTAGCATAAGCCAACTGTGTGATCTTGACTATGCCATTATATTCCACAAGGATGAGTGTCAAATTAAGAGGTCAAGTGACCAAGAGGTCATCTTGATAGGCACTAGGAGTGGAAATGTTTATTTTTTAAACTTTATATACTTAAGTAAAGACTTTCCTATATGTCTAGTTGCTAATAAGAAACTCTCATATTATGTTCAACGACACAAGAGACTAGCTCACTTGAATTATAAGACTATAAGTAAGCTCTTTAGTAAAGAGCTAGTTAAGAATTGTCCCAAAATGAAATGCACCAAGGAGGGAATTTGCTCTGCATGCCAAAGGGCAAGCAGACCAAAGCTTCTTTTAAGAGCATTGGGGCCAAGGATTCTGTGAGGTATTTATACCTCCTACATATGGACTTGTTTGGTTCTATGCTAGTTCATAGTCTAGGTAGGAAAGTCCACACACTTGTAATAGTTGATGACTTCTCCAGGTTTGCTTGGGTCTTCTTCTTGAAGAAAAAGTCCGAAACCCTTGACATCTTTAGGATCTTTGTCAATCAAATTCAGAATGAATTGAATAGTTCTGTGGTAAAAATCAGCAGTGACCATGGCACAAAATTTCTGTCTGATGGCATGAAAAAATTCTATGAAACATAATGGGTTCTCCATGAATTTTCTTCCCCAAGAACACCCCAGCAAAATTTGATAGATGAGAGGAATAATAAAACTCTCATAGAAGCTGGAAGGACACTCCTAAGTGTCACATCTCTCCCAGAATATTTCTGGGCTGAGGCAGTAAATACTTCATGTCTTGTCCTGAATAGGGCTTCTATCAACAAATATCACAAGAAGACTCCCTATGAGACCATGAAAGATAGAAAACCAAACATTGCCTATTTCAGGATCTTTAGTAGCAAATGTTATGTGCTCAATAATGGGATGTCATATTTGACTAAGTTTATTGTCAATTCCTATGAAGAAATATTTGTTGGGTACAACAACTAGAGCAAAGCATATAGAGTCTATAACTTGAAAAACCAAGTTGTAGAAGTTTTTGTAAATGTAGTTTTTGATGAATCTTCTATGATTAATAGTGAGTTTCCAAGCTCCTCATCTAGATCTACAGGTATAGAACACGTAATAGACAAGCAAACCATCAAGGATGCTCCTCCTGCTGCCCATGATGAAGATGAGGGAGTATGTATTTCAGAAGGAGGACAAAGCTCACATAATGCGGATGAAGATCAACAGGATCCAACTATTGAAGTCATTGATGTTGAAGAGAGATTTCCACCAGTAGTTAGACATCTAAAGGATCATCCCAGACATCAGATAATTGGAGATGCCAACCAAGGGGTTACAATAAGGAGCAAATGCATGAACATAGCTATGTACTCCAACTTTTTGTCTCAGGTTGCGCCCAAGAGATTTAAAGATGCCAACATAGACTAATATTGGATTTTGGCAGCGCAAGAGGAACTAAACCAATTCAAGAGATGTAAGGTCTAGAAGTTGGTTCCCAGACCATAAGGACTTAACATCATTAGAACCAAGTGGATCTACAAGAACAAGTTGGATGAAAATGGTGTTATAATTAAGAATAAAGTTAGACTGGTGGCCAAGGGTTATAGACAAGAAGAAGGTATTAACTTTGATCAAAACTTTGCCCTAGTAGCTAAACTAGAATCCATTAGACTGTTCCTTGCATATGCTGCCCTCAAGGGATTCAAAGTCTACCAGATGGATGTGAAGTTAGCCTTCCTAAATGATGACTTAAGAGAAAAAGTCTATGTTAAGCAGCCATCAGGTTTTGTCATTCCTAACTCTCCTGATCATGTTTATAGACTTAAGAAAGCTTTGTATGGGTTGAAACAAGCCCTTAGGGCATGATATGAGATCATGTCTAGCTTTTTTATTGAGAATAAATTCTCAAGGGGAAAGATAGACAAGACTCTATTCTTGAGGGAATCTAAGGGTAAGATCATACTAGTCCAATTTTATGTAGCTGACATAATCTTTGAGTCTACTGATGATAATCTTTGTAAGGAGTTTGCCAAACTTATGCAAGGAAATTTGAGATGAGCAGTATGCGTGAGCTCAAGTACTTCTCAGACCTCAAAGTAAGTTTTTTGAGATTTGTTTATCCATCTCTCAGTCTAAGTTCACTAGGGAGTTAATTAAGAAATTTGATATGGATAGTTCCTCCATAATGAAAACTTCCATTGGGTCAAATATGTCAATAGACAAGGATGAAATAGGGAAACCTGTTGATGAAACCATGTATAAAGGCATAGTTGTCTCCCTCCTCCATCTTACTACAAGTAGGCAAGACATCATGTATGCTTCTTATGTTTGTACTAAATACCAGGCTTGCCCTAAGGAGTCTCACTATTCTGCTGCTAAAAGAATTCTGAGATATCTTAAGGGCACACCATATCTTTTCCTATAGTACCCTAAGAATAGTGATTTTGAGCTAACTAGGTATTCAGATGCAGATTTTATAGGATGTAGAGTGGACAAGAAAAGTACTTCAGGCTCCTATCAGTTCTTGGGTGGAAGACTTGTATCTTGGAGCACTAAGAAACAAACTAGTGTTGCAATATCTATAGTAGATTCAGAATACATATCGGCAGGAAGTTATTGTACTTAGTTGTTGTGGATCCAACACCAACTCCAGGATTACAACCTAAAGCTAAGTAACACTCCATTATATTGTAATTCAACTAGTGCAATCTCTATTACTAGGAATCTTGTCTCTCACAACATGACTAAGCCTATAGAGATTAGGTATCACTTCATTAGAGTGCATGTGGAAAGCGAAGACATCAGTCTTGAATTTGTCCCGACAATAAGCAAGTGGCTGAAATCTTCACTAAGCCACTAGATGAAGCAAAATTAAACATCTTCAAAATTGAATTGGGTATGTTGAATTTAACCAAGCTTTAGTAGATCTCCATATTATTTTTGTTTGTTGCAGGTATTTTTTAATCCCTGCAGGATAAATAAAAGATAAATGAACTAAGTGTCCAGGCATCGAGTGCGCCGAGACAAGACCATGCATCAAGTGTGTTGAGTCTAAGTGCTCAGGCGTCGAGTGCGTTGAATGAACTACAAGCGTCGAGAGCATTGAGTGCATTGAGTTCACTCAATGCAAGCTTCCAGTGAGTCTATTTTGCAGCTAAGTATCAGAATCAATCACAGCCATTGATCATTTCTTGATCATAAATATGTACGCGCCTCTCCACCTTCTAAAATAGAAATCACTATAAATAGAAGGTTGTGTGCGTAAAACAAAATACACTGTTCCTGACTCTTCTCTACCCCTTGTGATGAATCGATGAAAGCTTGGAATATCTTCAACAATTCGCAAAAGAAATGACACCAAAAGTTTTGGATTTCTTGTTTGAATGTTCAGAGCTGGTGCGAAATGGATTCCAGGATGCACCTGAGGAAGTGAAGTTTGTTCTCCACCTGCTTCAGGATGCTGACCTAGATTTTGTTCTCTTTGAGCCCAGTTACATTGGAAGCGAGAGGTACTTAATTTATACTCAAATGCTAAGGTCGACTCATCATCTAGTAAAATAAGGACCTTCATCAGTAGTAAGAAGATTAAGATAAGACCTAAGAGACTGAGCAAGGCACTACAACTGCCCAAGTTCAAAGAGTCAGATGCAGAAGATGAACTGGATAACACTGATATCAAATCTGCACCAAAGTGGTGTGGAGTCTCTAAACACACCACTGGATCAATTCTGAGGAAGGAGTTGAATCTAAAGGGCAAATTCCTAGCTACTGTAATTGGAAAAGCCCTGTTGTGCAAGACTGGCTCACATGATAAGATCTCCAAGAGAATGTTTGAAACTAATGGCAAGGATAGTCCTATCCAAGAGGACTATTTGGGGAAAGATACTATTTCAAAGGATAGTTGACTGTATAGCAGAGCCAAACATGGGAAGGATTCTTTCTCCATTCCTGCTAAAGAGTGTTCCAGGGATCCTTAATATAAGACTAGGAACAAAGATCCATCACATGAGGAGGATAAACTTGAAAATGCTTGACAGATGTGACAGAGTTCTGTTGCCTCAGGCTCAGACTATTGATAAGAAGAAAAAGAAAGTAGTTCCAGTTCCAGAGGAAAGTACTGACATCAGCTCATCAGAACAGGCTGAGGAAGAGCCTCATGATCCTCAACTTTCTCAATCTACTGAAGAGACAAGGAGAGATACAAGTGCCCAGGTATCATTTTCCTCTGAACCTATAACAATGATTCAATTAAGCAAAACTTAGTCTAAAGAACTTGTTGTTGAGGAGGAAATGGATATACCTCTAGTTGAGGTTGTTGAACAGGTTGCTAAAGAAATAGTGAACAAGATTTCATCAGAGATTGAGGGGGAGACTATCAAAACTCCAGCTCCTATTGAAGAGGAAACTGCTCCCATAGACCAAGAACAATAATGAAGATGCAATCCTCTAAGTAAGGGGGAGCAACTTCTAGAGCAAGTCATGGAAGATGCTCTTACTGAGGGGGAGCATCTACAAATTATGCAAGAGAATATTCAGAATCCTCTTGGTACCTATCAACCTGGAGAGTCTATGGAGAAAGAGACTGAAATCAACACAGCAGTAGATCTGAATGTCCCTGTGGACATTGTAGAGACTGAGGGGTAGGTTCACACTGAACTCCCTGCTTAATGTATAATATATGACATTGACTCCTCTAAGTCTGAGGAAGAGAATGCTGCTGTTGATAACTATACCAATCAACATTCTTCAGAGGATGAAAAGGCTGACTTTGATGCAAGAGAAGATGCCAAGCCAGAGAAATACAACATCTGTGATGAAGGTACATCCCATCAGGGCGATTAGATGTCCCTAGTCTTCCTAGCCCAACTGAAATGATTGTTGGATGACCAGATAAGGAAACTAGAGAATTTTGTTGATGACTCAATAAAGAACCACAGGAATGAGTTATCAACAGAGATAAATTCCATCAGATTTGAGGTTAATCTACTAAAGGCCCAGGCTGTCAAATTCTTCTTCAGAGCAGCTCCTGCAGTTGACTTTACTCAGAGCAAGTTGGAAGAGATCGACACTCTTCACAATGCAATTATGGAAAATCATACTATTCTTTCTGGAAACATGTTGGCAGTCCACAATGCAGAAAAGAACAGTTGGAAAAGCACAAGATAATTCTTGAAAGAAAAATGGATGCATGTGCTCAAGTTCTAGATGATCATCTACTCAAAGTCAATAACCATGTCACCCTTGGTACTGATCATCTGGATGGACAATTGACAAAGGCCAGCACCTCCCTAACTAAGAATATTTGTGAAGACGTCAAAAAGGGGGAGAAGGGTGTGATAAAGGGTAATACTGAAAATACAGTCTAGACCATAAATGTTATCAGTGGCTTAATGGATCTTGAGCTATTATCATATGAAAACATTGACACTGCTCCTATTCCTGAAAATCTGTATGGTGGTCAGTATATTAATCAGTATGATGGCCAATACTATGATCAAAATGTAGAACATTATGATGCTCAAGTTGATGCTCAGAATGACATCTAAGATGGTACACAGTGGGCTGATCCTTCTACAGCAGCTGACATTACTACAATTCCAACATTCATCCCTACTGTTGATCAAGAGATGAGGGCCAAAGGAAAAATCTGTTGTTGGGGATGAAGAAGAGGTTAGGATGAGCAAGAAGAGATATAGGGAAGAGATGGAAATAAGACATGATTTTGAACAGTAGAGTCCTCAATCAAGGACCATAATTCTGTTTGCCTGGGCACTGAACAGGGAAAGCTCTACAGCTCCCTAGAGTGGGCCAAGCTGGAGAAAAATAAAAGGGATGGAAGAAAGTTCAAAAAGGATAAGTGGCTAGGTACTTTACCACCAGATGCTGTGGAGCCTGTCAAGTATTTCCCAAAGCCTTTTAGCTACTTCTAGAGGCAGAGAGAAAAGAAATCAGAAAAGAAAGCAGAGAAAGCAGCCAAGAAGCCAAGTAGGGGCATAGTGATAAGGGAACCTGAAACTTAGAAAAGTTTATTATCTTTCTTAAAGGGTTGTATGAAATGTATTTTGTCTTATGCACACTACTAAAACATGACTTCTTTTAATGAAAATCATATTTCTGGTTGTGTATACATTTTCTGTGCTTTCTTCTGAAATGTTATATTTACTGCTTATGTGTTGGTGTATGTCACTGTCTAAGGTTTTGAATTCTTTAAATAGGAGGAGATTGTTGGGTTCATTCATCACAATGTCCCAGATTCGAAGAAGGCCTACAGGACAATGACATGCACATGTTTGTGTTTGATGCATACCCTATGTTCCTATGTATGTTGGTGGTTACTTGTTACACTAATTAGACAGGTTATCTAAGTAATAATGACAGGTGGACACATGGAAGAATACTGAAAAGACAGAAATCTGTCTAAGTCCACAGACGTTAAGTAAAGACAGTTCACTCAACACCAGATGACCTTAAGCATTGAGTAAAGACTTGACAATCAAAGCCTCAACATTGCCAAGGTAGAAATCTGGTTAAGAACAGAAGCATTGAGTAAAGACAGTTCACACAATGCCTAGAACCAAAAGCATTGAGTCAAGCTCAAGCTATCAAAGCTGTAGAGAATCTATCAAGAAATTTGGCTAAGTCCATAAGCGTTGAGTCAAGGCAGTTCACTCAATGCCATGCAAAAAAAGCATTGACAGAACACAATTCAGTCAGAGTTGCAGTATTGGTTGATACAGAATTTTATCTAAGTCCAGAAGCATTGAGTGAAGGCAGTTCACTCAACGCCAACTCAACAAAAATTCAACTAAGTACAGAAGCGTTGAGTGGAGGTTATTCACTCAATGCCTCAGCGAGATGGCATGCAAAGGCTAAAAGTGTTGAGTGCAGAAGCTTCACTCGACGCCTTCACATAGAGAAAATCGGTTAAGTCCAAATGCGTTGAGTGATGAAGGTTCACTCAAAGCCTAATCAGTTAGACCACAAAGGTCTATATTCGTTGAGTAATGTCAACTCACTCAATGCCTGGTGTTTGCAGAAAATTGACTAAGTGTTTTAGCGTTGATTTACAAGCCTTCACTCAATATCTATGTTGAATTGTCTGAATTTGACTAAGTCTACAGGTGTTGACGTCAGCAGAAATTCAAGTGTTGCGGGAAGTGAACAGTACACGACAAATGGCGCTGCTTGCATGTTGTATAACATTTAGTGCAAAAATAGACCTGCAGCTACCAACTACTGGTGGTCCTAATGCTAAAAGAGTCATTAAATGGCGAGATAAAAAAAACGAGATCAAAGAAGAAGAAATTAACTTTTGGAAAGTGTTGAACTTCATCGTCTTCCTTTTCACTGAGTTATAGAGCTTGGAGAAGCAGTTCATTCTCCTGATCTGAAAGTTCAAGAAAGATAGTTGATGATATTATAATCTTCAACACAAAGTTCAGAGAGATTTCTCTCTGAGTTAGAAGTTATAACACAAGTTAACCCTAGCAGCAGTGTCTTTACAGCCCAATCAGAACTACTCCTGAAGATACATTCCTGGAGCTATGAAGAAAGAAGGATTGAGCCATCACAGTTCAGGAAGAGAAAGACACAGAGTTTATTTTTCTGGAGTCTTACATCAACAACAACCATTACATTTTGTAGGATCTTAACAGATCTGAGTTGTAAGCCTAAATCATAAAGGCTGAGTGGTAGGGCTTGTATGCCTAAGGTAGGATCCTTGTGTGGATCTGAGATGTAGGGCCTTTGTGCCTGATTTGTAGGATCTAGTTCAGATCTGAGGTATAAGAGTTATTCTCTCTGAGTTGTAGGTCTATCCTCCTATCCTGAGTTGTAGGACTTTGAGAAAGTTTGAGGTAGGTGATTTGTGGATCCCTGAGCTGTAGGAGCATTGCTTTCTCTGAGTGGTAGGGTCTTGGGCCTGAGTGTAGGACTTGGAGGAGTCTGAGAAATCCTGAGGGATTTGAGTTGTAAGCTCATTGAGCTGAGTTTGGAGAAGTTGTATTATCTAACAATTTGTTAGAAAGGTGGGAGGGACAGTGGATGTACACATAATTTGGGGAACCACTATAAATTATTTGTGTGCTAGTTGTGTAATCTTGAAAGCTAACTTAAACAAAAATCACAACACACCAAAGAATAGAGGTTATTTAAAAAGACCTAAAAACCTATTCACCCCCTCTAAGTGATTAACTAATCTTGAAACAAAAGGCTTTCAAGCCAATTCTGATTCCTATGGGTTTTGGAATTGGCTGAATTCCAATTCCTCAATTCTAATTCTAGGCTGTCGAACGGACACTTAGGGTCCATTCGTTTGATCGGAATTGGAGATTTGGAATTCCAATTCAATTGACAATTCTAATTCTAGCGTTCGGCTGTCATAAAAACACCTCTGAATTGGAATTCATTTCAATGCTCGTAGGAATTGGTTATAAAAGAAGTATGTCTCCCTCAATTCTGACCTCATGAGGTCTTCATTCGCAATTCTCAACACTGCTAGTGCACCCTCGACTCCCTCAAATATACCTGACACCAACTTTATTGTTCGCCTTGGAGCTCAATTTTCACCAAGGGTGAATTTTTGTCGGGGCACGTATTTATCGCTTAGGAGCGCATTTTTCGCCGGTGTGCAAATTTTTTTCCCTGGCTCGCACATTTAACTTGGGCGCAAAATTTTCACTACGACATGCATTTTTTGCCCAGACACGCTTTTTTAGTTCAAGCGTGCATTTTCAACTCGGGCGCGTATTTTTTCCCTGTATGCGTACTCTTTCTTCCGGGTGCGCATTTTTCGCCCGGGAGCGTATTTACCGCCTAGACCCGCATTTTCCATTTTTCTGCCCGAACGTACATTTTCTTCCCAGGCGCGCATTTTCCGCCCGGGCGCTCATTTTCGCCCGTGTGCGCATTTTCGCACGGGCGCAGATTTCTACCCAGGAGCGTATTTGCTGCCTGGGCACAAATTTTTCAGCTAGGCGTATATTTTCAGCCCAAGATTTTTCGCACGGGTGTGCATTCTTCACCGAGCGAGCATTTTTTGCCTGAGAGCGCATTTTTCCGTCTGCACGTGCATTTTTCACTCTGACGCACTTTTTTGGTTCGGGCGCGAATTTTTCACCCAAACACAATTTTTTTGCCCTGGCATGCATTTTTTGCTCTTGCGTGCATTTTTCCCATGTGCGTGCATTTTTTGCATGTGCGTGCATTTTATGCCCTGGCCCGTAATTTTTGCTCGGACACTCATTTTTCACCCTGACATGCATATTTCGCTTGTTCTCGTTCGAGTTAAAGATGCTCTCCTGGTTGAAAAATGTATGTCTAGGTAGATAGGCAAAAAATGCATGCCAGGGCGAAAAAATACGCGCCCAGGCAAAAAATGTGCGCTCGTGCACAAATTGGGTACGAACAGAAAATGTGCACCCAACAAAAATTATGCGATCAGGCGGAAAAATGAGCACAATGTTAGAAAAATGTGCGTTGGGGCAAAAAATTTGCACTCTATAGAAAATGGGCTCCTTGGAGAAATTGCACGCCCATGTGGATATAATGTGTGCTCGAGCAAAAAATATGCTCTTAGATGGAAAATGATCTGGAGAAAATGCACGTCCAACAAAAAGTGCTCCCTAGCGAAAGATGTGTGCCCTGAGAAAAAATGTGTGTCAGGCAGAAAAATGCGCTCAACGGCAAAAAACATACGTCCCGGCGAAAAAATGTGCATCAAACATATATTTCTTCATTTTTGATGACCTTGAAGAAATCTATGTTTTGTTGTTATTGTGTGTGTGTGTGTAAATATCAGTTCCATCAATTGAATTCTAATATGCAGATAGACCGTGAAATTACTAATCCCAATTCCAGAGACAAAATTCCAACATTTAGTCGAACAACAGAATTGGAATTGACTTCAATTCTCATTCCCACGGGAATCGGAATTGGGCCAATTCTTATTCCTGCGGGAATCAGAATTGTGGCGAATTCCAATTCCAACATCTCATTTCCTGCCAAACGAACGAAGCCTTAAAGCCAAGTCCTTTTTTCAGCATGTTTCTCTATGCAAACCCCCATCCAAATCGTAAACCCTACTAGCGAAATCACCCTCAATGAATCGCGGACTGAAAAAGTCGGCGTCACCTCTCTCGCTGCCTCTCTTGTCGCCTCTCATGCCACCTCTCTCGTCGTCTCTCCCGCCGCCTCTCACATTGCCTCTCTCGTCGAAAGTGGTTTGCGAGGCTTTCAGTGATAGCTCTGTGATGCCTCCCCTATAATGACCGTATAATATCGGTCCTGCCGGGGCCCCACAACATACATCCTCCACATCTTAAGCATTATAAGATGATATAAAAACAACCAAACTCAAAAATCAGAATTAAAATAGCGAAAACAACCAACCAACCAGAATTTATCCACTACCAAAAGAATATCAGAACAACTATAAGGCCTTACAATAACCAATTGTCCCGAAACTGAAACAACAACCACAAACAGAGCAACTGTCTTGGCACTCCTAGGCTACCTCGGCATGCGAGCCGGAAACATAATGCATTAAGCATAACACTCAATGAAACAAAGCTGCAAAATAAATAGTTCACTTCATGAGGCTTAGGCCTTTTTGGATGGCGAGCTTGCTCCTGCTTGCGATCCTAGCCCTTTAAAAAATTTGTTGTAATGTGGGTCAGCAAATGCGGACCTCAACTGTGTAACCAACACATCTACTCATGGCCTTCCCTAGAGGACCTCAGGGCACTCCATCATCATGTAGGTCAACACTTCGTATGCAAATATACATGGACATAAAAAGCAATAAAACAGGTTTGGTTGTCTCATACAACAAACATGTTTCTATGTTGAGCAGGTAAAATAAAGGGGCCTACAATGCAGTATGTATGCAATACTGGATTTCACCCGAAGGCACCCTTTAGCGCATAAATCTAACACATCTTCATGCATCATCAACCAGGTACTTCAAATTTCCACATCGACATTCAATCCGTAATCAAACGGGTACTTCCAATTTCCCATCAGCGTTCAAGCCGCAAACACATTGGTACTTCCAATTTCCCCTAATGGCGTACAAGAAGGTGCATGAAACTCTTGCCAAGGCCCCACCCGCTCGTGGGTTTCAAAACCCGGGCTTTCCTGCAAGCTCTGACTTCTTACGTCAGGATTCCCTCTCACAAACAACAAACTGATGCTAATAACCCTGGCTTGACTCCACCCGCTCGTGGGATTCATCGCCCGGGTTTATCCAAAGCTTGGCGTTCTCATCAGTTTCACATAAGGGGACTTGTCTCGCCGGGACACTCTCCACACATGACTTTGCAACATCACGGCTAGATAGTAGAGCACAGAGACAAAGCCGCGCCTTAGCAAATCACAATCAAAAACCTTTCCCGCCATAATCCACCATTCATACTTACATAAAAATAAGTGTGTGTGTGGGGGGGGACATCACAAATTACATCTTGCCGCAAATGGATTTCTAGCAAAATCTTTAAGGCTCGCTATGCAACATCACCGAGTCGGACTAATAGTCACGACTATGGCTTCACCCACAATGCCTAATCCACTAACAGAGCAGATTTCTACTGCAACATCATGCTGGGGACGGACAAAATCAACCTAGTGGTTCCTTTTGAACCGTGGCAACCCGAAACCCTCTCATTTGAGAGATACAGTGCCTAAATGCTTGAAAGAAAGCAAGAATAAAACATATGCTACGCACGCATCCTAAAGATCAAGAGGAGAAGTGTCGTTACCTTACGACTCCTCTTCCTAGCCATGAAAAAATTAATTTGCATGGATTTCTTTAGAACTAAAACATAGAAGACATCATGTAATCCAGTCAAATCTTGGAACAACGCCAACCGATAGGCTGCTTCTCCAATACGTTTCGTAACTTCGAACGACCCCAAAAATCTCAGACTCAACTTCTTGAGTCGGCGAATCCATAAAACACCTTTGAATGGTTTAATCTTTAGATATACCCAGTCGCTTATCGCAAACTCCACGTTCTCATGGCGAGCATTAAAATACTTCGTCTGCTGATCCTGAGCAACCTTCATGAGCTCCTGAATTGTTCACACTAACTCACAAGCATCGACCACCACCTCTTTTCCCAAAAGTTTGGTGTCTCCCACCTCTATCCATGACATCGGTGTTCGACACAACCTTCCATACAAGGCCTCGTATGGCTCCATCTTGATACTCGCCTGGAAACTGTTATTGTAGGCAAACTCCACCATGAAAAAGTGATCTTCCTACATCTTGCCAAAGTCAAGGGTACACATTCTCAACATATCCTCCATTGTACGATTCATCCTTTCTGTTTGACCATCAGTTTGAGGATGGAAAACCGTACTAAACTTTAGCTTTGTGCTCAAACTCTTTTGTACCAATCTCCAATCTTTGGACGTGATCCATCCATCGTGATCACTAACGATACTCTTTGGAACTTCGTGCAATCGCACAATATTGAGAACATATAATTCTACCAGCTTCTCCACGCTGTCCTCCTTCTGATTCGGGATGAAGTGAGCCACTTTGGTCAAGCGATCCACGATCACCTGAACCACATCGTTACCCTGCCACGACCGAGGTAAGCCATGCACAAAGTCCATGGAGATGTCATCAAATTTCCACTCGGGGATAGGAACAGGCTTCAGGAACCCGCCCGACTTCTAACACTCAGCCTTCACTAAGGCACAACTCTGTCATCGACTCACATACAAAGCTATATCCCGCTTCAAACCAGGCCACCAAAAGGATCTCTTCATATCAAAGTACATCTTTGTACTGCCCAGGTGAATGGATTACATCGTGAAATGAGCCTCAAAAATCAACTCCTCACTGAGCTTGCCGAACTGCGGTACACATATCCTTCCATTTTTCCTTAAGATTCCATCAATCATCTCCCAGACACTACCCTCGCCTCTTTGAGATTCCACCACAAATGGCTGGATATCCACATCCACATTGGTCGCTTCCCGGATACGATCAGATAAGTCATTATGCAACTCTATCCAGTTTAATCGAGCCATGCTAGACTCGCCTCTTGCTATAAAATCGATGCCGAGGGACTCAAAGTCTCGCACCAGCTGCTCATCATAAGCTTCATTCCAATTCCCTTGTCCAGAATATTTCCTACTCAAGGCATTGACCACAATGTTGGCCTTGACGGCGTATACTGAATTGCCACATCGTAGTCTCAAAGGAACTCGACCCACCCGCGGTGTCGCATGTTCAAATCTTTTTGATCCAAAAGATACTTCAGGCTTTTGTGGTCTGTGAAGATCTCCACCTTCGCACCGTACACATAGTGCCGCCATAACTTCAACGTAAAAATTACCGCCGTCAACTTCAAGTCATGGACGATATAATTTCTCTCATGAGCTTTCAACTATTTAGACCCAATGGCCATCACATTGCCATGTTGCACTAGCACGCAACACAAACCGCAACCCGACGGGTCGCTAAAAAAATCTGAAATCCTTCGGTCTCTTTAGGAAGACTTAGAATTAGAGCTGACATCAACCTTTCCTTCAAGGTATCAAATGCTTGATCGCACTCTTGAGTCCACACAAACTTCTGGTCCTTACGAGTCAGACTAGTGAGTGGCATAGCTATTCACGAAAAGTTTTACACAAATCTTATATAGTACCCGGCTAGTCCAAGAAAACTCCTGACTTCCGCCATGATGCTTAGAACTGGCCAATCCCTGATGGCCTCAACTTTCGCTGGATCCACCGCCACCCCATCACCACTAATCACATGGCCCAAAAATGCCAACTTCTACAACCAGAACTCACACTTCGAGAACTTTGCATACAACTGGTTCTCTCTCAAAGTCTGTAAGACTAATCTCAAATGAGTCTCATGTTCCACCTCCGATTTGGAGTATATCAAAATATCGTCGATGAAGACCACCACAGACAAGTCCAAATACTCCTGAAACACTCGGTTCATCAAATCCATGAATACCGATGGTGCGTTCGTCAACTCGAATGACATGACCGAGAACTCAAAGTGGCCATACCTCGTACCAAAAGCTATCTTGGGAATGTCCTCATCTCGAATCTTCAATTGATAGTACCCTGACTTTAAGTCCAAATTAGAGTACACCACTGACCCTACCAATTGGTCGAACAGGTCATCTATCCATGATATCAGATACTTATTCTTAACGGCCTGTTTATTCAACTCCCGGTAGTCTATGCACAACCATATACTACTATCTTTCTTTTTCACGAATAGCACTGGCGTGCTCCAAGGAGAAGAGCTGGGTCTAATGTATCCCTGCTCCGATAGTTCCTGCAATTGTACCTTGAGCTTGCCCAACTCCTTCGGTGTCATCCTAAAAGGAGGACGTGACACCGATCTAGCTCATAACACTAACTCAATCGAGAAATCGATCTCCTGCTGAGGAGGTGCTCCAGGAAGCTACTTAGGAAACACATCCTCAAATTCTGCCACTACCGACACTTCTACAATTGAGAGCTTGGAAAGGTGAACTTCTAACAGTGCCACAAAAGCCGCTCCTCCCTGGTCAACTGCCAGTACTAATTGCATGGCCGAGATAAGGGAGCAGGCCGCTCATTTGAGGCCCTCAAACTTGACTTCTGTCTTTCCTTCACTCCTCAGGGTCAGCACCTTAGATAGGCAGTCGATACTAGCACACTACTTTGCAAGCCAGTCCATCCCCAAGATCACATCGAACTCGTCTAACGGTAGAACCCCTGCTACTAACATGAAGTCAACTCCATCTAAACTCCAACCAATGCGCCCTTTCATCCTGGTTGTCGTGAAAGACCCATGGGGCATGCACACCCTAAGCTATGCGTTTGTCGAAAAAGGCCTGACAACAATTCTCCGGATAAAGCTTTCTGCAAGAAAGGAGTTCGATGCTCTTGTGTCGAACAATACCCTAACGGGGTACCCGGAAACTAGGACGAAGCCTAATACACAGGCAACACACATAAAAGTCTCGAAAGTCTAAAGCCAATAAACGAACTTAAACTTTCACATACCTTTCACCATATCGGGTTGTCGAATCGCTTCCTGCTTGTAATATCCCCCAGACTTCTAGACCCATAGGATGGTTTTGTCAAGACTGGGTCATGACAAAACCTTAGGAAGCACTAAAAGGTTTAGGTTTAGGTGACACTTGGGAATTAGAGTGTGAACCACCTTGGTCTACAAATAGTAGAATTCCAATTACTTGCTTAGGGGTGACCATAGGGCTTCACCATGACCCCATGACCCTATCATGACACCCCTAACCCTAGGGGAGGCCAATAGGTCACCAAGGAACCATTGGGGTCAACCAATGAGGCTAAGTTGACCCAAGTCAACCCTAGCACTAAAAAGGTCAAAGTGCCCTAACTAAGGGTCAAGTGACATCCAAGGTGCCCAACCAACCCTACCCAGGTCTTTCTAGACCTTAGGGGAGGCCAATGGGCGTAATACCCCAAATTCGACAGCAGAAAGTTTATCACTATCGTTGGGCGATACTGGGTATCATCTGATGGCGATAGCGATGCAGAGTTCGTCGAGCTGCACTCAACGCACCCAATGCATTCGACGAATCATCGAAATGATATCGCCGAGTGGTGATAGTGGGTATCGCCAGATGGCGATAGGGGTAAGTGTTGAGTCGGCACTTGACGCACTCGATGCACTCAATGCCTGAAAGCGTTGAGTGTCTTGCTATCACGAGCGACAGTGGATTTCACCGGGTGATAGTATCGCATAGCGTGAGGCACGTGTTAGATTGGCTATTAAGCAGCCAATAAGTGGTGGTTGACCTGGGTTAAAGTGGTGAAATCGATATCGCCGAGTGGCGACAGTTGATATTGCCATGCAATAGCGCCAAAGTTGACCAGTCAACTCAAATCCTGACCTTTGCTTTATTTTGACTGAGAGATCATGTGGCTAGGATTAATCCCGAATCCACTTAACCATAGAAGAATAGGAAGGAGGTTTCATTCTCTTTCTCTCGCTCTCTCTCTTCATGAAGTTAAACTAAAGCTCAAGCCCAATCCCCCTTAGGCTAACCTTATTTCCATGAATAATATGGGTTAGTGGGGTGCCTTTAGGCTGAAATAATCGCAAAAATCGACCATATTGACTAAGAGAGAGAAAATGGGAGTTCTCCCCAATTTTAGAGAGAGGAAGTGAGCTTTAATGGCCATGGAAGGTCAAGGGCCTCCTTAATTCTTCTCCAATGGCAAGGTTCCTCCTCCCTAGTCAGTTAGGGGAAGATTGACAGCCATAGCCAGCAACCAAAGTGGCTGAAATCAATTCCTCCCATAAGGAAGAGAGAGAAAGAGGAGAGATAAGGCCATTAATGGCCATGGGAGATCAAGAGTTCCTCTCCTCACCTCCAAAGGCTTGATTCATCTTCCCCCATCAGTTCTGAGGAGATCAAGAGTTTTTTTAGGCTGTATAGGGCTGCATTTACTGGATCTTACCTTGGCCGAAATCCTCCTCTAATGGCCATTAATGGCAATTGGTGCTTGACCCCTCCCCTCCCCCATTTTGCTATTTTAAAAGCTTCACCAGGCTGAGAGAATTCATTTTCACCCCTCCCATGAAGAAATCGAAGCCCTTCACTGTGCAGTTGCAAAGCACCCGAAATCTCAAATTCCGGTGATGGTGGCACGACGATCGGCCCGACTCCAGCCCTCCACTAAGGACCTCCTCTACTCCTTTGTGGGCTAGATCTTAGGATTCATTAGAGATGAGAATCGAGCTCAATTGAGCACGATCAAGTGGAATTTTTCCACAGGTTTTTCCGCAAAAACAAAGTGTTGGGTTTGCCGGAATCCGCCGCCTCCGACGGCCCAACCACCTCTGGCTGATTACCCTCACCTCAACGGAGATGGTGGTGGTGGTTGTTGGCCGGGGAGGTGGCCAGAGGTCTGACAATTATGCTTGGAGTTTGCTCCAAGTCGGGCAGATCTAGGCCGTTGGCTGGAGGAAGAAGAAATTCAGGAGTCATCTGATCTGCTTCAAGATCTGTGCTAGATCTAATATATTAAATTTTAATTTATGTATTTTCCATCACAAGATATCACCTGCCTTGGAATTTAAATTAAAAATACCTAGAGGCCTATTCAGAAAAAGTAGTCAATAGGAAATTTGTAGCCCTATGATCTAGATTATTTTAAAATTGATTTGAACCAATTTGGAGTTTAGGTCACGCCACATCACTCATTTTGGTGAGGTCTATACTTAGGGTTGATCAGAGATTGTTTAGGGTGCCCCTATAAATACTTACCACTAAATGACTTGAAATTTGGAGCATGAGCCATTCATATCTAGTCCTATAACATATCCAAAAATGGGAATTTTTGGAAAAACATTTCCTAAAGTTTTTCTATAAATTTAATAAACCATATATGAATTATTTAAGGGGTCTAATGACCTCTAAACCCACCTAAATTTTGGTGTCTACCTCTTAGGGTCATGGAATGACTAAGATAAAAATCTCAGCCCAATTGGGTTTGATTTGAATAGGTTTTGGTGGGTAAGAGTGAGCTTGGGTCATGGAGGGATCAATTCTCACTCAAAGGGGTTGAGACTTTGGCCAGAGCCCCAAGGTTAGTTTAAACACCCCCTTGTGGAGTTGGAGTTGGATTTGGGTTGATTTTCCCTAGAACCCCAGTTCAAACCCTAAGGTTGGACTTTGGGGGTTTGTGAAGGACATGGTGTGATTTTCCATGAATGGACATGAGGTTTAGTCTCTGTAATCCTAGGATAGTAAATAGCCCTAGGAAGGGATTTGATGACATTTAGACTTAGACACAACTTAAACCAATTAGGGATTGTTTAGGCCTATATCTTCTAAGAAAATATTGAAGTGTCATATGATTTTGGAACTTCATGAGATTTTGGTAGAAGTAATTTTATAGTGATACTGACGTCTGAAAAATATTATATGATGTTTAGAAAACAGTATCTCATACTTGTAGTTATAACCTTCATCTTGCCCCTTGTGATGATTTTGAAGTAACTATGGTTAAACTATCTTAGGATGATATGAAACTCTGGCAAGATTAATTAAATATCCTTTAGATGCACTAGTAAATTATTTGGATTATTTGGATTATTTAAATTATCTTGAGTGTGTGCAACTCAATTGGTGATGAGGAGTGGTTTGAAAACTCCTTATTAAGGAGGTCTTGGGTTCGATCCCCGACCTCAACAACCCGCCTGTGGATGGAGAGGGGTTGGGGTGCATGGTCTGTAGACCTGGTTAGGCTGAACCCTTTCGAGCGTGGTGCTGGGGGTGCCGGCGGCCGTCCTTTTGAGCGTGGGCTGGGGAGGCCGTTACAAAGTGAACTAGTGCACCTTATTTTGATAAATAGATAATAAATACTATATCTTATTGGATAATTGTGTTACTTGGCCAGAGAACTTTTTAGCACCTAATAGAGCCTAGAAAATTATTACATGTTATTTGGATGAGTTTATAAGAATGTTCCTTCACAAGTGCACTTTAATGGAAATACTTGAAGTTTTTTCTACATAGCTCACTGACCTTGGAATTGTATGAAACTTAGTCAGTAGTGTTTTATGATCATTATAAAGCTCTGGTAATTTTTATATAAGTTTTGTACTATGATTTATGATACTCCCTTCATTAACTTTAATTATTTGAATTACCTTGAATTAGTTATTTATAGATTATCACTTTTATAAAAATCTGTGAAACTTGGTATTCACTGATATTCTGCTATCCTATAGTGTTTATAATTTTTGGGTGGCCATAACTTAAGGAAATCTAGTACTTCATGTTCAAAATTACCCATGGCCTAACTTTTGGGAAAATTTAATAAATGCCAAATAAATTAGAAAAATTACAAGTTTCTGGATTTAGTCTAAATTTATCATGATAGACCTACAATAATTATCTTAGGGCCTTTGGATGAAAATTTGAAGTACCTCCTGTCATATATATCATATAGCTTAGATTGGTCTACATATAGTAAAACTGCAAAATTGTGATAACATGAGGAATGGACATAGGGAGTTAGGGTCGATAGTTTACTGATTGATGGTAAAGAAAAAATGAGTTCATCATTAGGGGACATGATGTGGAAGTATTGGGTCGACTGGTGTTAAATAGTGCTTAGGATCGACGAAACATCGTCCTTCCTGTGGAGAGAGAAAATAGTCAAAATGCACTAGGGTTAGATTAAGTATAAATTTAAATGGGGTTTATTATGGGTAGATACCAATAATAATAAGTACCTTGTGAAAGGGAGCTTTGGGCTTCAGCCCATCATAGTTCCTAGTGCCCTCGAGAGCCCTTCACAGGGAATGCCATGTGCAGTCCAAGGTTAACGTAAGCCGTATGACTAAATGAAATACAAGAGTAATTAGATGTACCTTAGGAGTACACTTACATTCACACTCCACAATATTTTAGGAGCTAGGTTGGGTCTCACAAGCGGTAGGCTCGGTGGTTTGGTGATGGGTAGGTTACCCCATTGAACCGATGGCTCGGTAGATATTTGCGACAGACAGGATAGTTTGGGGAGCTTTGGCTCGGTGGGAAATACATTAATGTTGCATGTGCATAAATATAAGGTGGTGGGTCTTCGGTATTGGAGAGTCATCGCATCGACACCAATACGTTGACTCGACAATTGTGGTTTAGCACTTAGCCAAATAAGTCTGGTGTGTCAGCCAACACGAGTACCCTAAAGCTCCGCTTAGTGTACCAGAGTTGATGCATACGACAGATCTGACTGGTAGTGCTGATACCGGTCTAGAGGTGGGCGAGTCCTAACCCACCACTTCCATTTGCCACTACGGAGGTATCCTGGGAGGTTAGGCTCCAGAAAGGGGGAACTAAAGGTCTATGTGCACAGAGTCGGGTGTGTGTGTGTTGCACTTACATGTTCTTATCATAGCATACTTGCATGTCAATGCATATTCATTGCATATAACCCTTATTACCTATTGTATAAATTGGTATGAGACTCTTTATACAATAGGCCTTACAAAATGACCCCTTGGTCTATAGGTTTGTATGGGCATTCCTATTTGTCATGGTTACTTAGTATACCTTCTTATACTTTACTTGCTCACCTTGTTCATGTGTATACTCATATTGCTTATCTGTATTTGCTTACTATACTTGTTGTGATTGTATACTCATGATAGACTAGTTCTACCGTCACCTGCATACTTTTGTTACTCTCCACCTTAAATACCATCCCTTTCCTCCTCCCCGCTCGATGCCTAGGAGCCATGAGGGAGGGGTGGGGGATGATATGACTTAGTCTTTTAGACTAACGGTCATTGACAAAATCATTTTAGGGGATCGTGGAGCCGAACCAGGAGATGCAACCCCAGATGTCGGTGCGCTTGGATACGTGATAGTCTAAACATGAGTTCATACAACAGGGATAGTGAGTCCCAATCATTAGTAGGTACTATAGATTTGCTTGCACAATGAGTGACTTGTAATGAGGATCATGATGTATCGGGTAGGAGCCTTTTTATTAGTACTTTAATTTATCATTACTGCAGACTCTCCCTTCGTGGAGATTTATTTTATATTCATGTGATTTCTGGAGGACCAGCATTTGAGTTTCATTTTACTCATATACTTACTCTTCTCTTCTCCGATCGGATATGTCCGGCAGGATCGGCGTTTTGTAGTGACGAACCTCCCAGGCGTGTTAGTGTCACCGCAAAGCGGCGGCTCTGGGCATAAGACCCTGGTGGTTTGAATGGAAAAAAGGGAGGTCTTACAAACTGATATTAAAGGGAAACCTCGATCGGAAGAGTAGAAGTCCACTAACACTGGGTCACCCCCCGCTCGAGTTTAGTTTGGCGACAAACTAAGCAGCAGAAGCTGTGGTGTGCCCATATGGGAGATCACATGTAATTGTCCACTTTAACTAGGTTTGGGTCAAATTTATTACAATTGGCCTTTGTTATGCATCCCCCAGCACATCCTACACCGCAGGGCAGAGCTCAGCAAACTCTGAATATTGCACCACCTCCCCAGGCTCCCACTCCGTTTCTACAGTCGGAGATGGGACAGACTCTGACAGCCATTCTGGAGGCTTTCAGGGACCAACAGGCTCCGGCTCCGCAGCCGAACCCGTGGGCCAATTGGTTGAGCATCTTCCGAGGACTCTCTCCCCCATATTACATTGGGATGGACTCGGTTGTACGGACAAAAGAGTGGCTTTATATCATGTTCGAGATGCTGACCGAGATACAGTGCCCGTGGGAGGAGAGGGTACCTCTGGTGGTCTCCTGCCTGGAGTCTCATGTTAAGAGGCGGTGGAAGAAGTTTCTGGATATGGTGTTTGCAGATCGAGAGGTTGCTGACATCACTTGGGAGGAGTTTAGGGCCGCACTGTTAGAGCACTTCGTCCCACAGTCGGCGAGAGACGAGCTGAAAGATAGGTTCCTGCAGCTGAGGCAGGGCAACATGACGATGCTGGAGTACCACCGGGAGTTCACTCACTTAGCCTGGTTTGCGGACTCCTATCAGCTGGATGATGCGGGGTATATCAAGCGGTTCTATAAGGGCCTTCGAGAGGATCTGAGACAGGCTCTTCTGTTTGTATCCGACGGGCCTATACCTCAGATTCTGGAGATGACAAAGAGGATGGAGGCTGATTGGCACACGACTCGAGGACGAGAGAGGCCATCTGAGGATCAGGGTCGGGGAGGCAGGAATGATCAATGGATGGGCCACTTTGCTTATGAGAGAAGGGCAGATGACCAACCCCGCCAAGAGGTGAGACAAGAGCCGAGGGAGCCGGTGGTATTGGCCCCTCAACCTCTTCAGATATGCAAGATACGGAGGCCCAGAGGTATGACGCTTCCCCCGCCTGAGTGCTACAACAATCAGGTAGGGCACATCCAAAGGAACTGCCCCATGAGAGGGGCACCTCTATAGGTACCACAGGCTGCTCCGCCCGCTCAGTAGTTTGCAGGACGTGGCCGTGGAAGAGGATATGGTTTGCAGGGCAGAGATCAGAGGTAAGAAAGGGAGCAGGTGTATGCTCTGAACTTGGCTCCACCTCGGGACCCATGCAGGGTGATTGCAGGTATGCTGGTAATTTTATGTTGTTATTTACTTTTGAAAATTTTGAAACAACAAACAACAGTAGCATACTAGAAAAAGGAAACCATATGTCCAGTTACCTAACCACATCTAAATAAATAAGAATGGTTATGGTTTGTGGCAAACCTGCCCATACCTTGGTGGATACGGGGGCCTCACACAACTTCATCTCCGAGGAGTTCGTAAAGGGACTGGAGGGAGACAAATGTTATTCGGGAGTCGCCAGGACGACGCGTCTCCCTAACGGGACAGAGGTCTTAGCTACTACTAAGTGCCTCCTGATGGTGACTGTTGATGGTCTGACACTCAAGGCCCCAGCTATGGTCTTGAGGATGCTGGACTTTGACCTGGTTCTAGACATGACATGGCTTACTTGGAAACATGCCCAGATAGATTGCCCGACAAGGAAGGTTGTACTGAGTTATGATGACACCTTTGCGACCTTCGAAGGTATTATTCCCATCTCCCATAGGATGTTATCTTCCACTCAGGCCATCATGGCCCACATGTAGGGAGATGAGGTATATCAGGTCGTTCTTCGAGATGGTCGAGGTCAAGATGATGGTTGCCGATATATCGGTGGTGCGGGACTTTGAGGATGTGTTTCCAGAGAAGCTACCAGGATTGCCTCCACACCAGGAGTTGGATTTTCAGATCCAATTCGTGCCGGGAGCTAAGCCGGTGTCTAGGGCTCCCTATCAGATGGCTTCAAAGGAGATGGTGGAGTTCAGGAGTCAGCTGTAGGAGCTGGTGGAGGCTGGATTCGTTAGGCCAAGTTCCTCGTCTTGGGGAGCTCCGGTCTTGTTTATGAATAAGAAGGATGGGACCCTCAGGTTGTGTATCAACTATCGTGCACTAAACCAATTGACAGTCCGGAACACATATCCACTGCCGAGGATTGATGATCTATTTGATCAACTAGAGGGAGCACATTGGTTCTCAAAGCTAGATCTGAGGCCTACAGTATCAAACAATTACTCGGTTAAGTTTCCCAACCCACCGCTTGCGGTCCCAGTAACAATCATCTCCTAGGAGTGAGGGACTGTAAATATACAGGTAGAAGCAATAAAAATAGCTCACATTTCACCTAGTTGCAGAGAGTAGTGACATAAAGAAGATTGCTCGGTTAAGTTTCCCGTCGGGGTAGTGGAGGACGTACTTGTCCGAGTTGATAAGTTTATCTTTCCGGTAGACTTTGTCATCTTGGACATCGAGGAGGACACCGATGTACCAATTATACTCGGCCGCCCTTTTCTCGCCACCTCCAGCGCATTAATTGACGTAAGTAACGATCATCTCCTCCTTCGGGTAGGAGATGATGAAGTTACTTTCTCTATTTATCCCTCCATAGGAGACTCGTCATCGAGCGATGACTTTTGTTATAATTTAGATTCCTATCTCGGAGATTGTTCTTCCCCTATTTTCGAGTCTTTTTTTTAAACGACGACATTTTTGCGCTCGAAAATTTTAACTGCGAAGAGGATAACCCTCCGAATTTGTCTTTTGAACCTTTTGGATCAAACGACATTAAAATTAAAACCTCGTTATAAGAACCGCCCTGCCTTGAACTCAAACCCCTACCCGAATCACTCAAATACGATTTTTTGGGAAAAGATGATACCCTCCCTGTTATAATTTCTTCGCATTTGAGCGATTCAGAGACTTCCGATTTATTGGGAGTTTTACTTAAACATCGCCATGCAATTGCGTGGCAAATTTCCGATCTAAAAGGGATTAACCCTTCTTTCTGCACCCACAAGATTTTCCTTCACGATAATTGCCGCAAAATTATTCAGCCGCAGCGACGACTTAACCCAAACATGAAAGACATCGTTAAAGATGAAATTATTAAATTATTAGATGCGGGAATTATTTATCCTATATTAGATAGTACGTGGGTTAGTCCCGTTCACGTGGTGCCCAAAAAGGGCGGTCTTACCATAGTGGAAAACGAGCATAATGAACTCATCCCAACTCGTACTGTTATGGGTTGGCGGGTGTGCATCGATTATAGAAAACTAAATGATACCACCCGTAAGGATCACTTCCCACTACATTTACTAGACCAAATTCTAGAGCATTTATCCGGTCATCCGTATTTTTGTTTTCTTTATGGCTTATCAGGGTTTTTCCAAATCCCCATTTCCCCCGATGACCAAGTGAAAACAACTTTTACCTGCTCGTTTGGTACCTTCTCATACCAAAGAATGCCATTTGACCTCTGCAATGTGCCCGCTATATTCCAAAGATGTATGCTGGCGATCTTTGGCGAGCTGGTAGGAGACATTATGGAAGTCTTTATGGATGACTTCTCTGTTTTCGGATGCTCTTTTCCTTCTTATCTTCGCAATTTAGATCGTGTCCTTCAGTGATGTGAGGACACGCATCTTGTTTTAAATTTGGAAAAATGTAACTTTATGGTTCGAGAAAGTTTGATTCTCGACCATAAGATTTCGTCTAAGGGGATGGAGGTTGATAAGGCCAAAGTTGAAATTTTCGAAAAAATTCCCCCGCCATCCAACGTTAAATCTATTAGGAGTTTCTCAGGCCACGCGGGCTTTTATAGTCGTTTCATTCAAGATTTTTCAAAAATAACAAAGCCGCTTACTCGCCTCTTGGAAAAAGAATCAAATTTTGTCTTTGATAGCGAATGCAAGTCTGTATTTAATTTTATAAAACAAAAACTTATCAATTCACCCATTTTAGTGGCGCCCGATTGGACTCTTCCGTTCGAAATTATGTGCGACGCTAGTGATATTGGCGTTGGTGCCGTTCTTGGCCAACGTATAAACAAATATTTTCATCTTATTTATTACACTAGCAAAACGCTCACTTCCGCATAAGGAAATTACACTACAACAGAAAAGGAACTTTTAGCCGTCGTTTTTGCATTTGATAAGTTTCGCTCGTATATAATGATATCTAAAGTTATCGTATTTACCGACCACTCTGCCTTAAAATATTTGTTAACAAAAATGGACGCCAAACCCCGCCTTCTTCGATGGATCCTCCTCCTGCAAGAATTTGATTTAGAGATCCGGTATAAGAAGGTCACGAAAAATTTAGCCGCCGATCACCTCTCCTGCTTCGAAAATCCCGATGCGGAAGCGCTCGTCGAATCTGACATAAATGACAGATTCCCCGAGGAACTCCTCCTAGCCATAAATACTAGTTCATCTTCCCCGCCTTGGTTCGTATATTTTGCGAACTATTTAGTTGAGAGAGTGCTCCCAAAAGACTTTTCGAGCCAGTAAAAGAAGAAATTCTTTTCTGACTTGAAATATTTCTTTTGGGAAGACCCTTTTCTTTTTCGTATCTGCGCGGACCAAGCGATCCGAAGATGCGTCGTGGGTGTGGAGTGCATGCAAATACTTAGGAACTCGCATGAAGGTCCGGCTGGTGGGCATTATCAAGATAACCGGACCGCGCTGAAGGCGCTGGAGACGGGCTTCTTTTTGCCCACTCTATTCAAAGACGCTCACAATTTTGTGCACTCCTAATATAGCGGCCAGCGGTCGGGTAACATCTCTCATCGTGACGAGATGCCCCAAAAATTTTTTTTAATATGCGAAGTCTTCGATTTATGGGGCATCGATTTCGTTGGCCCCCTACCTCCGTATTTTAAAAAAAAATTATATTTTAGTAGCGGTCAACTACGTATCAAGGTGGGCGGAAGCGCATGCTCTCCCCACCCATGATGCACGAGTCGTCATTACTTTTCTTAAAAAACTATTTTCTCGCTTCGGCACACCGCACGCTATTGTAAGCGATAGGGGGACGCATTTCTGCAACATCCAGATGGCTAAGACGTTAGCTAAATACGACGTCATGCATAAACTTGCCACTCCTACCACCCGCAAACTAGTGCCCAAGTTGAGGTAGTAAATCGAGAGACTAAGCGTATATTAGAGAAAATCGTTTCACTTAATAGGAAAGATTGGTCCATCAAACTAGACGATGCGTTGTGGGCATATCGTACCTCATACAAAACCGTAATTGGTTGTACGCCACATCGATTAGTCTACGAGAAAGCGTGGCATCTCCCCGCAGAATTAGAACATCGCGCACTTTGGGCTTTAAAACTTTTAAATCTTGACGCTAACTTAGCCGCTCAAAATAAAAACTGTAACTAAATGAGCTCGATGAATGGCGTGCAAACGCTTACGAGAGCAATAAGTTCTATAAAGAGCATTCTAAGTTTTACCACGACCGAAAAATCAAGACCCAAAAAACTTTTTATCCGTGCGATCTTGTCCTTCTATATAACTCACGACTTAGACTTTTTTCCGGTAAACTAAAATCACGATGGTCCGACCCCTTCAAAGTTGAAGAAGTTTAGCCATATGGGACCGTACTCGTCTCCCACCCGGATTAAAGTTCGTTTAAAGTGAACGGTCATCGCTTAAAATTATATATAGCAGGCGATCCTGTGGGCGGTAATTTCGAATCCATAACGCTCCTCGATATATAAACCACCACCATAGTCAAGCTACACGACTATAAACAAAGAGCTCCTGGGAGGCACCCATGTTTTTCTTTTTCACTATTTCTTTACTTTTTCTTTGCTATTTTTTTCTTAATAATGCAGGGTTCCTAACTTGGGCCTCCCCAACCTCCTTTCAGGGAAGCATCTACCCCCCTCTCTTTATTTTCTTTGTACATATCACATTTTCTCTTTGTTTCTTATACTTACGTTGCACATTGGAGATAATGTTGGACTTAAGTATGAGGGTGTTTTCTCGATGTATTTTCTGCACTTCTACTTTCTGCACTAAAAAAATATAAAATATATATAAAAAAAAATTTAAAATGAAAACAAAAAAATTGTTTTTTTCCTTTAACAAAAATTCCAAAAAAAAAACTATAACATAAAAATTCCAAAAAATATTTAGTTTTAGTTTCTTTTTACACATATCTTTTGTAAATATTTTTGTAAATATTTTTTTTCTCTCTTTCCCTCTTCCTTTCTTTCTCTTCTTTGTAAATAACTTTTCTCTCTTTCTTTTTTGTAAATATTTGCTTATAAAAGCCAAAAATACAAAAAAATAGAAAGGAAAATAATTCAAAAAAAAAGAACAAGAAAAATTATATCTTATCGCTTTTTTTAGTATGTAATAACAAAATTAAACACACAAAAAAATAATACGTCAAAAATTCAGCAAAAAAAAGAGTAAAACAAAACAAAAATTCAAAAAAAAAAGATAATAAATTTAAAAAAACAAAAAAATGATGTAAACTTTAAAAATCCCCAAAAATTTTATGAATGAAATAAATCAAATATTCCATTCTTAATCCTTTTTTTGCTCACCAAAACTTTTGTTGCGAGTTTATTTATAGGCGAATTTCATTAATTCTTTGTTTACTATCCGTTTATTAATTAGAGATTGATATATTTAAATATTCGGGGTTAAGTTTTAAAGAATTTTTTATGCTTTGTTCTTAAGATAGGGACTTGTTTTAGGCACTACTTCTAATTTATCTAAAATAGAGGCATGTGTATTGTGTTAGAAAAAATAACTATAGACTTCAATTATTTCTACTTCAAGCTTTTTAGAAACACATAAACGTTCAATTTATAAATGTTGCTCTCAAATTTATTTTTATTAAAATATAGTTTTATTTTTGAAACAACCCATCTCCCCATATTTTATCCTTAAAAGAACCTATATCAATGAGAATAAGATTGTGTTCCGTAAACATATGCATTCAATATTTGAAAAGATTATATGTTATGGAGTAAGAGGATAAAATTCATTACTCCTATACATATACATTAGGTTATATGGAGTTGTACAAAAAGTTTTTTTACTATTGCATGTTATGGAAAATAAGACTTCATTTTCCTAAACATCCATATTCAAAAAATTTATATTCGAGGTTTGAGAAAAAAATATACCTCACCTTGTCCAAAGCCCTCTTCATAAACCACAAACAATCCCCTTTGCCAACTTTATGATTCTAGACTTAATATAAAATTTTTTTTGAGAGCATACTTTTTAAATTACATTATTTCCTTTAAACTCTTAAGCTAAGGTTCCTATAATTCCAATCTATTTTTGTTAGCTAACAATTACAATTTTTGCTTGCTATTTGGGTCCTTCAAGAAGTGTTTTTGGCCAGAACTTTTCCTCTATTTAATCAATTTCATGATTTAGGACTTAACTCTTATACCCCTGATAATTACTTTGATCTCTCTTTTAATTAATTCAAGCGGTAGCTAAACTTATGATTTCTTTTAATTTTTTATAAGTATATCTGAAACTTTTGCTCTGAATAACAAAAGCTTAAGTACGAGGATATTTGATGAGTTGTTAATATTCATATTTTTATGTACATTAATTAAGTCATTTTTAGTTTTTTTGTTTATTTTTCTTTAATAAATTGCTTCTTTGTTGAAAATAATCTCTAACTTAAGTTTATTTCTATTTCCTGCAATTTCAAAGAAATCTGCCAAAAATTACAAGTACATGCCCGTGTACTTTAGGTCACACCCGTGACAAGGACATGATACATCAATCCCGTGAAATCAGCCGCAAATCTGAAGAAAAAAGGTGACACGCCCTATGACATGCCCGTGTCAAATATGACATGGCCGTGCCAGAGCCCCGTGTCGCCCGATCGACAAACTGCGCTCGAAGATCGTTGAGAAGAAACGACACGCCCGTGTCAAGATGCAATACAGACGTGTACGCCTCCACCTGCCCCGACGGGACGTCGCCGATGACTTTTGACGCAACTTGTCCCCAGATCAACCTGATGGACACGCTCTCCGACACGCCCGTGTCGATAGAGACACGGGCGTGACTTCCACGTGGACCGTCCCGAAGTCAGCATAGCCATCAAATCGCCGGATCAGCTTATGAATAGTGCTGACACGCCCCCTACACGCCCGTGCCGGAGGGCGTGTACTTAGATATTTTGCCTATAAATAGGCCCTTGCTGTAAGGTGTTGGGGTTCACTTTTTTGATCCAAATTTTAGTGTGTTTTGTGGGCTGCCCTTATGGATTCTCTTGCAATGTAAGGAGATTTCCCCCCTCCCTTTCATGTTTGTCTTTGCTTTAACTTTAGCTTTGTAATAGTTTCATTATGATAATAAAAATGTTTGATTTTCTCTCTCTACATGACATGAAAATTTATTTGGGTGGCTTATTTATTTCTCTTTTTATCCTTAAGTTTCATCTTTGTTTTTCTCTTTATAAAATGTGTGTGTGTGTGAGTTTGTAAGTGATGTTTTTAATTCATCTTGTTTTGTTTTGCTAATATGATAGAAGTTATAGTATTTTTCCTTATAAAAATGATGTTAGGATAGTTTCATTTTGATTTCTGCTTCTTCATGTTTTAGGTTTTATGTTTTTGTTCTTATGATTTGTAAAAGAAATTTTAAAAGTGATTTTGTTTTTTTACTTAGCTTTGTTTTAGGATTGTAAAACCTTTTTGTTCTTTTTACTTTTTAATCACTTTTATGAAATCCTAAGAATGAAAAAGTTATAATTTTAATTTTTAAAGGACTTTAGTTTTTTTTTCTTTGTTTTGAAAACCTTTTGTTCTTTTTATTTTTATTTGTTCTTTTTATGTGTTTGTGGTAAGCTTTTGGAGTAGGAATCTTTTAATTTTAATTTTTAAGCAACTTTGTTTTTTCTCTTTAATAGTGTGTGTGAGTGTATGAGTTAGGTTTTCATTTCATTCTTTTAAATTCCATGTTGTGTGTGCGAGTGTATGAGGATAATTTTTTATTGCTTTCTTCAATTATGTAGAGTGTGTGAGTTTATGAGATAATTTTTCATGCTTCATTTTATTGCTTTCCTCAAATTATATAGAATGCGTATGTGTAGGAGATAATTTTATTGCTTTCTTTCAATTCATGTAGAGTGTGTGCGTGTGCTCATTTATTTCCGCTTACTCGTTAAGAGTTAAATGGAATGTCTTTATTTCCCACCTACTTGTTAAGAGTTAAATGACATGTCTTTATTTCCCACCTACTCGTTTGAGTAGGACTCGTTTTAATTTTTTGCCTACTCAATTGAGTAGGACTTGTGTGTGTGAAGTTTTTAATTTTAGTAGAGTGTGTGTGTGCGTTTTACTTTTTGCAGTGTGTGTGCGTTTTTCATTTATGCAAGTGTGTGTGCGTTTTCATTTTCAGTAGAGTGAGTGTGTGTGTTTATTTCATGTCGAGTGTGTGTGTTGGTGCATTTATTTTCTCCTACTCGTTTGAGTAGGACTCGCTTTCATTTCAGTGCTAATTATTTTAGTAGGACTTGTCTTTTTCAGTTTTAATTTACTGCCTACTCGTTTGAGTAGGACTTGTCATTTTAATTATGCAATTTTCTCTTTTTTGTAACTTAGTTTTTGTTTCTTTTTCTTTATTATGAGTTTGGTTAAGTGCGTGTGTTTTTTATTTTTTTAGCAAATTTTCTATTTCTAACATTAGGTTATCTTATTCTTTTTTTCTTATTTTTTTGTAACCCTTCAGTGCTTAGTTTAGAACTCACGCCTAACCAAATTCATAAGACATCCCCATTCCGATGAGTGGCTAATCGCTTTTATCCCTTGGTATCGAAGAGCATTGGGATATAAAATGTTTTAAATAACTAAAGGTCTTATTTTTCTATTTAATTAAAAAACTTAAGGATTACCTCGGGTTAGCAACGCGTAGAACCACATATCGATGTGTGGGCTCTATTTTCGTTATCCATACGCTAGCTAGCTGAGAGGCCGTGCGTATGGACTGATCACCCCTGGGTAAAGAGAGTTCCGCAATAACCCTTGAGAGAGGAGGCTTGCTAACTCTACCGGATTGGGTTTCCCACCCAATAACAGGGTTCTTAGCGTACTACGGGCATTAAGAGGAATCCTTCATCGGACGAGAGCCCGTTCGAATAGCCTTAATGTCCAGGTGAGCGATATTCCTAGAGGTAGGTGAGCTCATACTTTTGGAACCTCCACGGCCAAGTTTCCGCTTTAATTAAATTGACACCTAAGATCTCTATTTATTGAAATCTATTTTACTCCTAACTTAATTTGATACCGAGTGTTATCTCTTCATCGACTTTATTCTTAATCTTTTTCCAGCCTTTTTTAGTTAAAATCGACAACTTAATATTTCGGTAAAATAATAGTGCTTTTGGAGCAGTAGGGATAATCAACCCTTTCCCGGGAAATTTATGATCTGGATATTCTCCCGAATATCCTGTATTACTTGCGATAGGTGCACTTTCCTATAATTCGCCGCGCGAAATCCGTACCCGCCGTGCTCCATCAATAATTTAGAGTCGGGCTTCGTGCGCATCACGGTCTATTGGTGAACCTCAGCTGGCAGGTTGGGTGGTAGCTGATCCAGTAGTCTAGCAGGGAGATGCAACAATAATCTGAACTCAAGCCGTATCGGTCTGGAGTTAATCCGCGACAGAAGTGTTGATGCTAGCCTCAACAGTCGGAATGGTGTCGCAGCAGTCTGGTTGAAGCCGCAACAATGGACAGATGGTTAACTGCAACTACAGTCTGATGGCAATCCGCAGTTGCAGTCTGATAGCTTGCAGGGGCTGCGGTCTGGTGGATAGCCGGAACTGTAGTCTGGTGGCACCCCGCAGTTGCGTTCTAGCGGCCTGTTTCACTGGTCTACCTTGGTTGATTGGTGGTTTTACTATAAGCTAGTTGGTGTTCTTTTGTTTGTTGTATAGTGGGCGGTATGATAGTGTCAAACCGCATAGACCGCCCGACTTTTATTTAGTCCCACATCGTTTGTTGTATTCTCTCACCTCCCGCGATTTCTATAAATAAGGGGGCATACCTATGTAATCTTTATCTTTTTTGAGCAATAAAATTTGCATTTTATTTAGCTCTTTGTCAATTTTTCACACACATGATGGTCTAAGTCAAGCACTATTCCATATATCACAAAACGTTTGCATCAACTACCAAACATTCCATGCACTTAGGGCACATTATCGATGTACTGGAAATACCCAGCCCCACCACCATTCAGAGGTCTGAGACTTGACGGTCAAAATTGAGCATTTCTTGTCTTTACGGCTCATGGCCTAAGACTCTCATTATGCCAATGATGACAACCAATTACTTTAGGCAATAAAGCCTGGAGTGACATAACGTGGGTTACAGTTCATCCCTTTTCTCGTTGCTTATATCACAGTGTCATTGACGACAACCAAAGCAATAAAGCCCCATGACAAGATGCGGGTCAACTTCCCCTTGCATGTATTTTCAAAATGGCTCTCAAGGACACCAAAGCTGGGCACCCAGGCTCACAGGTCACATGCTAGCCACAAGGTCTCTGCGAGATAGGCTTTGCAAGCACAATACTATCCGGGAGCTATCGCCAGCGACATCCACTATCGTTTGGTGTTAACAACAAACTCGGTGAGTCCCCCTTTATGAAGAGTAAGATGTATTACACATTGAGCAGGGATGATCTCAAATGGTTCTACTCTTGAACCTTCTCCTTTCTTTTCCTTCTTTCATAAATTTTTCAAAAGCTATTATTGATCAAAGGTCCCTTACTAACACTTTTTCAAATGCTTTCTCTCTTTTGTCTCCTGAACAACTCCAAAGGATAACTGATAACAAGAGACATTGCCGAGTTTAGCTGGGTCCTCCCTTAGAACCATTGTCATTAGCGTAACACCACCAAGACCACGTGTTGCACAGAGATTTCGCACTGTGTAGTGGGAGCTTGCAGGTTCTACTGCGGTAGGCTACTGAATTTCGGATCCCGGCCGGTACTTAACCCCACCTCTGCATTATGGAGGGATAAGGTCGGTGCTAGCTCTACCTTGCCTTACAGGGATATTGTTACAACTTTGATGATCGCGTGAGGAAAGTAATGCCGCTCTGGCCGTACCTGCCCATAGATCATCTTAGCTTGTGACCATCGAATACTCTTTGGTACCCTCTAGTAGTGCCTGCAGGAGGCCCACAGCCTTGTTGATCTCAGAGGAAAGCAATGCCGCTCCGGCCGCACCTGCCCGAAAGATCAACTTGGACTGTACTGCAGGCAAGAGGGCTGTAAACCTTTCCATTGAGTGTACAACTTCTGTGACCCTACGAGGAAAGCAATGCCGCTCCAGCCACACATGCCCATTTGGTCGCACAAGTCTGTAGCTCATTCTCACAGAAAAAACTGACAAGGCGCGGACTGCTTACTGGTGTCCGCTCAGTCCGTCAGTTTTCATTGGGTTGATCTTACAGCTTCTGTGACCCTGTGAGGAAAGCTATACCGCTCCACCCACACCTGCCCACTTGGTCACCTAAGTTGTGAATCATTTTTATTCAGGTGTGCACTGTATATTGTATCCGCTCAGTCCGTCGGTTTTCATTGGGTTGAACTTACAACTTCTATGACCCTATGAGGAAAGCAATACCGCTCTGGCCGCACCTGCCCACTTGGTCACCTAAGTTGTGAATCATTTCTATTCAGGCGCGAACTGTATATTGTATCCGCTCAGTCCACCGGTTTTCAATGGGTTGATATTACAGCTTCTGTGACTTTGTGAGAAAAGCAATGCCGCTCCGGCCGCACCTGCCCACTTGGTCACCTAAGTTGTGAATCATTTCTATTCAGGCGCGGACTGTATCTTGTATCCGCTGAGTCCGCCGGTTTTCATTGGGTTGATCTTACAGCTTCTATGACCCTATGAGGGAAGCAATGCCGCTCCGGCCGCACCTTGCCCCCTTGGTCACCTAAGTTGTGAATCATTTCTATTCAGCGCGGACTGTATATTGTATCCGCTCAGTCCGCCGATTTTCAGTGGGTTTATCTTACAGCTTCTATGACCCTGTGAGGAAAGCAATGCCGCTCTGGCCGCACCTGCCCACTTGATCACCTAAGCTGTGAATCATTTCAATTCAGTCGGAGTCAATTCTGGTAGTTGCAGCAGTCCGCAGAGTTTGATCTATCAGGCCGCCAAAGGCACGGGTAATGTGGTTTCCTGTTTAACCCGTCTTTCTCAGCTCACAAAATTTATCAACAATTCTCAGTTCGTAACATCTATTATCTACGTTTTCTTTGCCCGCAAAAGCTTGTCTAAATCTTGGTCATAAAAATTGCGGACTGGAATCGGTACTCGCCAAAGTCTACCTCAGCGCAATGTTTTCCTTTCTTTTGGTGAGCTAGCAAGTTATTTCTTCATTCTGCTCAAAATATCACAGCAAGCAATATCATTTTCCTATTATATGGGCGAGCTAAAAAGTCAATATGCATGGCCTGAACTGTTAACTGTAATTTATCTAAGCTGTTTATGCACTCTAAGCAGGCGGCCTAGATACTAAATGGCGCGGACTAGTTTTCATTTACTGAAGACATTCATTGATCATACACATTTCAGATTGCATTGAAGTACAAGAAACAAGCAATGAAAATACTTGAATATGCGAGCGGATCAAAATATCCCTTTTATATATTTCATCAATGTTAATTACAACTTTCAAAAAAGTTGGCAGCCTCCAAACTCGAGTCTGCCATTTCCTTTACATCAAAAAGTAAAATATGCATTTTCAGTCTGTCGATTTCTTGCATTTCTTCTCTATAGGAGCATCAGGACTTGATTCATCAATATTAACATCTGGAGAGTAGCCCTCTGAGCCGCTTTCGCTGCTGCTGGAACTCTCACTGTCCGTAAACTCACTAAACGAGCTCTCGTTAGAGCTAGAGGTAGGGCCGGACTCGACGGACTGGTCTCCACCTCGCTGGCTTGAGCCGACGTCTTCGACGGCTTCATATTCAGCCGCTCTTTCTTCACCTTCCTCTTCTTCGTCAATAACTGCATTTCCTTTTGCTGTCCGCTCTAAGGGCGTGACCTAGTCCTCCAGCTAGGGAAAAAGCTGGAGAAAGGGCACACCCTCCATGCTGTCCTTTGCGAAACCGCCTTCGATAAATCGCTTGATAGCGATCTCGACGCTCTCCTTCACAAATGGGAACATGGCTCCACTGAAGCTGGGGTTTCCGAGGTTGTAGGCGGTCTGCAGAAAAACAAAATCAAGTTAGTTCGCCGTGGACAAAAGATGGAGATCGCGGCGAATAAAAATCTTACTGTTGCCTCTTCCTTCTGAAGAGCAACTCTCTTTCATAACCGCTTGTTTCTTTCCTTAAGCGACCTCATCTCCTTCTGAAGTTGTTCATTTTCTTTAAGCAGGTGCCTGGTCAAGCAGACCAAGAAGTGGCTCGTCACCACGGTGTTGACATTAGCTTGGGGGCCAGAAGAGGGAGGTCAGTAGCGGGTACTTTCTTCAGGTCGCACAGGTTGCACTTCCCGTAAAGGGCAGAGATCGCCACATGCGTGTGGAGGGATACCCTTGGAATTCTCCATGATGGAAGTGCGGTGGATAGGCGGACATGCTTATTTCTGCTGTGCCAGTGGATCATGGGGTTTCCCCACAGATCCTTCTGGCTTCTGCCGAAGTTTTGAATATCAAAACTTTCTGAGGAAGAGTAGCCCGCAGTGGGATCCCCCTCTTCCTTTTTCTTCCTAGCAAGTTATTATTTTCTTTCCCTTTGTGTAGGAGTGAGTCCGCTCGACATTTGAGGCAGATTCGATGGTACCGCCAAGTCTTCTGTAAAAAGGAAGAATGTCAAATAACTGCAGGTCGAATCGATGATGCGTCGGCAAGTTTACCGATCGTAGTCAAGTAATAAAGTTGGGGAGTTGAATCCCCGGATATCGATCTCTCGAGGAGTGCAAGTAGGGAGTGTGATTTTGCTATTGTAAAAGTGATTGCACGTGTTAACGTAAACAAAGGGGGTTTTGGATTGGAGTTTCCTAAGTTTTACACTAATAAGCCTATTGCAGGTCGCCGTCACCGCGTCTCTTTGGTGGATTACTCAAGAGAGTAATATGATAGATGGATGAGCCAATGAGGGTTGCAATCACCTCTTCATCGCGCACGCTTCTAGCAATCGCTAGAGCGAGACTATCTAAACAAGAACATGTAAAACTGAAGCTCAGCAACACAATCAAGATCTAAGATATAACAACACATAGACATGCTGAAATACTATAAGCCACAATCAAACAACCACAAGTTCAGCACAAAGTAACTATAAGAGGAGGGGGAGAAATACAACCAAATGCACGAAGGCTTTTCGAGATTCGCGGCCGGAGTCAAGGGTTGTCGGGCCTTGTCCGAGCTCGGTCTACGGATGATGTCCGTGGTCCAGAAGAGCTGTCACCTCCTTCCAATTACCCGTCTTCTTGTGAATAGTCGCTCGGTTAAATCTGTACGGAGAACTCCGCAGGTGTAGCACCTTATGAGCTTGAAACGGAGCTGGGAGTTTGAAGAAGAAAATGGTGGCCAGAGATGAAGTTATCACAAGCTTTTGGAGGGAGAAAGGTGGCCGGATCTACTCTCCAAGGAGGAGAGAGAAAATATCAGCTGGAGGTGGAGTTTTCCCGCTCAAAGTAGCAGAAAAGGCGGCTGGGTCGGACTGGATCAGAAATCCTCCGGAACTGTTCTCAAGAAGAAGAAATCTGCGCTTTAAATAGAAGCAGGTCAGAAAAATAGGCACACACGGTTTGGCGCACGACCGTGCATAAACCATGCGATATTAACTTTTAGAACAAGCCTGCAGAAGGAGAAGCATTGACCCGTGCGTTTTACTCGCGCATGGACGTTTTCGCCCGTGCGTGAAGGAAATCACACTGGTAGCAACAGAAAGCAGAATTCAGGACAACACAGGGGAACCGTGTGTTTTACACGCACACGGGCGCTTCCTCCCGTACGTGAACAAAGTGTACGATTAACTACAAAATGGAACAAACAAACACACAAACAAGAACGCTACACGAAAACCATGTGTTTCCTTCATGCATGCTTTTGAAGAAACCACGTCAACCATGCGTGAAGATCATCGAGTTCAGCTCGATGAAATTTGTCGAACTCAAGTCAATGTTTCTCCTGCTCAACAAAATGCACGATCTGGCACAAACCATGCGTGAAAGGAACGCACGACCGTACGTTTTACACAAATTAGAATTCCTGCCTTAGGGAAAACGCACTACCTGCACAGTAATGAAACCAAGCTGGAGCACAAGCTCCCAACACCAAAATGCAAATAAAATAAAACAGAAAGAGCCATGGGGAGCACCATGTGCTTACCCCAACAACAGAATGTATAATTGCACACCCTTGGGCCATAAAAGTGCACAATATGGTCAATGACCGAACGAAGCAAAAAGTAACCGAATTCCGGCTGAAATGTAGTGCACGATTGAGAAAACAAGCCCAGATGAGTCCGAAAAACCTATAAATATCGGACTCATCACACCACCAGACTTAAACATTTGCTCGTCCCGAGCAAATCATTTATCCATGAACTAGAAAACAGTTAGCTAGCTTAGAAATTTCCAAATTAAGTAAAGCGAGAAATCAAATACAACATGAGCATAGAAAATATAATAGATACAATTTGTAATTTTGCTATGAAGTTTATAAATTTCGACAGACGTAAATAAGTATTGTAACTACTCAAAAATAGAATCCTGGAGAATCATTCGGTCATGCGTAGGAAGAAAGTAAGCAGGCCATTCAGTTGAGCATTGTGAAAGGCCGTGGCTCGGGATCACCTCCAAAGAGATCCATCAATATCTAGGACCATACGCTTGTCCGTTCACACTCTCTCCACGACGCTAGTTTGACTCAAGTGTGAATCCGTAGGACTTTATGGTAGAAATGGGGCTTGGGTTTCAGTGAGGTAAACAAAGATAAAAAGAAGGCTATGCACCTAACCCAAATGAGCTCAACAAAAAGATATCCTCTCACCAACAATACATGCAGGTGCACCACACCACCAGACTTGAACTTGAAAACAGGGGTGTGTGCACTGCCTACCGCCACAAAATCTCAAATAAGATTTTCAATTACACATTTTCTTTTCACTTATCTTTTTCACCATTAATTTTTTATACATATATTTTCCTTTTTCACCGTCTTTTTATTTTAACAACTTCAGCAGATAAAAACTTTGGAGCACATCCACATATTCACAAGGAATATAACCACATCAACACCCGATCATGAAAATGTAAAACACTAAAGCTCAACTTGGGTGTGCGACTAGGATCGGTTATGAGGCTTTGGTGAAACAATGGTGGAGCTGAATCAAAAGAAGGGTAGGCACAATGGGGGTAGCGAGGATAAGACGTCGGGAACGACACAAAACTCAATTGGGCCAAAATGATGCCCTACATCATGCTCACGCTAGACTAACCATGCACCAATGTTCGAGAGTATCTCGGGGCAGGTTCTTAGCCACCGAGAAAAATGATCCCTCCTCCCGACTCGAACAATACGAGGCTAGTGGCGGCTACACACATTCCTACACTACCGTTTGATTACTCCAGATTCAATACTTTTGAGTAGTACAAATAATATTCACAAACGCAGAAAAGTATAAATCTACGAGCATAAAGAAAAATTAAATCTATACTATTTCTACACACCATGAGTACACGATTAGGAGCAGTGCACGAGCTTCACACTACTCTATCCTAAAATCCTAAGCCAACACCACTATTTTAAAGTTGACACAAAAGAAATAAATTGGACTTGAGCTGAGCGCATGCTTAAGATCACGCTCATGTGGGTGTCGGTGCACTATGCAGACACGATAATATAGAAATAGAAAATGAAAATATAGTTTTGGTAAGAAAGTACTAATAGTGCATGTGCATAGGTAACCTGTATAACTCTCCCCCACCAGACTTAAACTAAACAATCTATCCAAGATTTGCAATAAAAATAGATAAATAAAAGTTAAGGGGGAGGTTACCCCATGCTCAGCAAATGAGCATACCAGAAGATTGGCGTTAATTTTAGCAGAAAGTCCACGGCCCAAATGAACTCCACCTGCACAAGAGAATACCTCCAACCACGCATACTATAAACATATAATATAAGAAGCATAATTGAACAAATTAAAAGTAGGAAAATTGGGTTGTCTCCAATAAGCCCATTTATTTACCGTCCTTAAGGTCGACCACATACCTGTATTAACAGTTATATAAATATTGTTCAGAGCATAAGTTCACAATGCAACGAAAAACTCTAAAGTTACACACAACATTAATCAATAAATAAAACTAAGAAAAGTAGGAAAGGGGCCCTGGAGATCCTTCACTCCTCAGCTAAACACTGACTTGTGATAGATCCCCCCCAGTCACGCGAGATGAGGGCAAGGCGAAAGCTTTAGGTCCCAGGGAAGACAAATCTCCCCTGCCCTAACCTCTTCCTTCTCGCGCCGACGGACAAAATTCTGCGCCTTTTGCATGAGCAATTCTTTCCTTTTTAGATCCACAGATGGTGATCGCCAGGGTGGTATAACAACACCCACCAATTCAGCAGCACGCCTATCTTTGTCATCCGGTGGCATCTTTTCCTCACCCGCAGTGGGTGAAAGATCAGCCCAAGTCACCTATTTAATAGTCTTACAAACTTCGTTCGGATAAATCGATGTTTTTAAGTCAGTCTTCAGCACGCTTTCTACAGCCGTGCTCAGCTCATATTTCTTCTCAACCGAATCTTGTTTCATGTCGAGTGACTCCATCTCTGACTCTCCTTCAGCTAACGTCAGCGGTTCTGCCACTTTCTTAACCCGATCTTGCTCATTCGGTAGATAACCTGTCTCAACAGCACTAGATAAATCATTAGATAACAAAATATTCAATTTCAGAAGTTCTCCAGGTTCATTTGAAATTATAGGGGGAAGTGACGGTGGTAAAGGCAAATCGACCTTGGAAGCCAAGGTGACACCGCTTGCGTTAAATTGCAATGTAGCTTCACTAGCTTTTAGGAATGGGACCCCTAAGATGGGTGTTGATGTACTTCCTATGGGTCCTAACACCTGAAAGTCAGTGACTACAACAGCCCCATTTAGAATCACTTCCACATCTTTAATCTCTCATCGGTCTTTACTATCAATCCATCAACTAGCACTAGTGACTTCTGGACATCAGATTCGATATTTTAAATTCAATTTTTCAACATCTTGCAAAGCAAGAATGTTGCACGATGATCTAGAATCACATAAAGCTATCGTCTCCAATGCATTAATCTCACATTTAACAGCCATTTCATTTTTATCGCACTCCTCCGCATCCCCAACACTCTTCCCTTACTCACGGGGGTTCTTCTCCGCATCACTTGGGAGGGTTCCGCGAGTATGCTTGGAGAACACTTGGGCCAGTTGCCCCAGTTGTGTCTCAAGGTTCCTCATGGAAGCGGTTTGAGTGGCCATATTAGATTGGCCATATCGCACTTCTCCATCATTTCCTCAAGCACACTCTTACGAGTCCCTTGAACGTTTGGATTATAACCCGTATGAGGCGGTCCCGGCTGGCTACTAGGGGCTTGAGCATCAAATTAATGATGGTCGCCCTGCCACCTTTGACAGGGAGCATTTTGATTCCACGAGAAATTAGGATGATTTCTCGCGTTGGGGTTATACGCATTATTATAAGGAGCAGTGCGATTTTGACTGTTTATAAAATTTACATTCTCATCAAAGGTTATACCTGATAGCTCAGCAAAGGTCTCCCCAACAGTGCATTCATAAGCATGATGGCCGTGGTTACCACAACCTTGGCATGAAATGTCCAAAAATTGAGCTACAGGAGGCGCTGATCTGGTCAACATCGTCCTTCCATCCAATGTATGCTGGCTCGCCTCAGCTTGTTGCACCATAACATTTACTTCAAACAGATTCCTCGCCCCTCTAGATGCATTTCTTTCGGCGGTCCACTATGTGCTATGGGAGGCAGTGTCGCGAAGTAGCCTCAATGCCTCGTCAGGATATAAGTTAATTATTGTGCCTCCAGATGCTGCGTCGATCATAGCCCTGAAATTAGGCTCAATAGCAAAGTAGAATATTATAACTAAATTCCATGGCTCATAGCTGTGCTAGGGGCATCGATGCTGCAGGTCAGCAAACCTCTCCCATGCTTCAGATAAAGTTTCCTGGTCCATCTGCTGGAAGGTAGCTATTTCCCTCAGGGCATTCACAGTTTTATCCACCGAGTGGAATTTAGCTAAAAAATTAGAGGAAAGAGCCTCCCAAGTAGTAGCAGTCCCGCGCGCAATGGTATGGAGCCAGGTTTTAGCCTTGTCCCTCAGAGAAAATGGGAACAACCTCAACTTTACTACATCATCAGAAATACCGGCATAGCGAAATGTGCCGCAAATCTCCGAGAACTCCACCAGATGGAGTGCGGATCCTCACTCGGCAAGCCCGAGAACTGAGTATTATTTCAGATCATGTTCAGAATGGCAGGCTTAATCTTGAAGTGGTTGTTTATGATGGTCGGTCCGAAGCCAGGGTAAACCGTTCCCACAGTAGGGGTTTTGAAATCACGCATTGTCCTAATGCACGGTTGGACCACCTCTTGGCCCACAACAACCCGTTCACCTTGGCCATTTCCACCTTGGCCTAAATCTTCCATCCTTTCTTCAGCAGCAACAACACGCAGGTGAGCTCGCCTCGCACATGCGATTTCAAGCTCACACACAAGATCTTCAACCCTATCACTGGAGTTGGGATCTGTCATACAACACAAAAACACTTACAAATGTTTTCAAAAGAAAAATACATGCACGGTTTGCACTCCTGCAACGATGCCAAAAACTTGATGTGTCGGCAAGTGTACTGATTTGTAGTCAAGTAATAAAGTTGTGGAGTTGAATCCCCAATACGATCTCTCGAGGAGTGCAAGTAGGGAGTGTGATTTCACTATTGAAAAAGTGATTGTAAGTGTTAACGTATGTTGGGTACATTGGTCAAATGTACCTGATTTGAAGAAGCCTCACCTAACTCAATGATATACATCAGAATGTATTTGATGTTTGTTTGAGTTACTTGTGCAGGTTAGTTATACACTGGACTGAAGCTGAAAATTTCTAAGTCCATGTGTCGACACCCAGAGGGAAAGTGTCGACACTTGAGAAAGCTTGTGTCGACACCCAGACAAGCAGTGTCGACACTTGGAGTCATTGTGTCGACACCTGGGAAGAAGTGTCGACACCAGTCAGAAAGTGTCGACACTTGGAGTTGTGTCGACACTCTGTGTAGAAGAATGCAGAAAAGCTGTGTCGACACTTGGCAGAAGTGTCGACACCTAGAAGAGCTGAGTCTACATCAGAAAGTGTCGACACTTGGAGTTGTGTCGACACTCAGCAAAATTCTGCAGAGACTAAGTACAAGTGTCGACACTCAACACAATGTGTCGACACTCAATCAGCAGAGTCAAATATGAAGAATGTGTCGACACTCAACACAATGTGTCGACACACACTCAAAGGAGTCAACACTTGAAGATTGTGTCGACACTCAGCACAATGTGTCGACACATAACCAGAAGACTCAACACTTGAAGAAAGTGTCGACACAAGGAGCTGTGTCGACACTTAGCAAAGAACAGAAAAGTTGTAAAATATTCTAAGTACAAGTGTCGACACTAAAGGAATGTGTCGACACTCAGCTGAAGAAACAAGATTGAAGACTTGTGTCGACACCAAGAAGCAGTGTCGACACTTGACAGTTTCAACACATGAAGATGTGTCGACACAAAGGAGATGTGTCGACACTTAGAAGAATACAGATAAAGAATGAAGTACAAGTACTTGTGTCGACACTCAATTTCAGTGTCGACACATGCAGAAGAAACTGTGTCGAGACATACAAGGAATTGTGTCGACACCTTGTAGACTTGTGTCGACACTTACACAACATGTGTCGACACTTGGTCTATAAGTGTCGACACTTAAGAACAGAAAGTCTCGACACTAACTGACAGTTAGAGAATTTCAAGAAGTGACTGGTTGACATGACAGCTGCCGATCCAGCCGGTCTACAGCAACTGTCAGAGAAGTCAGAAGTCTGTTATGAACCGGACCAGCCGGTTACCATGAAGGAAGCCTATAAATAGGCACCCATAGTTTACAGAAAAAAAGATAGAAGGTTGTTCATTATCATTACATGTTGTGAGAATAACTGAAGTGGTTGATCAGATTAAATCAAGAAGTGATACATAGAGGATCAACACAAGAAGATCAGGCAGTCCAACTGCAGATCTAAGTAGTTGGAGAGAGAGAGCTCCAACCAAGGATTCAGTCTTTGGAACTAAGGCTGAGAAGAACAATTCAGAGTCATCTGGATTTCAAGAAGCAGAGATCAAGGATCAACTGCAGTAGATTCAGACTAATTCAGTTCTACTCAAGAAGCTTTGAAGAAAGCTAAGTCAGTTTGGATCAAGCTGAGTTCTTCCAAGAACTCTTCAAGAAACTCTCAACTCCTCTCATCCTTTCTGAGTTGTAGAGTTAGCATTTGTAATTTCTATTTTAAACTTGTAAGATCCATTGGATCTGAGTGATTGTAAGCCTATTTTATAAAGGCTGAGGGTAGGGCTTGGTGCCTGAGTGTAGGAGTTGAAGAACTCTGAGTGTAGGCCTTTAATTGGCTGAGTGTAAGCCTTGATTGGCTGAGTGTAGGCCTGGGTGGCTGAGTGTAGGCCTTTTGGCTGAGTGTAAGGCTTTGGGCCTGAGGTAGGAACCTTGTTGGGTTCTGAGCTAGTGGAGAAGTTTGGCCGAATCTAGTACACTGCTAGATAGGCGAAGGGGGAAAGTGGATGTACCCAAAGATTGGGGAACCACTATAAAATTAGTGTGTCTTCTGTGCTGTGCTGTGAATTGAATGCTTAATTCTGTATTTGCTGTTAGCTGTAGTAATCTGTGAAAACTGTTGTGCTGCCAAACAAAAGTCAAAAAGGTTTAGGTCACCTATTCACCCCCCCCCTCTAGGTGTTTAGGTACCATATCTTTCAAGTGGTATCAGAGGCAGGTTCCTCAAAATCAGGACTAACTGTCTGAGGAGATCCAGTTTGGCAGATTCAGTATAAGTCAGGAAACAGGAAACAGTTTCAAGAAAATCAAGAACATGGGTTCTTCAGAGAATCATAAGGAGTTGGGTTCAATGAAACTACCTATATGCAGAAAAGAGATCTTTGGGATCTGGAAAGAGAGGGTTAGGCTTTTATGGAAGCCTCTGACCCTAGGATATACATCACAGTCAAAGAAGGGCCATATGTGCCCATGAAGATTTCAGTATTGGATGCAAATCAGAGGACTCCAAAGGATTTCTCTGAAATGACCAAGGATGAGATTGTCCTAGCAACCATGGACAAAAGAGCACAGAATATAATAGTTAGTGCAATTGATGATGCCACCTTCCAGAACCTTATTCACTGTAAAACTGCAAAAGAAATGTGGGACACCCTCATTGTCTATATGGAAGGTTCTGAAGAAGTAAGGCAAGATAGGAAGTCCTTGCTTAATCAAGAATATGAGAGCTTTAGGCAAGGAAGAGGAGATAGCATCACTGAATGCTACAAGAAATTTTATAGAATTGTAAATGAACTCATGTCATATGGAAGAGAGTTCACAAACTATGAGTTGAATGATAAATTCTTAAGGTCCCTCACCAAAGACTGGGACACCAAGATCTGTGCCATCAGAGAAATGGCAAAGTTGGGAGAAATTCCTCCTCCCACACTTTTTGGCAAGTTGTTATCTTATGAGATGCAATTGTCAGTGAGAAAAGAAGAAGAAAAGTCAACAAGGACTGAATACAGAGAAAAGACTGTTGCCTTTAAGTCAGATGTACCCAGAAAGAGCAGGACCAAGTCATCAACTCCTCCTCCTGAGGTAGTTGAATCAGAATCTGAAGAGTCAGAAAGTACAAAATCTACAAGCAGTGAAAGTGATGAAGACTTTGCTGCATTCACCAGACATTTTCAGAAGTTCCTTAAGAAGAAACAGTGGAGGTCTAGACCTTCATCTTCCAAAGGGAAAGAGGTTCAGTATCAGGAAAAGAAGCCTTCAAAGAAGGACAAGAAAAGGACCAAGACTAGTAAGGCAACTGGATCCAAGATAATTTGTTACTGCTGCAATAGACAGGGCCATGTTATTGCAGACTGTCCTGAAAGAAGGAAAGAATCCAGTGACAAAAAGAAAACACACTTCAAAGGAAAGAAGGAGAAGTCCTTTGTTGCAAAGAATGAGAAGACTCTTTCAGATATGTCTTCTTCAGACACTGAGACAGATGCTGAAGCCTATATTGGGCTATTTGCTGAAGAAGAAGAAGAGTTTATGCAGATCATGGAATCTATCTATGAGCAAGAAGACTGTCAAAGCCAAGGACTGATGGCTTTGACTGAAAGTACCAAAAACCTGGAGCAGCCAGGACCCAGTCAGGTACAAGGTTTAACTCAAAGTTCTGATTTCAGTTCTAGTTCAGAGTCAGATTATTCTTCATCAAGTGATGAGAATATATCTGAGTCTGAGGGAGATATTCATCAACTCCTAGATGAATATCAAGTACTATTGCAAGCCTATAAGAAAAGCAAGACCCTAGCCAAAAATTTGGCCAAGGAAATTGCTGATCTCAAGGCAGCTGCAATAGATTATGAGAAGAATTATGATCAAAAACTGAATGAAGTGGCCAGGCTGAAACACATTACTGTGATTCAGATGGGTACTATTACATTTAAGAATGATCAAATTAAGAAACTGGAGATTAATCTTCAGAAGGAGAAAGAGCTAGTAGCTAGGTTTTCAAAACCTAAATCAGTGCTACCCTTGATTGATGATTTTGTTCATCATAAAGGAAAGACTGGACTGGGTTTTGTTAATCCAGCTAGGACTGTTCAGGATCAGTCCAAGTCCAAGGGCAAAGCCCCAACATTCAACAAGACTGCTGTAGTTAAGACAGCTAAGTCAGAACCTAAGCAAAGGTACAACAAATTTGAATGTTGGTGCTGTGGCAAGGTTGGCCACTTTGCTTTGGATTGTTGGCACAATGCCAGTGCCAAGTTGTGTAGCAAGTTACCTGTTGGAAAGACAGCAGGTAGCTATGTCAAATTGCAAACTAACAATCACCAAGGACCCAAGTTTACTTTGGGTTCTAAGGTTCATTAATTTGTTTTGCAGGAAATCCAAGTGGCCATACCCCTACATGGTACTTGGATAGTGGATGTTCCAGACACATGACTGGAACTAGGGGACTACTGAAGGACTACATCCCAATCAAAAATGGTCCAAAGGTGACCTTTGGTGGTTCTGAAAAAGGAATCATCAAAGGGTTTGGTAACATTTCTTCTAACCTTGTTACCATTACTCAAGTGGCTTATGTTAAAGGTTTGAAACACAACCTCATTAGTATAAGTCAATTAAGTGATGTAGGGTATGACATCTCATTTGTTAAAAATGGTTGTCATATCAAGAGGTCAAGTGATCAAAAGATCATTTTGACAGGTTATAGGAAGAGAAATGTCTATTGTTTAGACATTATGGTTGAGAACAATAGTTCTCCAGTTTGTCTTGTAGCTGATGAGACAGTCTCTCAATGTGTCAAGTGGCACAAGAGGCTTGCTCATCTTAATTACAAGACTATTGGCAAACTCTTTAGTAAAGAGTTAGTGAGGAATGGTCCTCAAGTTAAGTGTGTCAAAGATGGCATTTGCTCAGCTTGTCAAAAGGGCAAGCAGACTAAATCCACCTTTAGAAGCATTGACAACAAGGATGCTGTGAGGTGTTTATACCTCTTGCATATGGATCTATTTGGTCCAATGCCAGTTCACAGCTTAGGTAGGAAGGTCTACACCTTTGTAGTTGTTGATGACTACTCAAGGTTTTCCTGGGTGTTCTTCTTAAAGCAGAAATCTGAAACACCTAGTGTCTTCCACAGTTTTGTTAGGCAAATTCAGAATGAATTGAACTGTACAGTGGTCAAAATTAGAAGTGACCATGGTACAGAGTTTCAATCTGAAAGCATGACAAAGCTGTGTGAAGACTATGGGATATTTCAAGAATTCTCTTCACCTAGAACACCTCAGCAAAATGGCATTGCTGAAAGGAAAAATAGGACCTTGATAGAGGCTGGTAGAACCCTATTAAGTGATTCATCACTGCCAGAATATTTCTGGGCTGAAGCAGTTAACACTGCATGCCATGTGATAAATAGGGCTACCATCACTAAAAGGTTAAACAAGACCCCCTATGAAGTAGTGAAAGGCAGGAAACCAAATCTATCCTATTTTAGGATTTTTGGTTGTAAATGCTTCATACTTAACAATGGGAAGTCTTACTTAACTAAGTTTGCTGCCAAGTCCCAAGAGGGAGTGTTTGTTGGGTACAGCAATAATAGTAAGGCTTATAGAGTCTACAACTTGACTACACAAGTTGTAGAGGAGTCTGTGCATGTAGTTTTTGATGAGACACAACTAATTAACAATGAGTTGTCTAGTAGTGTGTGCAGCCCCTCAGGTCTTATTAAGAAGATGGACAAGCTAACCATAGAAGATGTACCTGCTGCAAGACAGCAAGTAGAAGAAGATGGCTTATGTCCAGGGGGAGAACTACATGTACCAGGAGCTGAAGAAGTTCAAGGAACTCAGCATGATGAAGATGCTGAAGAAGTACAACCAGAAGTAAGGATGCCTCCAGCCAACAGGCATCTAAGAGATCATCCAGTGGAGCTGATCATTGGAGATCCAAGACAAGGTGTTCAGACAAGGAGCAGAAATCAGAATGCTGCAGTATATTCAAGTTTTCTGTCTCAAATAGAACCAAAGAAATTTGAAGAAGCAATACAAGATCCACAGTGGACTGAAGCTATGCAGGAAGAGCTAAACCAGTTCAAGAGGTGCAAGGTTTGGGACTTAGTTCCTAAGCCTAAAGATCACAATGTGATAGGAACAAAGTGGATCTACAGAAACAAGTTAGATGAACAAGGAGTCATCATTAAGAATAAGGCAAGACTGGTTGCAAAAGGATATAGGCAAGAAGAAGGTATTGATTTTGATCAAACCTTTGCTCCAGTAGCCAGACTGGAAGCCATCAGGATGTTCTTGGCCTATGCAACCTACCAAGGATTCAAAGTATACCAAATGGATGTGAAGTCAGCATTCCTTAATGGTAATTTAAAAGAAGAAGTATATGTGGAGCAGCCTTCAGGTTTTGTTGATCCTACTCTTCCACATTATGTCTATAGACTTAGGAAAGCATTGTATGGGTTAAAGCAAGCTCCTAGAGCTTGGTATGAAACCCTATCTAGTTTCCTCATTGAGAACAAGTTCACAAGGGGGAAAATAGATAAGACTCTATTCCTTAGGGAATCTAGAGGCAAAGTAATACTTGTCCAAATATATGTAGATGACATTATATTTGGGTCTACTGAAAGTAGCCTTTGCAAAAAGTTTGCAAAGCTTATGCAAAGTCAATTTGAAATGAGTAGTATGGGAGAACTGAAGTTTTTCTTGGGTCTCCAAGTTAAACAGACTGAAAGTGGCTTGTCCATATGTCAGTCAAAGTTCACCCTAGAACTCATAAGGAAATATGGTATGGATTCCTCCAGTACCATGAAGACTCCTATGGGGTCAAGTATGTCTCTAAGCAAGGATGATGCAGGGAAACCTGTGGATGAAACCTTGTATAGAGGGATAGTTGGCTCCCTACTATACTTGACTGCAAGTAGGCCTGACATTATGTATGCTACATGTGTTTGTGCCAGGTATCAAGCCTGCCCCAAAGAATCTCACTTGACTGCAGTCAAGAGAATCTTGAGATATCTAAAGGGCACACCTTATCTAGGCCTCTGGTACCCTAGGAATGGAGATTTTGATCTAACAGGCTATTCAGATGCAGACTTTGCAGGATGCAAAGAAGATAGAAAGAGCACAACTGGATCCTGTCAATTCCTAGGTGGAAGACTCATTTCATGGAGTAGTAAGAAGCAAACCAGTGTGGCCATCTCCACAGCTGAGTCAGAATATGTAGCTGCAGGAAGTTGCTGTGCTCAACTTCTGTGGATTCAACATCAGCTAGAAGACTATGGATGTCAGGTAAGTAGAACTCCACTTTATTGTGATTCTACAAGTGCTATTTCCATAGCTAATAACCCTGTATCACATAGTAGAACTAAACATATTGAGATAAAATATCACTTTCTTAGGGAGCATGTAGAAAGAAATGATATTGCACTTGAATATGTTAAAACAGATAATCAGATAGCTGATATGTTTACTAAGCCCTTAGAAGAAGCTAAGTTTAATAGGTTCAAAATTGAACTAGGTATGATAAACTTAGACTAAGTATACAGAACAAAAATTGGCTAAGTAAAAAGGTGTCGACACATAGACAAGTCTATGTCGACACAGAATAGTAAGTGTCGACACTTCAGGAAAATGGTGTCGACACATCTAGGAAGTTAGTGTCGACACTTCAGAATGTTAGTGTCGACACATGTCGAGTAGGTGTCGACACATCCAATAAAGTGTCGACACTTAAGTTTTACTCAGAATTTTTCTAAGTAAAGTCTCGACACATGTCGAGTATAGTGGTGTCGACACTTAACCAAGTGTCGACACATAAAATCTGTTGACTAAATTTGTGTCGACACATGAGTGTCGAGACATTATAAGTCAGTGTCGACACTTATTGACAGTGTCGACACATCATTAGAAATTCATCCCGCCTGTTCGTCTTCAAACAAGAAAGGTATAAATAGGGTTCTGTCTTTGATTGTCGACACGCTTTCAAAGTTTCGAGACCTAAACTCTTGTGTCGACATTTCTCTCATCTCAAGACTAATTCTCAAAACCCTAATGGCTCCCAAGCTGGAAGAGAACGTAAACGAAGGCTATGAGCTTGTGCGAGGCGCATTTGACGACAGCGACCAAGAAATCAAATCAGTGATAACCCTAATTGCCAATTCAGGATTGGAGTTCTTGGTTTCAGAACCAACGAAAATATGGAAGAAGGAAGTCATTGAATTCCTTTCTGGCGCGTCTGTAGATGACTCAGGCTACAGGATTAAGTCAAGGGTGCATGGCACCAAGGTCAAGATTTCACCCAAGTCTTTAAGAAAGGTACTTCAGCTACCTAAAGTTCAAGATGAAGAGGAAGTAACTGCTTCTAAGACCAGGGAAGCTCTTACTTGGTGTGGACTGGATCCAAAGATGAAGGTGGGATCAGTCTTTAACAGAAAAGGTATGAATAATCAAGGCAAGTTCTTGTCAGAAATAGTGGGCAAGGTAATACTGAGCAAGCCAGGAGGACATGACAGGGTGTCTGCCTCCATGTTTGAAGTCATGACCAGAATCATCTTCAATCTGAAAACAGACTGGTCAATGGTGGTTTATGAAAAAGTGAAGGAAAGCCTGAAGAAGCCCAATCTGGGCAGGATACTAAGTCTCTACCTGGCTGGATCAATTCCAGAGGTAATGAGCACTGCTGCAGGAACTAAGATCAATCATATGAGGAAGATGGACTCAAGAATATTCTCTAGATGGGAAAGGGTGCTGGTGTCAAAGGAATTGACCACCCCTGAAAACAAGCTTCTAAGAAAGACTCTCCTCCCAGGAAGAAGAGGAAGACTGCTGCTGTGCCTCAAGAGTCCTCCAGCAGCTCAGGCAGTGAAGAACATGTGGTCTTCACTCCTGAAAGTCCAGTTGATGTGGCTGCAGAGAAGACACCTGCTCCTCAGGAGGCAGCTGACATCCAGGGGGAGCTTCCAGGTGTAGCAGAACCATCTACACTGGAGAGTGAACAAGCCACCCTCCTCATTCAAGAGGTACTTGTTGATCTTAATACTTTGAATTTTCTATAATAAATTCTGATTTGTCTGATGACCATCAGCCAATCAGCCAGCACACAAAGAACCAGATGTTGTTCTTCCAGACACATCTGTTGTGATACCTGATAAAGTGGTTGAAGAACCAAGTACATCTCCTGCACAGTCTCCAGCAGAATATACCATGGAAGATCTATTTTGAATTTAGATCAGGATGATTTTGATATGGAAAAGAATGATGCTGATACAGTAAAGAATGCTGCTGCTGAGGGGGAGAACATTGAAGTTGTGGAAGAGCCTATAAGGCTAGATACTGAGAAGGCACAAGATGTGCATACTGAAAAAACAATCCAGCCCTAAGGATAGGGTGGATATAGCCAGTACATCAGAATCTGAAGATGATGAAGCTGAGCAAGCTAAGAAAAAGAAGTTCTTTGTTTTCAAAAGAAGGAAGCCAGAGCTATAAGAAGGCTCTCCAAACAGTTGCTCAACATTCCTTAGTTCAACAAGCTCCATCCACTGATTACAGTGCTCTACTGCTTGCCATGCAAATCAAGATGGATGAACAAAGGAAAGCTTTAGAAACTTATGTTGATGAAGGGCACAAAGCTCTACAATCTGATCTGGGACAGGAAATCAAGTCAATAAGGTTTGAAATGAACCTTAATAAAAAGGAGATGACTGATTGTTTTACTAAGGGTGCTCATGCAGTGGTCTATCTGGCTAAACATCAAGAAACAATTAAAGAGAAAGTAGAAGATATAGCACTAAAACAAGGCTATGTGCTGGAGAATCAGTTGAGGATGAATGATAATTTGACTGCATCTCACAATGCAATAGTCACTGAACTCAAGAATAAGTCAGATGAACCTTCAACTTCCTCTGCTGCTGCCAAAGCTGATTTTGATAAACTCTTTCAAGCAGAGATTGCTGCTGTAAAGACTGCCATTAAAGACTCACAGAAGGTCATTTCAGAACAGCTTACAAAGCTTAGACCTTTCTTTAAAGAGGGCATAAGGTATTTGGATAGCCAAATCAGATTCCAGAAAGATGATGTGAGAGATCATGTGGCCCAAGAAGTCATAAAGGGGGAGAGAGTGTTAGTCAAGGCCAGTTCTGAACATGCAAAATGGATATCAAATTCCATCAGGGCTACACTGGGCTATCCTCCCCTTTGTGATGATGACAATGTAGCTGACTCTGGCATTCAAGGCACATATCTTGGAGGTGAGCAACAAGCAGTGGCTGATGTAATCTATCCACCTCCAGACTTTGACATGATTCATGCAGATATAAGCACAATGTATAGTCCACCTGCTGGCAAGCCTAATATTATTCTGGAAAAGGTTGTTCAACCTATCACAGCTGCAATGCAAGAGGCTTTGGACAAAGAAGAAGAAACTAGGCTGTCAAAGAAGAAGTTTAGGGAAATTGCTGAGCAAAAGCCAGATTTTGAACAGTGGAGCCCTACTTCTAGGAACATAATTCTTACAGCCTGGAAAGCAGCCAAGGACAATGCCCATGAAAGGAACAAGTGGTTCTCAGAGGCTGAATGGAGAAAGCATGAGAGTAGGCAGGAAGCAATTGTCCAATATAGAAGGAAGGCTAAGTTAGGAAAGCTACCTCCAACAGCTGTGGAGCCTAGCAAGTACTTTCCTAAGCCCTATCATTATTTTGAAAGACAAAAGATCAAGGCTGAAGAACAGAAGAAGAAGGACTCTAAAGGGAAGAAGACTGCTGAAGCTGAGCCTGCTGCTGCTGCTGCTGTGAAAGCTCAAGTTAAAGCTGGAAAAGGCATTGTTATTAAAGAACCTGATCAGCACTAGATTAGGAATTAACTTGATGCTTGTTGTAATCTGTTAAGTGAAAAACATTGTAATACTTCATTGAAAATGTATAAGGAACATTATTGGAACAGTATATGATAAATATAGTATGAATGTTCTGAAATATGTGTGTTCTTAATTGTTCTGCAATGTTTAATAAGTATACATGTGTGCTTTATTACATGTTCAAGTTTACCCTGTTGTCATTTATATGTTTTACATCATTTTGTAATTTTTAATTATGAGTGGTGTATATCATTGACTAAGGGTTATGACTTCTCCAAATAGGGGGAGATTGTTGGGTACATTGGTCAAATGTACCTGATTTGAAGAAGCCTCACCTAACTCAATGATATACATCAGAATGTATTTGATGTTTGTTTGAGTTACTTGTGCAGGTTAGTTATACACTGGACTGAAGCTGAAAATTTCTAAGTCCATGTGTCGACACCCAGAGGGAAAGTGTCGACACTTGAGAAAGCTTGTGTCGACACCCAGACAAGCAGTGTCGACACTTGGAGTCATTGTGTCGACACCTGGGAAGAAGTGTCGACACCAGTCAGAAAGTGTCGACACTTGGAGCTGTGTCGACACTCAGTGTAGAAGAATGCAGAAAAGCTGTGTCGACACTTAGCAGAAGTGTCGACACCTAGAAGAGCTGAGTCTACATCAGAAAGTGTCGACACTTGGAGTTGTGTCGACACTCAGCAAAATTCTGCAGAGACTAAGTACAAGTGTCGACACTCAACACAATGTGTCGACACTCAATCAGCAGAGTCAAAATATGAAGAATGTGTCGACACTCAGCACAATGTGTCGACACACACTTAAAGGAGTCAACACTTGAAGATTGTGTCGACACTCAGCACAATGTGTCGACACATAACCAGAAGACTCAACACTTGAAGAAAGTGTCGACACAAGGAGCTGTGTCGACACTTAGCAAAGAACAGAAAAGTTGTAAAATATTCTAAGTACAAGTGTCGACACTAAAGGAATGTGTCGACACTCAGCTGAAGAAACAAGATTGAAGACTTGTGTCGACACCAAGAAGCAGTGTCGACACTTGACAGTTTCAACACATGAAGATGTGTCGACACAAAGGAGATGTGTCGACACTTAGAAGAATACAGATAAAGAATGAAGTACAAGTACTTGTGTCGACACTCAATTTCAGTGTCGACACATGCAGAAGAAACTGTGTCGAGACATACAAGGAATTGTGTCGACACCTTGTAGACTTGTGTCGACACTTACACAACATGTGTCGACACTTGGTCTATAAGTGTCGACACTTAAGAACAGAAAGTCTCGACACTAACTGACAGTTAGAGAATTTCAAGAAGTGACTGGTTGACATGACAGCTGCCGATCCAGCCGGTCTACATCAACTGTCAGAGAAGTCAAAAGTCTGTTATGAACCGGATCAGCCGGTTACCATGAAGGAAGCCTATAAATAGGCACCCATAGTTTACAGAAAAAAAGATAGAAGGTTGTTCATTATCATTACATGTGAGAGAATAACTGAAGTGGTTGATCAGATTAAATCAAGAAGTGATACATAGAGGATCAACACAAGAAGATCAGACAGTTCAACTGCAGATCTAAGTAGTTGGAGAGAGAGAGCTCCAACCAAGGATTCAGTCTTTGGAACTAAGGCTGAGAAGAACAATTCAGAGTCATCTGGATTTCAAGAAGCAGAGATCAAGGATCAACTGCAGAAGATTCAGACTAATTCAGTTCTACTCAAGAAGCTTTGAAGAAAGCTAAGTCAGTTTGGATCAAGCTGAGTTCTTCCAAGAACTCTTCAAGAAACTCTCAACTCCTCTCATCCTTTCTGAGTTGTAGAGTTAGCATTTGTAATTTCTATTTTAACTTGTAAATCCATTGGATCTGAGTGATTGTAAGCCTATTTTATAAAGGCTGAGGGTAGGGCTTGGTGCCTGAGTGTAGGAGTTGAAGAACTCTGAGTGTAGGCCTTTAATTGGCTGAGTGTAAGCCTGATGGCTGAGTGTAGGCCTGGGTGGCTGAGTGTAGGCTTTTGGCTGAGTGTAAGGCTTTGGGCCTGAGGTAGGAACCTTGTTGGGTTCTGAGCTAGTGGAGAAGTTTGGCCGAATCTAGTACACTGCTAGATAGGCGAAGGGGGAAAGTGGATGTACCCAAAGATTGGGGAACCACTATAAAATTAGTGTGTCTTCTGTGCTGTGCTGTGAATTGAATGCTTAATTCTGTATTGCTGTTAGCTGTAGTAATCAGTGAAAAACTGTTGTGCTGCAAACAAAAGTCAAAAAAGGTTTAGGTCACCTATTCACCCCCCCCTCTAGGTGTTTAGGTACCATATCTTTCAACGTAAACAAAGGGGCTTTTGGTTTGGAGTTTCCTAAGTTTAACACTAATAAGCCTATTATGGGTCGCCATCACCGCATCTCTTTGGTGGATTACTCAAGAGAGTAATATGAAAGATGGATGAGCCAATGCGTGTCGCAATCACCTCTTCACCGTGCACGCTTCTAGCAATCGCTAGAACGACAATATCTCAACAAGAACATGAAAAACTGAAGCTCAGCAACACAATCAAGATCTAAGATATAACAACACATAAACATGCTGAAATACTTAAAATAAACAGTGTTCTTAAGCCACAATCAAACAACCACAAGTTCAGCACAAAGTAACTACAAGAGGAGGGGGAGAAATACAACTAAACACATGAAGGCTTTCCGAGATTCGTGGCCGGAGTCAAGGGTTGTCGGGCCTTGTCCGAGCTTGGTCTACAGAAGTCGTCCGAGGTCCAGAAGGGTTGTCACCTCCTTCCAATAACCCATCTTCTTCGTGAATAGTAGCTTGGTAAAATCTATCCAGAGAACTCCATGGATGCTGCACCTTATGAGCTTGAAACGGAGCTTGGAGTTTGGAGAAGAAAATGGTGGCCGAAGATGAAGCTATCACAAGATTTTGGAGGGAGAAAGGTGGCCGGATCTACTCTCCAAGGAGGAGAGAGAAAATATCGGTTGGAGCTGGAGTTTTCCCGCTCAAAGGAGCAGAAAAGGCGGCTGGGATGGACTGGATCGGAACTCCTCCAGAACTGTTCTCAGGAAGAAGAAATCTGCACTTTAAATAGAAGCAGGTTAGAAAAAAAGGCGCACACGTTTTGGCGCACGACCGTGCGTAAACCGTGCAATATTAACATTCAAAACAAGCATGCAGAATGAGAAGCGTTGACCCGTGCATTTTACTCGCGCACGGACGTTTCCGCCCGTGCGTGAAGGAAATCGCACGGGTAGCAACAAAAAGCAGAAATTCAGGACATTACAGGGGAACCGTGCATTTTACACGCACATGGGTGCTTCCGCCCGTGCGTGAACAAAGTGCATGATTAACCACAGAATGGAACAAACAAACACACAAACAAGAAAGCTACAGGAAAACCATGTGTTTCCTTCGCGCACGGTTTTGAAAAAACCGTGCGTCAATCGTGTGTGAAGATCATCGAGCTCAGCTCGACGAAATTCGTCGAACCCAAGTCGACGTTTCTCCTGCTCAACAAAACACACGATCTGGCACAAACTATGCGTGAAAGAAACACACGACCATGCATTTTTCACGAATCAGAATTTCTGCCTTGGGGAAAATGCACAACCTGCACAGCAATGAAACCAAGCTGGAGAATAAGCACCCAGCATTAAAATGCAAACAAAATCAAACAGAAAGAGCCATGGGGAGCTCTATGTGCTTACCACCAATAACATAATGCGTAATTACACACCCTTGGGCTAAAAAAGTGCACAATGTGGTCAATGACCGAACGAAGCTAAAATAACTGAATTCCAGCTGAAATGCAGTGCACGAGTGAGAAAACAAGCCCAGATGAGTCCAAAAAACCATATAAATATCGGACCCATCAAGCGACTACAAAGTCGGGTCGCATATCTTACTGTCTTGGCGATCGATGTTGTCCAGGCTCGCGAGCAGCGAGATATAATGCTCAATATCCTGCCATACTATGGACAAGAAGTCAACGATTGCGGCCTCCACTTCGTCAAGCTCGACGCTCTTGAAGATGGAGTTCGCGCACTCCTGCGGATATGTGTGCGCGAACCACTGGTCACCCTCGAAGATCAGATACCACGAGGTCTAGTTGTGGATCTTGTTCGACAGACCCATCACCTTCATTCCTCGGCAATAGAAGTATATCACGCCCTTGTATGGGTGGCCTCTAAATGGTGTAATGGAGCAGACTGAGAATAAATTTCTGAAGATGTTCATGTAGAATGCAATCTTTTCAGACCACAAGTATGAGATGAAGCTGTAGACAGCGGCCATGGTGTTCAGCACGAGCTGGCCAGGCACCATGCCGTAGTGTTTGAAGATTTCAGCGATCTACCACAGCAACAGAAATTTGAATCCGCTCTCAAAATGATCAACAAGCACTGCGATCTGGGTTGCAGTGTAGAAATTGATCCTCTCTTAGTCTGCAGGAAGCCTGACGAGTACAGGGGAGTCCGCCATATGTTTTTCAACAAAGGCCTCGAAGTCGGCCTCTATCAACGTACACTTTTTGTGGTCGACAGCGTGGAAAGCAACCGCAACATCAGTTCTGGCGGACACCATTGTCTGAGACCACAATGACGTCTATTTCAGTTGCATTCCTACATTGAAGAAACAATGAAGCTGTATTTATAGCAGTTGGGTATGATGAGTCCTATTTATATACTGATTTTCGGACTCATCTGGGCTAGTTTTCTTTCACTAGCACTTCACTTTTAGTTCGTTATCGTATATATTTCATCTAATCTTTATTTCCATAGGAAGTGCACTTGTAGGCCCATGGTTGTGTATTTTTGTCACTTTTATTGACTGTACTTCTTATTGTGATCGCCTGAAATGTCTGCACATATTAGTGGTTAGTTTTTCCTGCAGGTACATGGGTTATGCAGGTGCTCTGGGTTGATTTGGGGCCCATTTATGACTAAGGGCCACTGATCGTACGTTTTTACATGCGCACGCTCAGTGGATTCCTTAGCGCACGACCACTGGTCATGCGCCATTGATCGTGTGCATTGATTCAATTTTTTACCAGCTTCTGCCATGCCAATACGCATTATCACAAGACACAGTGCACACAACCACTGGTTGTGCGCCACTGATAGTGTGCATTATAATTTCTGCAATTTATACATATGCAGGATCCGCCCTAATTCAGCATTATGGACTTTTTCTCTGCATTTTCATATCCGAGGAGGGTTCCACCGATCTCCTTCTTCCTCCACCATAGGGAGGGTGTCCGGGCAAGCTTTCAATGCCAAATTCAAGCCAGAGCTTCCTCTCGGCCTCCTCCTTCATCCTTGAGCTTCAAGAAGGGTTTGACCTAGCTTTCATCATCAAGCTCGGAGGAGTTTGTGTCATCCTTCACCAGATCGTGTCACGAAGAAGATGGGTCCATTGGGAGTTAGTGACAGTCTCCTCTACCCCGGACGTAGTTGAGGACTGAGCTAGGACGCGGATTGACAACCCGGAGATTCCTTCCGTGAATCCTCAGCAAGGCTTTGGATCCAGTCGATTTCACACTCTCTTCTTCTTTTGTTGTTGATAATGTCGTTTGATCCCTTTGTATTTTATGAAGTGTGCTTAATTTGATATACGTTTGTGTACAATTATGTCTATGTGATTTTATAGTAACGTTATTTGCTTGAGGTGCACGCTTTTACATCCTCCACCACACAGTGCCGCACTAGCAATTGCTAGTTATGTGCGTAGCAAAGAGGTGCTCACGACCCTCATTTTACCGTTCCCACCACCTCATGCGCAAGCCTACTCATCCATCCTCCTAGTGATTTGGTGCATAGCGACTCGTGTAGTTTTCCATCCACCTGGCGAAGCATTGCATTGCGGCATTGCACATGAGTAGTTTATTAGTGTTTTACTTTCTTTTTCCACAAACAATTAAAACCCCCTTCGTAAACACCGACCTAAGGACTTCAATCTCAAGTCCTCCTCAAAATTAACTCCACCTTACTGTGTTCCTTGAGAGATCAATACTTGGGAAAATTCGCCCATTTTATATTACTTGTGCGACCGATACACTTACCGTAAACCGCATCAAGTTTTTGGCGCCGTTGCCGGGGAACACAATCGTGTCAGTTTTTGTAGAGGGAGATAAGAGATAGAAGCCCTTTTCCATTTGTTCATTTCATGTTTCTTCTTTACTTTAGTTTTTAGAATTTGTTGCTTATTTTTCTTTGTCCCTTTTCTATTTTTGGCTTAGCAAGCGGATTCATGTTATTTTTTATTTTCAGTTGTGTAGCACCCTTGCTGTAAATATTTTTGTTCGCAATGTATTCTGTAGCTGAGTGTTGTCACTATGACACTTTGCGCCGATACATTGACGCCTTGGCTGTTTTAAATGCCGAGCATTGTATTAGGTGTTTGCTATGCCAAGGTATAGGCCACATGGTGAAGGATTTCCCTCATTTTTGCGAGCCTTCTCCCTCTGAGGTCATGTGCACAGAAACCACCCGTTTACGGAGGAATACTGTGGATAGGCCTATCAGGGTGTTGCCTGGCCCATGCACTGACATCGCACATCTTGCTCGTTCTTTGCCCGTTGAGATTACTAGAGAATCTCTCGCCGCATACATATCTTTCATGGGTCCCTCGCTCCCTTTTTACGAGCTTCCCTTGAGTGATGACGATCACTCTGGTGTTAGCCAGCAAAAAGAGGATCAGGAACTCATGGGCACTCCTGCATGGGACGGAGAGATTGTTCCCGTCAGCGGGGAGGTGTCAGCGGACGATTTTGCGATGGGGCCTGCTCATTCAATGCCTAGTTTCGAGAGCTGTTTTGCCCCTCCACAATTTTTGCCTGATGGTGCTACTCCATTTTTGTGTGATTCGGCTGATGATGTTGTATTTTTGTATGATTTGGTGCCTGAGGTTGCGCCAAAGTGGGATGAGGACTCTATTATCTTCGACGGAGAATGTGGATCTTTGGAATGCTATGATGCACCTCAGTGGGATGAGGAATATTCCCTTTCTGATGCGGAGATTTGCACCTCCTTATTGGATGAGGCGGCCCCTCTTACCACCACGGACCACGAGTTCTTGGATTCCCCATAATACAACTCATATGATACGTCTATTACTTAACCCCTCCCTTCATTATCTGAGCTTGTGCAGGCTAGGTCTTGATGCATGTAAATCGGCAAGCGCACCGGTCGCACAAGTAATAAAGTTTGGGATTAAATCCCCGAGTGTCGGTCTCTTGAGGAATGCAATTAGCATAGAGCGGCAACAGTTCAGAAAATATTGTTATGAGGGTTATACTTAGAAAAAGAGTAAAAAGGGGACTTGAGAGATTGTGGTTGTTTGATCTAATAAACTAATTAAAGCTATGCGGGTCGAAGGCACCGCTTCGCAAGGTGAGGTGAGTGTATCGGCCGCGATGCCGAACTTCGGTTGGGCGAGTGGCCGGAAAGCTAATGGGTGGAAGTGTTCTTGTGTGGAGTGCAATCGGGTGAAACAAAAGTATGGAGTGGATGTGGAGTGGGCGAGCCGCATTCACACACACAACTTACAAGCATAAGAAAACTACAAACATCCCATTAGATATAGAATAGAACATGTAGTTCATTACAATGTTATATAATTCCATACAACAGAGGAAGGGGAAGAAGAGTAAACCAAAAGAGGGTGAAGATCCACCGCAGGTCGTGGCCGGAATAGCGAGTTGTCAATCCGCTTCCGGGCTCAGTCCGAGGAGGCTTTCGGTACCAACGAGCTGTCACCTCGAAGGGCTTTGAGTCCATTCTCTAGGTTGTCTTCTTTTCCAACTCCGGTGGAAAGCTTGGAGTTGAGGTCGTCAATGGCCAGGAGCTTCGCCGGAGGGTTTGGAAAGCTACGGAATTGCCGGCTATGGACTCCCGATGTAGGTGGAGGTGATGGAGCAGCTGAAGAAGTAAAATGGCGCTTCCCGCGCACTCCCCGATCGCAGGAAATGACGGGCGTTGACCTAAATCGCGGAGCAGGCCCTTAAATACGGAGGCAGCAAAAGCAGAACGCATGATCAGTGGCGTACGACCAGTGGTCGTGCGCACTATAGGTCGATGATCGTGCGCCATTTCCAATTAAACCTGCAACCTGGACAGAAACATCAACAGATATGCGCACAATCAGTGGCGCACGACCGGTGGTCGTGCGCACTAAATCCACTGATCATGCGATTGGCTAGGACAGATTTGCAGAAAGCAAGGGGTAAACGCGCACGAGCAGTGGCGCATGACCAGTGGTCGTGTGCACTACAGCCAGTGCTCGTGCGATTACCCAGGAAGAATTAGGAAAAAGGAGAATGTAATGCGCACGATCGGTGGCGCACGACCAGTGGTCGTGCGCAGTAAGTCCAGTGGTCGTGCGCAGTGTTCCTGAATCGTCGGGGTCTCCCGAGCGGTTCCGGAGCACGCACATGAACCCTGCACCAGCAGAAGAGGCAGATAAGCCACCAAAAGTGCACACCACATTCTCAAGATACGGCTAAAGAACAACAAAATCACAGAAACAAATAAAGCACACAGAAACGGGCCTAGAGTGCACTTAATCATGAAATAGGCACGTAAACAAATATAAACAGTTATAGCTCTCAAGTGCAGTGCTAAGACGATAAAACTGGCCCAGATGAGTCCAAAAAGCAGTGTAAAATTTGGACTCATCACACCCCCAGACTTAACCATTTGCACGTCCCGAGCAAATCATCACTCAGTGAACTAGAAAATAGCTAGCTAGCTCAGAAATTTCCAAAAAAAGTAAGACGAGAAATCAAATACATCATGGGCATAGAAGATATAATAGAAAAACATTTTAATTATACTACATAGTTTAAACTATTCGACAGACGTAAATAAATATTGTATTTGCTCAAAATTAGAATTCTGGAGAATCTTGCGATCATGTGTAGGAAGAAAGTAGGTAGGCCACTAAGGTGTGCATTGCCAAAGATCGGAGCTCGTGATCACCTCCAAAGATATCCATCAATGTCGGGGACCATACGCTTGCACATTCACACTCTCTCCACGACGCATGTTAGACTCATGCGTGAGTCAATAGTACTTGTAGGAGAGAATGGGGCTTAGGCTAAGGTTTGGTAGTCAATGATAAACATGAAGGCTACACGCAACCAAAGCGAGCGAACAAAAACCTAAACCAATACAGCCACTTAGAAATGCACGTGTAACACACCCCCAGACTGAGCTTGAGAACCGGGCGTGTACACGACCTAACCCGACCAAAATCAATAAATAGGATGGGGATAGAATTCTGAAAGCAATTCTTCCAAATTTTTCTTTTTTTCTTTTTTGCTTTTCTTCTTTTTCTTTTCTGCGTTTGCAATCCCCAAACGTAGCAATCAAAAAGTTTACGAATTCAGCACCACATTACACGATTTCCACATATCACAACATTATCAAAATAGTAAATTTAAACAAGCTCAAGCATTGGATTGCGATGGTGGGTTTAGCTTCAGGCCTTGGTGAATGTGAGTGGAGCTGAATCAAAGAAGGGGTAGGTACAAATTTGGCATGCAACGGTTAACGGGTAGGAAATGCTAAACAAGGCTCAAACTAGCCAAAATGATGGCCTACGTCATGCTCACTCTTGACTAACCAGGCACCAATGCTTCAAGAGTAGATTAGGGCAAGTTCTTAGCCACCGAGAAAGATGATCCTTCCTCCTGACTCGAGCAATACGAGTCTAGTGGCGGCTGCAAACATTCCTACATTATCGTTCGATTACTCCAGATTCAGATTTTGAGTAGTACAAACAATATTTACATCTGCAGAAAAATATAAATCTACGAGCATAAAAAAATTAAATCTATACTAGTTCTACACAAACCATGAGTACTCGATTAGGAGCACTGCATGAGTTTCGAACTATTCTATCCGGAAATCCGAAGCCAGCACCACTATTTTAAAGTTTACACAAAACAATACATTTGACTCGAGTTGCACGCGTGGATAAGAACACACTCGTGTGGGTGATTCAATGTGTGCGACAGAGATCATGAAAAAATAAACAAGAGGCTGGTATGCAACAAAATGTGTTGTGTAGTGACCATAGGCATGTTCTCCCCCATGACTTAAATTCGACAAATAGTAAAAAAATGAGCATTCCAAATGTGAAAAAGAGCTAGGGTAAGAAGTACCTATGCTCAAAATTGAGCATACCAGTCGTGCAACGAGATGTCCAAGTGAGGCCAAGTTGCCGTGCCTCAAAAATTCCTGCACCTGCAATTGAAATATGCACGCAAAACAAAATATGGACATATATATATATATATATATATATATATATATATATATATATATATATATATATATATATATATATATAAAGAACTCAAAACACAGCACAGGAGAAAATGGTCCAACCTGAGTTGTCTCCCGAAAGCCATTTTGTTTACCGTCCTTAAGGTGGACCAAATACCTGAATTATCAGTTATAATAAAGAGTTCTTTGCAGTTGAAAAAGGAAGAAATAAAAACAGAGCAAACCAGCGTTCCATAAGCAGCGAGAAAACAGAAAGAGGAGGGTAGGTGGAATGATGGTGATGCACTCAGCTATAAACAGATTTGTGGTAAGTCTCTCCGGTGGGGTGCGAGAGGCCAGCAGATTGTCTTTTTGCATTGGGGGTAGGGGTTTTCCCTTTACTTCGATTGCACTCTTTCTCGCGTCGGAAGGCAGCGTAGTGCTCGTTGCATAAATGCTTTGCCTCTTTCAGTTTCTCCACCGTGGGAGACTTCCAATGGATGTAGGCTGTGGGTTTTCCTATTTTCGTGGTTTGTGGCGTCCTGTCCGGCACCGTGACGGCGACCGGATCTACCCAAGCTACAGATCGCTTAACAGAGTTATCAGCAGTGTTATACAAATAAGTGTCTAGGGATTTCTCCCGAATAAAACTCGGTTCGCCATGCTCAAAAACATAGTTGGCTGGAAGTAGAAAGGCAGCCGTGGCTTTGGCGCACTCGATCTCTTCTTTGACCAATAGCTCTTGATTCTCATCTATCTCCTGGGAGAGTCCTTTCTTTATCTTCTCTTCCAGATGTGCTTCTTCCAATGTTGGGAGTCCTGAATCTATCTTGGTATCTGTGACACTCAGAAAATTATTATTTTGGATGGGAGAGGAATGTATGGATGTGTTATCGAGGGCGGAATCTTCGGTCGGCCAAGTGACGCGTCCTTTGGAAAAGTCGAGGGATGCGCCACTGGCCGTCAGGAATGGGACTCCTAATATAGGAATAGAGTTATTTTCCCTTGGTCCCAAAACCTGGAAGTTAGTGGTTATACTTTTTCCATTAACCTCGATTTCGACTTCCCGAACACCTCCCTCGGTGTCAACCAAATTGCCATTCGCTACGATAAGCGACTTTCGATTTTCAATGTCGACTTGTAGGTGCATCTTCGCAACATCTTGCAAAGTGAGGATGTTGCTGGACGCCCTAGAGTCGCATAATGCTGGGGCTTTGACATTGTTTATTTTACAATTGATGACGAGTTTGTTGCGGTTTCCCAAATTTTCCTCTCTAAGGCTTTTACCTTGTTCATGGGGGTTCTTTTCGGTGTTACTAGGTAAGGTGCCTTGTGTAACGCCCCAAACTCAAAAGAGCGACAGGAGGCGTTTTAGGCCAAATCTGGAATTTGGCAGGGGGCACATGGCCTAGGACACGGGCGTGTCCCAGGACGTGTCGAGCTCGTGTCAACGATCGGCCCGGGGAGTCGACATTTTCGCTCGACGATGTGTCGAAACAGGGAACACGGCCTGAGACACGGGCGTGTATCAGGGCGTGTCGAGCCCGTGTCGACGATCGGCCTGAGGAGTCGACATTTTCGTTCGACGATGTGTCGAGACAAGACACACGGCCTCAGACACGGGCGTGTCCAAGGGCGTGTCGGGTAGTCGACAAACTTTGCTCGACGAAGTGTCGAGACAGTGAACACGGCCTGGAGCTCAGGCATGTTCGTGTTTGACACAGGCGTGCCAAATAGGACACGGGCGTGTCCAAGACCCGTGTGAGTCTCGGGTTGTTTTCAGGGCTGTGTCGATGGGGGCACACGACCAACCACACGACCATATCAGTTGGAACACGGGCATGTCAGGTTAAACATGGGCGTGTTGGGACCCATGTAATTTTCGTAACGCGTTGATTTTGATGGCGAATGAGAGACACAACCCTGGACATGGGCGTGTCGCAGGCCATGTTCAGCCCAGGTTTTACATTTCAGCTACGAATCGTAGCCATTCATTTCCTTATTTTGGGATCCGACGGTTGGGGGTTGTTCCTACTGGGATATACCCGGGATTGGGCCTTAGAAACCCTCATTTCACTTGAGTGGTTCTCTTTCTAACGTATATAGAGAGAGGAGAGAAAATGAGGAAGAAGAAGCCTAGATCCGGTCACCGGCGGAGCTTCGGAGCTCCAAATCGCGAATTGACTTCGGATCTATGGAGGAAAGGAGAGTGCAGTGCTTTTCATCCGCTTACATTTCCATGGCGCCAAGGAATAATGCTAGGGTAACGATTCTCTACTTGAGCATGTGAAGTTCTACTTCTTTTGCATAGGGAAGCCCGCTCTCGCGAGTTTGCGATGAGTTTGAGGCGTTCCTTCGGGTAGACATGAATAGTCCACATTGTGTACATGTAGAGTCCTTAATCGAGAACGGATATAGGCATGATGTGTAAAGCCTACCCGAATAAGTTGGTCTGGATCGGTGATGTTGCATTGCATAAATGGCAGGAGAAGACTCCGCGCAAATGTTTGTTTTTCGGGTTTTCTACGCGGTAGATTGCAGCAGGGAACCTTGGGGGCTAACCACGGGGTGCACCCAGAAAACTGGGCAGATGGGTGATTCTGCCATCTTGGTGGCCTGGGAGCCAACTTGTACATAACTGGGTTATGTAATATTGTGCGTTCGATTCATGGGCTTCGGGGAAACTTAACTCGGGCCGATGATTTTAAATGTCGTGGCAAGTGAGCAACGGGTTGAGTGGAACCGTTCCTACTCTATGTTGTTCGGTTTTTGAGGCCTACCGAGGATATATAGGTCAGGTCTTTGTCTGTCGATGATTTTAAGTGTCAAGACTTCTGCATATAGGCTGTTGATGATTTTAAGTGTCATAACTTCTGCCTAAAAGACTCAAATGCTCACGTGTAGTACCGTCCAAGTGGCGGTGGTGGGACTGCGGTTTTGACCGGGTTCACCTAGAATGTGCCCTGAGAGCACGGGGTGTGTGGCCGTGCGTGCCTACGCCTGTGATGTAGTGTTATTGTAACGCCCCGAAACTCAAAGGAGCGATGGGGGACGTTTTGGGCCAGTTTTGGGTTTTGGCTGCAGGCACACGACCTGGGACACGGGCGTGTGCCAGGGCGTGTCAAGCATGTGTCGACACTCAGCCGGGAAGTCGACACTTTGGTCTCGACATTGTGTCGAGACTGGGCACACGGCCCGCGACACGGGCGTGTCGTAGGGCGTGTCGACCCGTGTCGACACTTAGCCCGCGAAGTCGACACTCTGCGTTCGATGAAGTGTCGAGACATGGCACACGGCCTGCGATACGGGCGTGTCGTAGGGCGTGTCAACCCATGTCGACACTCCTCCCGGGAAGTCGACACTCTGGTCTCGACATTGTGTCGAGACAAGGCACACACCTAGGACACGGGCGTGTCCAAGGCCGTGTCATCAGGTCGACGATCTTCGCTCGACGAAGTATCGAGTGTCGAGACCGTGTACACGGCCTGGGGCCCAGGCGTGTTGAGGTGACACGGGCAAGGACACGGGCGTGTCCTAGAACCCGTGCAGTGCTCGGGTTGTTTTCGAGGAAAAATGATGGGGGTACACGGCCGACCACACGACCGTGTCAGGTGGAACACGGGCGTGTCAGGTCGAACACGGGCGTGTTCGATACCCGTGTGTTGTTCCAGGCGAGCCGATTTTGACGGCGAATGAGGCACACAGCCCTGGACACGGGCGTGTGCCAGGCCATGTGCGGTCCAGATTGGGCATTTCAGTCCCGAATCAAAGCCGTTCATTTCTTTAATTGATGATCCAACGGCCGGGGGTTGTTCCTGAAGGGATATACCCGAGATTGGAATTATAAACCCTCACTTTTCATAAGTTATTATCTTTCTAAAAGCTTAGAGAGAGAGGAGAGCCAAGGAAGGAAGAAGGAGCTAGATCCGGCCATTGGAGGAGCTTCGAAGCTCCAAATCGCGAGCCGACTCCGGATCCACGGAGGCAAAGCTAGTGCGGTGCTTTTCATCCGCTTACTTTTCCATGGCGCCAAAGAGGAACGCTAGGGTAACGATTCTCTTCTTGAGCATGAGTAGCTCTCCTTCTTTGCATAGAAAGCCTGCTCTCGCGAGTTTGCGGTGAGTTGGAGGCGTTCCTTCGGGTAGATATGTGAAGTCCTCGTTGTTTAGAGTCCGTAAGCGAGAACGGACATAGGCATGATGTGTGAAGCCTACCCGGACATGTTGGTTTGGATCGGTGATGTTGCATTGCATAAATGCCGGAGAAGACTCCGTGCTATTGATTATTTTTCGGGTTTTCTACCCGGTAGATTGCAGCAGGGAGCCTTGGGGACTAACCCAAAGGTGCACCCGGAAAACTGGGCGGATACGAGATCTTGCCAACTTGGTGGCTTGAGAGCCAACTTGAACATAACCGAGTTATGTGAATTGTGATGGAAATGGGACTCGGTGGAAGTTTGACTCGCGCAAATGGATTAAATTGTTGTTGCGATATGAGCATGGGTTAGATGGAACCGTACCCGTTCTATGTCGTTCGGTTAAAGAGACATAAGGGTACGTGGTACTTGCCGTTGGTATAGATTAGGGTCTTCGGCGGTCAATGGCTTAAATTGTCATGACCCAGTCCAGGAAGACAAATTGCTCATAGGTTTGGCCGTCAAAGTGGCGGTGGTGAGTCCAGAATGTCTATGGCTTTAATTGACGTGACATCGACCGGTTCACCGAGAATGTGCCCTGAGAGCACGGGGCGTGTGGCCGTGCGAGCCAACGTCTGTGATGAAATGGTTATATATTATATTGCTCGCTTATGCTAATGAAATGCAGGGAAGGAGCATCGCCGCCCCGAGTTGGGGGCAGGATCGTTATAATTTGGTCAGCATTGCTGACCGTTGCCTTATTTTGCCACCGTGCGGTGGTTTGTTGTTTGCAGGTGCTGCCTGACCAAGCGATCAATAGCGGGCTAAAGGCCAAGTGCGAAGCCGGCCCTCGAAGGCCTATTTGGAAGTGTTTACTGTTTTATTCATGTATGACCGACATGCGTGCCGTGGTTTGTAAATCATGTAATATCAAGTGAAACATTTTGTAAGGCCTTAAGGCTTATGTTGGTATTTGTATAACATTCCTATTTTAGATTAGTGGACATTCATGCTTTAGTGTCGGGTTCTTATTTGCAACTCTTTTTAAACTGCTTCCGCTAGAATGCTCTGTGTAGGACGTTATGATTGGTTGGATGGTTTCCATGAGTAACCACTCGGTCTGTCTGTGGCATACGACGTCGGGCCCCGGCCGGGCCTACTGCTATATGCTATGCGACAGTATCAGACTACTGGTTTTTGGTCGGGCTTAAAATGAATTCGTGGGCGAATTCTTTTTAAGGGGTGGTGAGCACATTGTGTGCGTCATCGTTATAACAGTAAAAGAACCCATGAATGTCCACTTAGGAATGAAAATACACGTGTTTGAGGAACCTGCGTGTTCCTATAATTGCTGTTTGCAATTTTATTTGGTCGCTTAACGGTGTTTTGTACCACTATAGGTGACCAGAAGTGGTGTTGGGCCGTCAGAACGCCGAGTTTCTGAGGCTAGTAGTGCACCGGATGTTGCTCCTGCAACACCTCTGTCGGCTGAGAACATACGATTGGTGGCTGAAGCGGTGTTGGCCGTGATAAATGCGCAGCCTGCAAGGAAAACGCAACAACATGTAATGAGCTTTAACCCTCCGTTATTCTCGGGGTTGGGAACCCCATCTCAGGCTGAAGACTGGCTCTCCAGGGTGAAGAGAGTCATGACAGCAACGGAGACAGAGGAGTGACAAATGACCACCATCGCTACGTTCCTTCTGGACGGTGAAGCGAGAATGTGGTGGGAAGGATTGGAGCTGCACTTGTTGAGAGGTAGGAAACTTGGTGATGTCTCGATGGAAGAGTTCTCGAGATTGTTCTTGGCTAGATACCTCCCTTCGACGTAGAAGATTGCGTTGGAGAATGAATTTCTGAAGTTGGTTCAGGGTGAGAAGAGCATGGATGAATATCTCCATGAGTTCACTCGTTTGAGTCGATATGCTAGCTCCACCATCGTGGATGAGGAGCACAAGACTAATCGCTTCTATGAAGGCTTGAGAGATGAGTTGCGATTACTACTCTCGGGGCCGATGACGCAGGGTTTCTTAACCTTGGTCAATACTGCCCGGTCCTTGGAGTAGGACATGAAGAATGTGCAAGCAAAGAAAAGCTTGGGTGATAGGAAATCTGAATTTAAAGTGTCGACTACTTCAAAGTCCGGCTATCGGAGGTCTTTCAAAAAGCATAGGGCTTCGGGTCCAGCTCCTTCTGGTGCTTCTGGGGAGACTACGGGTCGGACCCCGGGTGCGTGTTTTACTTGTAGAAAGACGAGACATTTTGCTCGTGACTGTTGGAGTGTACGTCCTAAGTCCGAGAGAAGGCCGAGAGCTACTTATGAAGAGAAGGGAAAGGCGGTGGAGTCGACCGCATCCCATTATGCTCCGGCCCAACCAAGGGTCTATAATCTTGGCCAACAGGAGGCCATCAAACAGGCTGATGTGGTGACAGGTACGGTTTAATTTATAGCAAGTCAATTTCTTTAAATACTTGTTATGCACATGTTACCTTACCACTGCTTGTTTAGGATTTGTATTGATTTGTGAAAATCCGGCACGAGCACTCTTCGATACGGGAGCTTCACACTCCTTGTCCGAAGGATTTATATCACGCATCGGAGTCCCTTCTTCGGTGGCAAAGGATAAGTTGGATGTGTTGTTGCCCAATGAGTGTTCGATGCGAGCGGATAGGATCTGCGATGTTAAGATTCGTATTGGGGATCAGGAATTCGACCTGCAGGCGTCTTTACTTCCGTTGGTGGAGTTCGACGTCATATTTGGCATGGACTAGCTCTCGGAGCAGCAGGCCCATATAGATTGCGGTAGCAAGGAAGTCAAGCTGGGAGCAAGTCATGAAACGACTTTTACGGGCTTAAAGGGGTCGAGCAAGACGTTGATGTCTGCACTTCAGGTGGCGAAGGAGGTTCGTGATGGTGCAGAACTGTTCTTTACACTAGTGGAGGTTGCAAAGCCGAAGCCCGCGTTGGATTGTATTTCAGTGGTATCAGAATACCCTGATGTGTTCCCCGCAGATCTTCCTGGAACCCTGCCTCAGCGGGAGATAGATTTTACGATTGAGCTAGTGCCAGGTGCAAAGCCTGTGTCACGATCTCCTTATCGGCTAGCGCCTAAGGAAATGGCAGAGCTGAAGGTTCAACTGCAAGAGTTGTTGGAGCAAGGGTATGTGCGCCCGAGTTCTTCTCCTTGGAGCGCACCGGTCCTCTTTGTTAAGAAGAAGGACGGAAGCTTGAGGCTGTGTATTGATTATCGGGAGCTCAACAAGCTGACAGAAAAATAAGTACCCGATCCCCCGGATTGATGATATTTTTGATCAGTTAGTCGGGACGACGGTGTACTCGAAGTTGGATCTCAAGGCTGGGTACTATCAGCTGCGAATAAGGGAGAGTGATATCCCGAAGACAACGTTTAGTACGAGATACAGGCATTATGAGTTTACGGTCATGCCGTTTGGGCTGACTAATGCGCCGTCAGTGTTCATGGATTTGATGAACAGGACTTTCAGGGAGTACTTGGACCATTTCGTGATCATCTTCATCGACGATATTTTGGTGTACTCGCAAAGTGAGGAAGATCACTTCAAGCATCTTCATTTGGTGTTGGAGACACTAAGGAGAAATCAGTTGTACGCCAAGTTCTCGAAGTGCGAGTTTTGGCTATCCTCAGTGGCGTTCCTCGGTTATATAGTGAGTGTGGAAGGTATTGCAGTGGATCCGGCGAAGATTATTGCGATACGGGAGTGGCCTGAGCTTTCTACAGTAGCGTAAAGTCCGGAGCTTTTTGGGGCTTGTCGGCTATTATAGGTGCTTCGTAGAGAACTTCTCGCGGATAGCGTTACCTCTCACTACTTTGACAAGGAAGGAGTAGAAGTTCGTTTGGACGCCGGAGTGCGCACGAGCCTTTGAGGAGTTGAAATGTCGGTTGACCACGACGCCTGTGTTGAGTTCACCGAGTGGGACCGAAGGTTATGAGATTTATAGCGATGCTTCGGGCAGTGGTTTGGGTTGTGTACTGTTACAGCATGGAAGCATTATAGCATATGGCTCGAGACAGCTGAAGGTGTACGAGAGGAACTATCCGATCCATGACTTGGAGTTAGCGACCGTGATTTTTGCCTTGAAGCTGTGGAGAAATTATTTGTACGGTGTGAAGATTGATATCTACACCGACCATAAGAGCCTGAAGTATTTGATTGATTAGAAAGATCTGAACATGCGGCAGCGTAGATGAATGGAGTTCCTGGGGTACTATACATTCAAGATACATTACGTACCTGGTAAAGGTAATGCGGTTGTGGACGCGTTGATTCGTCGGACCCCATCTCAAGCCAATTGGCTCTCGGTCTATGACGAGCGGTTGGTTCGGGAGTTAGAGGCGTTCGAAATCTTTTGCGTTGATAAGAAATCAAGTGCTGAAGCTATATTGAATTGGACTGAAGTCCAATATGACCTGGATGATCGGATTCGGCAGGCATTGGATATGGATGTCCACATGAAGCAACTCATGATAGAGGCTCTGGATGGGTCAAATTCCCAATTCGTTGTGGAGTACGGATTACTTTGGAAAGACGGTCGTCTGTGCGTCCCAGGCGTGGACAATTTGCAGGTGGAATTGTTGTACGAGGTGCATCATACCAAGTACTCAATTCACCCGGGGAGCACGAAGATGTACAACGATGTTAAGAAATTATTCTGGTGGCCAGGACTGAAAAAGGATGTGGCGATCTACGTGGTGAAGTGTCAAACTTGCGCCTTGGTAAAGGCAGAATGCCAAAAGCCGGGAGGATTCTTGAAATCCTTGCCTATTCCGGAGTGGAAGTTCGACGACATTACTATGGACTTTGTGCACGGGTTGCCAAGGTCGCAAAAGGGGAATGAAGCCATTTGGGTGGTCGTAGATCGTCTAACGAAGGTGTCACATTTTATTCTGCATAGGAAGGACGATCTGCTTGAGAAATTGGCAAAGCTATATGTGGATTATATTGTACGGCTTCATGGTGTGCCCCGCAGCATCGTCAGTGACCGTGATGGGCGGTTCACGTCCAATGATTGGAGGCTAGTGCAGCAAATGTTGGGAATAAAGCTGAGTTTAAGCACAACCTTTCATCTGCAAACGGATGGGCAGACCAAGAGGGTCAATAAGATAATGGAAGACATGCTTCGCATGTGTGTCCTGGACCTTGGAAAGCAATGGGAAGATCACATATACATGGTGGAATTCGCTTACAATAATAGCTACCAGGCGAGCATTCAAATGGCGCCCTTCGAGACCCTTTATGGTAGATAGTGTCGCATGTCGTTGTCCTGGTTGGAAACAAGTGAATCAAAGTTGTATAAGCGACTAGAGGTCGAGGATGCTAATTCTTTGGTAAGAACCATTCGGGAGAGGTTGTTAATCGCTAAGGACTGCCAGGCTAAGTACTATAATGCCAACCACAAGAATGTGGAGTTCGCTGTTGGCGATTGGGTGTACTTGAAGATCAAGCCGTTCAAGGGTGTCTCGCGAGTGCGGTGCTTGAAGAAGCTAAGCCCGAGGTACCTTGTACCGTTTGAGGTTCTGGAGCGGATTAGTGGAGCAGCGTACCAGTTGAAGCTGTCTGTGGAGCTTAGTGGTCTACATGATGTATTTCATATATCGGTGCTACGGAAGGCGGTGCAAGAGCCTACGCAAGTGATCGCAGTCGATCAAGTTCCAGTTGATAGTGGGTTGACGATGAAGGTCAAGCCCGTACGTATTGAAAACTCGGAAGTAAAGCGGCTATGCAATAAAGAGATCCGGATGGTCAAGGTCTATTGGGACAATTGCGATCAAGAGGAGATCTCTTGGGAGCGAGAGTAGACTATGCTTGAGGAGTACCCGGAGTTGTTTCACTCAGGTACCATTTAAGTTTTATGTTCCTTTACTTTATGTAATTTTGAGGACGAAATTCTTTTAAGAGGGGGAGAATTGTAATGCCCCAAAACTCAAAAGAGCGACAAGAGGCGTTTTGGGCCAAATCTGGAATTTGGAAGGGGGCACACGGCCTGGGACACGGGCGTGTCCCAGGGCGTGTCGAGATCGTGTCGACGATCGGCCCGGGGAGTCGACATTTTCGCTCGACGATGTGTCGAGACAGGGAACACAACCTGAGAGCCCATATCGACGATCGGCCCGGGGAGTCGACATTTTCGCTCGACGATGTGTCGAGACAAGGCACACGGCCTCGGACACGGGCGTGTCCCAGGCCGTGTCGGGTAGTCAACGAACTTCGCTCGACGAAGTGTCGAGACAGTGAACACGGCCTGGAGATCAGGCGTGTTAGGGTTTGACACGGGCGTGTCAAATAGGACACGGGCATGTCCAAGATCCGTATGAGTCTCGGGTTATTTTCGGGGCTGTGTCGATGGGGTCACATGGCCAACCACACGGCCGTGTTAGTTGGAACACGGGCGTGTCAGGTTAAACACGGGCGTGTTGGGACCCGTGTAATTTTCGTAACGCGTTGATTTTGGCGGCCAATGAGGGACACGGCCCTAGACACGGGCGTGTCGCAGGCCGTGTTCGGCCCAGGTTTTACTTTTCAGCTACGAATCGTAGCCATTCGTTTCCTTATATTGGGATCCGACGGTTGGAGGTTGTTCCTACTGGGATATACCCAAGATTGGGCCTTAGAAACCCTCATTTCACTTGAGTGGTTCTCTTTCTAGAGTATAGAGAGAGAGAGAGAGGAGAGCAAAGGAGGAAGAAGAAGCTTAGATCCGGTCACCGGCGGAGCTTCGGAGCTCCAAATCGCGAACCGACTTCGGATCTACGGAGGCAAGGAGAGTGTGGTGCTTTTCATCCGCTTACATTTCCATGGCGCCAAGGAAGAACGCTAGGGTAACGATTCTCTACTTGAGCATGTGAAGCTCTACTTCTTTTGCATAGGGAAGCCCGCTCTCGCGAGTTTGCGGTGAGTTTGAGGCGTTCCTTCGGGTAGACATGAATAGTCCCCATTGTGTACATGTAGAGTCTGTAATCGAGAACGGATATAGGCATGATGTGTGAAGCCTACCAGGACAAGTTGGTCTGGATCGGTGATGTTATATTGCATAAATGACCGGAGAAGACTTCGCACAAATATTTGTTTTTCAGGTTTTCTACGCGGTAGATTGCAGCAAGGATCCTTATGGGCTAACCTCGGGGTGCACCCGGAAAACTGGGCAGATGCGTGATTCTGCCGTCTTGGTGGCTTGGGTGACAACTTGTACATAACTGGGTTATGTAATATTGTGCGTTCGATTCATGGGCTTCGGGGAAACTTAACTCGTGCCGATGATTTTAAATGTCATGGCAAGTGAGCAACGGGTTGAGTGGAACCGTTCCTGCTCTATGCTGTTCGGTTTTTGAGGCCTACCGAGGGCATAGAGGTCGGATCTTTGGCTGTCGATGATTTTAAGTGTCATGACTTCTGTTTATAGGTTGTTGATGATTTTAAGTGTCATAACTTCTTCCTAAAAGACTCAAATACTCACGTGTAGTACCGTCCAAGTGGCGGTAGTGGGATCGTGGTTTTGACCGGGTTCACCGAGAATGTGCCCTGAGAGCACGGGGTGTGTGGCCGTGCGTGCCTACGCCTATGATGTAGTGTTATTACTATATAATGCTTGGTTATGCTAATAAAGTGCAGGGAAGGAGCATCGCCGCCCCGAGCTTGGGGGCGGGATCGTTATAATTTGGTCAGCGTAGCTGACCGTTGCCTTTGTTTGCCACCGTTGCGGTGGATTGTTGCTTGCAGGTGCTGCAGGACCAAGCGGTAAATAGCGGGCAAAAGCCCATGTTGCTGAGCCGGCCCTCGAAGGCCAAACTTTTGAGTGTTTTCTTGTTTATTCATGTGTTACCGGCCTGCGTGCCGTAGTATGGAAGACACATTTTATTCAAGTAAACATTTGTAAGGCCTTAAGGCCATTGTACTAGTGTATTGTACTTCATTCCTTTTGGTTCTGTTTAGTGGACATTCACGCTAGTGTTGGGTTCTTTATTAATGCAACAATTTTAAATTGCTTCTGTTAGAATGCTCTGTGTAGGACGTTGTGTTGGTTGGATGGTTCCCATTGAGTAACCACCCGGTCTGTCTGTGGTATATGGCGTCGGGCCCCGACCGAACCTACTGCTATATGCTATGCGACGGATAGGGGGTGTTACACCTTGGGTGAGCTCGGAAACCACTTGGGCCAATTGGCCCAATTGTGCCTCCAGTTTGCGCATCGAGGCGGCTTGATTTTTTATGTTGGTTTGAAAAATTTCAACGAATTTCTCGAACATCTCTTCCAAAGAAATTTTTTGAACGACGGGGGGACCTTGGGAATAATTCGGTTGAGGCGGCCGCGGTTGGCTTCCAGAGGCATACACATCGTTTTGATGCTGCCCCAATTGCCATCTTTGGCCCGATGCGTTTGGATTCCAAGAAAAGTTGGGGTGGTTTCTCACCCATGGGTTGTATGTGTTCCCGTAAGCACTCCCCTGTTTTGATTGGCTACAAAATTAACTGACTCATTCAGAAAAGAAGATTCGTCTGGTACCTCAACTCCTAAGCATTTGAAGATATGGTGGTCGGTGCTTCTGCACCCTTGGCATGAGATTTCCATCACTGGGGCGGCGGCAGCGGGCTTGGGGATATCCCCGACAAATACTCCACTTGTGCTTCGTGGGATGTTTCTTCCAGCGGTCCAGTAAGCGCTGTGGGTGGCGGTGTCTTGTAAGATTCTCAGAGCATCATCTGGAGCAAGGTTCATGATTGTTCCTCTGGAGGCGGCATCGATCAGGGCTCGGTGGTGGGGATCAATAGCGAAGTAGAAACTTTCGACGAGGTTCCACATTTGGAATCCATGATTAGGGCACTTCCTCAGCAGCTCGTTGAAATGCTCTCAAACTTCGACTACAATATCTTGATCGGCTTGCCGGAAGTTGGCTATTGCACGCCTCATGCTCACGATCCAATCTACCGGATGGAACTTAGCCAGGAATTTTGTGGAAAAAGCCTCCCAGGTGGTGGATGTTCCAGGTGGGAGGGAGTGAAGCCATGTCTTGGCTTTGTACCTTAATAAAAAAGGGAAGAGGCGGAGCTTGACTGTTTTTTTTGGGATTCCAGCGTAGCGGAACGTGGTGCAAATTTCGGAGAATTCTGCAAGGTGAAGATGGACGTCATCAGTGGCCATTCCGGAGAACTGAGCATTGTTCCGAATGATATTCAGGATAGCTGGTTTAATCTCGAACTGTTGGTTGGTGATAGCAGGTCCGAAATCGGGGTATATGCTCCCGACAGTAGGTGTAGTATAATCCCTCATGGTGCGGACCTGGGGAGGGTTCACTTCATTTTTGTCGCCATTTCTGTCGCCATGAGGTATCCCTCCAACTCGGTTGCCTGCATTAATATTCAGCTGGTCTTCCATTGGGGCAAAAGTGATGGCTGCGGCGCGTCTTCGCGCTCGGATAGTACGTTCGATCTCTGGGTCGTAGGGGACAAGATCTCTTGTGGCTCAACCCTGTATTCACTGCGACAAACACAATCAAGGAAACATCAGTCAAAAACACTAACTCTTATAACAATATTTTCAGTCATCCTGAGTCGCTCTATAGTTGCATTCCCCGGCAACGGCGCCAAAAACTTGAAGCATGTAAATCGGCAAGTGCACCGGTCGCACAAGTAATAAAGTTTGGGAATAAATCCCTGAGTGTCGGTCTCTTGAGGAATGCAATTAGCATAGAGCAGCAATAGTTCAGAAAATATTATTATGAGGGTTATACTTAGAAAAAGAGTAAAAAGGGGACTTGAGAGATTGTGGTTGTTTGATCTAATAAACTAATTAAAGCTATGCGGGTCGAAGGCACCGCTTCGCAAGGTGAGGTGAGTGTATTGGCCGTGATGCCGAACTTCGATTGGGCGAGTGGCCGGAAATCTAATGGGTGGAAGTGTTCTTGTGCGGAGTGCAATCAGGTGAAACAAGAGTATGGAGTGGATGTGGAGTGGGCGAAGCGCATTCACACACACAACTTACAAGCATAAGAAAACTACAAACATCCCATTAGATATAGAATAGAACATGTAGTTCATTACAATGTTATATCATTCCATACAACAGAGGAGGGGAAAAAAGAGTAAACCAATAGAGGGTGAAGATCCACCGCAGGTCGTGGCCGGAATAGCGAGTTATCAATCCACTTTTGGGCTCAGTCTGAGGAGGTTTCTGGTACCAACGAGCTGTCACCATGAAGGCCTTTGAGTCCGTTCTCTAGGTTGTCTTCTTTTCCAACTCCGGTGGAAAGCTTGGAGTTGAGGTCGTCAATGGCCAGGAGCTTCGCCGGAGGGTTTGGAAAGCTACGGAATTGCCGGCTATGGACTCCCGATGTAGGTGGAGGTGATGGAGCAGCTGAAGAAGTAAAATGGCGCTTCCCGCGCACTCCCCGATTGCAGGAAATGACGGGCGTTGACCTAAATCGTGGAGCAGGCCCTTAAATACGGAGGCAGCAAAAGCAGAACGCACGATCAGTGGCCGACGACCAGTGGTCGTGCGCACTATAGGTCGATGATCGTGCGCCATTTCCAATTAAACCTGCAACCTGGACAGAAACATCAGCAGATATGCGCATGATCAGTGGCGCACGACCGGTGGTCGTGCGCACTAAATCCACTGATCATGCGATTGGCTAGGACAGATTTGTAGAAAGAAAGGGGTAAACGCACACGAGCAGTGGCGCACAAGCAGTGGCGCACGACCAGTGGTCGTGCGCACTACGGCCAGTGCTCGTGCGATTACCCGGGCAGAATTAGGAAAAAGGAGAATGTAATGTGCACGATCAGTGGCGCACGACCAGTGGTCGTGCGCAGTAAGTCCAGTGGTCGTGCGCAGTGTTCCTGAATCGTCGGGGTCTCCCGAGCGGTTCCGGAGAATGCACGCGAACCCTGCACCAGCAGAAGAGGCAGATAGGCCACCAAAAGTGCACACCACATTTTCAAGACACGACTAAAGAACAACAAAAACACAGAAACAAATAAAGCACACAGAAACGGGCCTAGAGTGCACTTAATCATGAAATAGGCACGTCAACAAATATAAGCAGTTATAGCTCTCAATTCCAGTGCTAAGATGATAAAACTGGCCCAGATGAGTCCAAAAATCAGTGTAAAATTTGGACTCATCAAGTCTCCAAGGGTGCGTTGGGATGACGATGAGCCTTGTGCTCATGCTGACGGCGAGTGCATCTGCCGGTGCAAGAAGGTTTCTACCTCCTTCGTAGTGGAAGTCCTTACCGTTTCCATCGCCTCCTACGGACCTGCGGTGGATAACGCCTTGCTAGGAAAGGATTTAGCTGGTGATGAGATGAGAGAGGACCATTGCTGCTCCTCTTCCTATTTCTTATTTCCTCTACCTGTGTCGGGCAGGTATTATTATTTAGGTAGAGGGGTAACTGCTCTATCTCCGTATCGGTACTCGCTACCGCAATGGATAATGGAACAGTTACCTGTGCACTTTTCTTTTCATAGGCCCATTAACTACAAATGTATAAATTTAATAAGTCATGCTGGGAGGACAGTAACCCCAGTAGTTATCTTATATTTTTTGCATTGTTTATTTTTCATGTCTATCTTAGTTTTAGTATTTCTTTGTATTTTGTCTATTTTTCTTTTGTTTTTGCGGAGCTCACCCTTACAGGTATTCATGGCAAATTCGTATTGGCGGGGTTGTGATTCTTCATTTAGCGGACCTGCTTCTATTTTTTCACGCGTCTTTTGGTATGCTCACTAGCTGAGCATTGGGTAACCTCTTCCCTTGTCTCTATCTAATTTTAATTTCAATATCATATGCGGTGTAGCTTTGTTTAAGTCTGGGGGAGAGCCAGTATTTGCTACCTTTTGCACGTGCACATTTCATTTGCATACTAGAAGCTTTTATTGTTTTATTTTGATTAGTTCATTGCATCGCACACCACTGCACCCACATGAGCGCATGCTTAGCTGTTAGCGTGCTGCGAGTTAAACTCGTTTCTTTTGTATGATTTGGGAAAATTATTGTGCTGGCATTAGATTGTGAGATGGAGTAAAATGTTGACTCCTGCAGTGCTCCTAGTCGAGTGTTCTCGTCTCATGTAGAAATTGGACTAGATTTAATTTTTTTGTATGCTTATAGTTTAACAAGGTGTATTATATGATCATCGGCTATGAACAAAGTTGGGATAAAAAGGTTGTGCTCTTTCTGATCATAGACACCACAAACGATAGTACAGAAACACGCGGAGAAGCGAAGATCTGCACACATTAAATGCATTCATTGAACACTGATAAAAGATCCGAAAAAAGCAACATTATGGGGAGTAATGAGGATACCTCACAGAAGTGTTCTTGATTCAGCAAAAATCAGAAGAAATGCCACGGAACTGAAGAGGAAGAAGCAAAAATCAGAAGATATGTCACGTTTCAGCAAAATTGATGTCCCATTCTGAAGGAAATCACATCAATAAAGAAAAAGGAGGATACCTCACGCACAATACCAACGTTGGAGAGAAGAGAAGATCGGCGCACGCGAGATCTGCGCACGCGAGATCTGCGCACGATACCACCGTCGGAGAACGCCGAGAAGGAAAGCGAAGCGGGGATCAGGAGCGAAGGGGATTTTCGCCGTCGCCTGGGAAATCGGAAGCCTCTCGCGATTTCCCTGGGGGGATCGGAAGACTATCCCGATACCAGGCAGGGTTTCGGCAAGGAGCAGCTTCGGTGCACCGCTGATTTCTCCGCTGAAGCGGCAGTTGGAAATGGTTGAAACGCGGTTGGAATTCATTTGTTTACCTTCTTCCGACTTTTGTCCAAAACGGAGCAGCTAAAGGGCCAAAGAAATAGAGCCTTAATTTGGTCATTCCATACTAAAATATAATGTTCATTTTTTTTGTTATTTTCCAAAAAAACAATTATATAGGATAACACACCTATCCAATAAATTTAAGCAAGCGTTTTTTCATTAGAATTATCCTTATTGCCTCCGACATTGTGATTATATGTTTATCTCAAACTTTTAAAATTATATTGTTAAAGCATTCACAAAAATTATTTAAGAGCATATTGCACTTAGGTCAAACATTAAAATGAGATTTTGTACAATGCATTCTGTGTCTTTCTCGTGCCCAATCATAAGACCTCATATCACATGCTTTCACTTTCTCCATTTCAACATTAAAATCAACAACACTTGTAACAGATGCAGTTCTTCATAACAACTCTTTTAACTGTAAGCCTCTAAACTTTTGTTTGAAGTTGTTATGCATATGTCTTACACCATTTGTGTTCGGCAATATGCAATAACTTTTCAAACACCTTTATCAATCCTTTTTGCTTTTCTGACATGATTGTCCACATCTGACTATTCTTCATACATAAATCTTTCATAATTAGTGCAATAAATCATTCTCAAGTTTTGGTGTTTTCTTCAAAACATAAGCATAAGCAAAAAAAAACATGTTATTATTATCATCAATCCCGGCTACAAATAATAGTACCCCACATGCAGCTATTTTAATCTGAGTATCATCCAAACCTATAATTGATCTGCAGGCAGCCATGAATCACTTCTTCAATGCACCGTAGCATATGTAAAGTGTCTTGAAAATACAAGTTTGAGACACTACATCATGCTTCCATTTTAACTTAATGGTGGTTTTCGGATTGGTCCAGTAAACATCTTCACAATAGTCCCAAAGCTTAGCATATTGCTCTAATTGGATGCCACTAATTACTTTGGAAGCATATTTTTTCACTTTATACATCTTCTAAATACTCAAAGATGTCTTGTTCTCCACATGCATCACCTCTTGCATTGATTTTGCAGGTCATTCTGGGTTGCTCCTGATGTGTTCATACTTATTCGCTAAAAACTTAGAATTATAGTGTAAGGCGTTTGTAACCTATGACATGTATGTTTCCCTTCTATTGTCTTCATTTAAAAAGTCCTTTCAATCTTTGATATGTTTGAAGCAATCAAAATCTATCCACAATCATATGTAATTTGAATTTAATCGTTGCATTTTTTGGTAAATTTTAGTGGTCTTTCATGCTTAAAAGCATACAGTCTAATTACATCCCTAAAATCTATTGCGATATTAAAACACAGACCCACATCAAACTCGAAATCAGAATCATTAGCGTCTCATTAGAAACATGTATTTGTGAATGTTTTCATTTCTCATATTTGGACAATGATTGACTATCCTGTTCTATAGTTGGTAATCCTCTTGCATTAACACTCCCATTTTTTAAAAAAGTTTCCTTCACCCGGCAATTGAATTTCATCATTGATATTCTTGACATGTGTAACATCATCCAACTCAAATTCACTTTCTCTCAAATCATCTGTAAATGAGAAATCAAAATCATCATCATCTTCATTCAATGTGTCTGACAAAATTCCCTCTTCATAACCATGTGCGTTAATCAAATATTATCTCATTCAACTTCACCGGAATACGACATTATTTCATTTTAAATAAATTTATATAAGAGACTAAAATAAAAAAATAAAAAAAATGGAATAATTAGATTCTAGGTTAGAGTTTACCTAAGTATGGGGTTGACGAAGCTCAAAAGAGAATGTATCAAAACAGTAAGTATCAAAGCAGCATGCATCAAAGAAGCGGGCAGCGAAAGCAGGTAACAGAGCTCAAACCATAAATTGGTTTTCGTTACCAGTCTGGCGGGAGCTTGATTCAAACCATCACATCAAATCGACACCTCATTTCAGTGAATGCCTATGAAAAATAGTGAATTGGGGATTCATGTCTTAGATATTCCTAATACATCTAGACATGTCAAAAACACATGACCTCGATCTATAAGAGTATACATTTCATAATATAAGAGTAATTAAAATTAAATTTCATGTTGCAAGCGAGAGAGATTTATCTACTTGCCTTCAGGTGAAGCTGAACGGATGGCAGCGGCTAGACGGTGCTAGCAAAAACTTAGGAGTTTTAGAACAACCTGCTTAAGATCATATAACCAAAATGACACGAATTTTTCTGCGCTTGCACAAACATTATAAAAATTACAAAGACGCGCATATGAGGTTGTTTAGAGAATTACCTCTCTCGAGAGCAAGGGGAGAGGAGTTACCACGAAGGATCGGGGACTCAGCGGCGCTTGGGTGACAGAAACTCTAAATCGGAGAGGGCTTCTTCACGAATAGCCAAAAAGAGCGACAAATGGCGTCGGAATAGCACAAATAGGACAAGGGGTAGTCGATTGAAAGACAAACACAAGTTGATCGACACCAATAATATTATTGGAGAGCGAACAATAACAACCACATAAAATAAATTCTGAATAGAGGGAGAAAGAGGTATTACTTACCCCAAGAGATCGAAATCCGACTCAAAAATCCGAGGAGAGGAGGGTCCGAGCAAAACTCTAGGAGACCCCCTTGCAAACTACCGGCCAAAATGTAGTGGGAGAGGGATGGAAGGATGTCTTCACTTGGAGGGGAAGGAGAAAGAGCTGATGCGGTCGGCTCCAAGAGAAGGAAAGACTGTCGGCCCTTAAGGAGGCAGTTGTCAGCTCCTAGAAGGACTGTGAGAGCAAGACGGGGCAGCAGAAGCAAGAGGAAGAGGCGTCGAACCTAGAGGAGGAGGTTTCCATCCACGGGGGGGGGGGGGGGGGGGGGGGGGGGGGGGGGGGGGGGGGGGGGGAGGGGGGGAGGGGATCGGGATAGCTAGAGGCGAGATCGTGAGCTAACTTAGGAAGTTCAATAGGCGACCTCAGAAATGTAGAACATCGTCAAAGATCGTGAAATCTAGGAGAGTACTAAGTTCAACCCTTTTGTAGATGCACTGAAGTGCGGGATCCGATGGCTGCAAATATTTCACCTGCTCTACCCATAACAGACTTGAAACATCTTCATGACCCTCGGGTGCGATGGATATGCCCATCCGATCAAGGTCATCAATCAAGGCTGCAAGAATACCTGACATGGGCGCACAAGCGGCAATAGAAGCATGTTGGCTCAATGCATCTGTCACAGAGTTGGATTTACCAGGAACATACGTGAGTTGTAAATCATAATCCACTATGAATTCTAACTAACGCCTCTGATGAAGATTGAGATTCTTCTGAACGAAAATATACTTCAAACTCTGATGGTCGGTGAAGAAGTGTTATTTCACGCCATAGAGATAATAATGTCAAAGCTTCAAGGCAAACACCACCGCAGCAAACTCCAGATCATGAGTGGGGTAGTTAAGTTCATGAGTCTTCAACTGCCTCAAACATAAGCGATAACACGATCCTCTTGCATCAGGACACAACCCAAGCCAACTCCAGAAGCATCAGTATAAACTGAAAAGTCTAACTCCTCTGACGGAAGAGTCAAAACTGGCACTGTACACAAACGTTACTTCAATTCAAAAAAGGCATGCTCACACTAATCTGACCACTCGAACCTGACATGCTTTTGAGTTAGCTTTGTCAGAGGAGCAGCAATAAAGGAGAAATCCTTGACAAAATGCAGGTAATAGCTAGCCAAACCATGGAAACTGCGGATCTCAGTAGGGGTAGAAGGTCGCTTCTAGTCCATAACTGCGGAAATCTTGGCAGGATTAATGGAAAGTACATCACCTGAAATGACGTGGCCCAAGAAAGCAACATGATCTAACCAGAACTCACATTTCGCCAGCTTGGCATAGAGTTGATGCTGACAAAGGGTGGATAGGGTGAGTCTAAGATGGGTAGCATGCTCCTCATGAGTCTTGGAAAAGAGCAAAATATCATCAATGAAAATGATGATGAACTTATCTAGATACTCACGGAAGATATGATTCATCATATCCATGAAAGCAAAAGCAACATTAGTCAACCCAAAAGACATAACTAAGAATTCAAAATGTCCATACCGAGTCTGAAAGGCCGTCCTGGGAATGTCAGATTCCTTGATCTTCAACTAATAGCAACCAGATCTGAGATCTATCTTGGAAAATACGGTACTGCCTTTAAGCTAATCAAATAGGTCATCCACGAGCGGGAGGGGATACTTATTCTTTACAGTTACCTTATTTAGATCCTGATAGTCTATGCACAGCCTCATGGATCTGTTGGAACACCCTATTACTAATTTGGGTCAGGATCACTATGTCTCTAGGAACCTTTGCTTGACCTCCTGTATAGCTTAATAGGTCAATTAGAATTGAGTCTAAGGGTTAGAAGTCTAGGTTTGGAAGCTGCCCTGAAGACCAAGATTTTGTGTTTGGAGACTAAGTCATATCGTCGAGCTCAGCACGACGATTCGTCGAACTCCGGTCGACGATCGTCTAGCTCAACTTCGACAGATCGTCGAACTCCATTCGACGATCGCTGAGCTCAACTTCATTATATCGTCGAACTCCATTCGACGATCGGTGAGCTCAGGTCGACGATTTTGACTCTGCTTTGGATCTTTATCTCTGAGCTCAATTCGACGATCTTTGAGCTCAGAACGACGATATTTTTGCTGCTGTATATTTCTAGATCGCTGAGCTCAGCTCGACGATAGCAGAGCTCAGTTCGACGATTTCATATAACTTCCAGGATGTTTCTAAATTCAAATTAAAATCAGTTAAGGAGTTATTCTGCAATTAATTCAGAGATTTCCTAGCCGTTTTCATTCATTTCTGGACCAAGTTTCAAGGGATTTTTCAAGGAATATTTCTGTGGACTTTCCTCCAGAAGAGAGTGTGCAATTAAGGATGCAATTAATGCAGGCCAACGGCTATCCTTGACAGAGAATGTTATTCTATTCTGTACCAGAGAATAAAAGAAAAGAATTTTTTTGAATCACTCACAGAACACAGATTACAGAGACACATTCAAAAAATATTATATCAAAAAAAGAATTCTGAAGAACACACATCCAAGGAGATCAAGCTTTCTCAAATCTTCAGATCTCTTTAATTTTCAAAGTGTTCAAGGCCAACATATTTTCAAGACTCCAGACATTCAACATTTCAGCTATTGCTGAAATCATCTATTGCTGGAGTTCAATCTTTGAAGGCTTATCACCCTCAGCAAAGCTTTTCTTCCTGAAGATCTCAAGGATTCAGTGGGAGCTTTGACATCAACAATCCACATAGTCTTCTCAGTTGTTTGAGAAAGAGAAGACTTCCATCACTCTCTCACCACCTCTCTGTAAAGGGTTTCTCAAACTCCCTTCAAAAGTTTGAGCTTGGTTTTTGAGCACCTTATCAAAAGCTCATTGGTGGCAAGACACCTGATCAAAAAATCTGATTTGGTTTTTGAGCACCTTATCAAAAGCTCATTGGTGCCCAGGACACCTGATCAACTCATCCTGCAGTGGATTCCTACCTAGGGTGGTAGAAGAGTGGATGTACCCAAGTTTAGGGGAACCACTATATTTCCTTGTGTCTTTTGGTTTTGCTTGTGTTTATATTTGTTTCTGGCCTTGATTTTTCTGTGATTAGCTTTTGTTTAACTTAGTGCTATGATTAGATTTATTATTGCTTCCCTGCTCACTCTTATTATAACAGTTGTTGTAAAAGGTTTCAAAGCACCATATACTCTATTCACCCCCCTCTAGAGTATATCAGATCTAGCTGCACTTTCAATTGGTATCAGAGCCAGGTTGGTTAAACATACCATACCTGATTGGTTGTACAGGCTAACACCTGAACCCAAAGATCCCTAGTTAGATCTATTTTTCTTTTGTAGTTTATTATTAGATTTTGTTTTCACAAATCATGGCCCAAAATAAAGATTATGCTAGCACCAGACCTCCAGTGTGCAATCTATCCAAGTTTGCACTTTGGAAAGCAAGGATTAGACTTTACATGAATTCTATTGACGAAGATATCTTTAACTCTATTTTGACAGTATGTCCAAGACCCCCAGAGAACACAAGCAGAAATGCTGTTCCACCTCCATCAGGAACAGATGCTGATATCAAGAGATGGAAGGTAGCTGATGCTAAGGCTATGAACATCCTAGCCCAGACAATGTCAGATGACATATTTCAAAAGGTAGCTGAATGTAATTCAGCCAAGGAAATTTGGGACAAACTCTCAGAAATAGTCTCAGGCTCAGCTGATGAGAGAAAGGATAGAAGATCCCATCTCATCTCTCAATATGAGAATTTCAAAAAGGGAGAAACTGAGTCAGTGGGAGACATGTACAATAGACTAAGTCTAATTGTCAGTGAACTCAGAACATTGGACAAAGAGATCTCTCTAACTGAACTTAATGACAAGATCCTAATGTGCTTCCCCAGCACTTGGGATTCAAGAATCTGTCCAATTAAGGATGCCAGAAGTCTGAATGAGATCACTACTGAAGCTCTATTGGGTAAGCTCAAATCTTATGAGCTACTCATCAAAAATAGAGAGGAAGAACAGAAGGCTGCCTCACCAGCCACAAGAAAAGAGAAGACCATAGCCTTCAAGGCAACTGAAGATCTGCCTGAAGATAAAGCCACAGGTAATGATGAACTACTCAGTCTGCTGGCCAAAAGATTTTACAAAATGGCCAGAAAGGACTTTAGAAGAAGATCATACAAGGAGCAGGATAAGCCAAGGTATGACAAGTCCATTAGTAATAATAAAGACATTATTTGCATTGGTTGCAGGAAACCAGGGCATATAGTTCCTGACTGTCCAGAGAACAAGAACAAGGACAGAAGAGACAGGAAAGAAAGAAGAAAGGAAAAAGACTCCAAAAGGAATGACAATAGCAAACCTTCTTCAAGCAAAAACAAACATACAAGAAAAGGGTTTGTTGCTGAATCCTGGAGTGAGACTGAAGAAGAGTCAAAAGCCTCATCCAGCTCCAATGATTATGAGGATGATGCAGAAGAAAAGGAGTTCTGCATGATGGCAATCAATGCCTCATAGCATAATTCAGAAGAAGAGGAGTCAGAGTCAGATTCAGAGACTCAACCTGAAGAAGATCAGGTAATTGGTTCTTTTGATTTTAGTTCAGAGGATTTTAAATCTGAATTTAAAGCACTATGTTTAGACCTGCTAAAGTCTGAGAAAGAAATTATCTCTCTCAGAAATCAATTATCTGAACACAATACTTTAAAGTCAGAAAACCTCAAACTCTCTCAGAAGTTGGAGTGCTGTAGGGAACAGATAGCTACACTGAAAAGTGAGCTCTCTGAGGCCAAGAAGCTTGAAGAATCCCTTAATGGGAGAAGAATCAAGCTGATGGACATCACAAGCACAGTGAAATCTAGATTTAACAGTACACTGGGCTTGGGTGCTTCATCTAGCCAACCTATAGTTCTAACGACTCCAATCAAATTCATTTCTGACAAAGGAAAGGGAGTTGTAGAGGTTGCTAGGAAAAATTCTGATCTGCCCCAGAAAACCAAGTCCCAGTAGAAATCGTCGAACGAAGATCGACGATCGCCGAATGAAGATCGACGATCGCCGAACGCAGCTCGACGATCTCAGGCAAAATCGTCGAACGCAGATCGACGATCTCAGCCAAAGTCGTCGAACGCAGGTCAACGATCTCAAATACCTGACCTCAGCCATAGTCGACCGTCGAACGGAGCTCGACGATCTGACCCAAGATCGTCGAACGCAGCTCCAAGATCATCGAACAGAGGTCAGAGCTCTGGAAAATTTTTCAAAGGCAAATCAAAATTGAATCATAAGGGTCCTTCATCCCAAATCTTTAACCCTTATACTGAATGGATTATACCTCCAAGGAGATATCATCCTGAAGGATATAAGAGTCAAGCTGGGATGTCTTTCATTTCAGAATTTAAAGGTTATCAACCTAGGCCCAAGGTAAACTGGGTCAAAAACAAATGAATTGTCTTATGTGCAGGTGAAGACCTATCCAACATCTAACCAGCAATGGTACTTGGATAGTGGGTGCTCTAAGCACATGACAGGGAACAAGGATAACCTCACATCCTTCAGAGCCAAGCTTGGACCCAAAGTTATCTTTGGTGATTCAAACTTTGGACAAACTAAAGGATATGGTGCAGTGCAGATTGGATCAGTAACTTTCAAAAAGGTAGCTTATGTGGAAGGACTGAAACACAACCTAATTAGCATCAGTCAGCTGTGTGATGAAGGCTACCAGGTGACCTTCAACAAAGCCTTATGCAAAATCAAGTCAGAGGACAACACAACTGTGTTGACAGGTAAAAGGAAAGGTAACATCTATCTAGTAGATTTTCTTTCAACTGATGTAGATATCTGCTTGTTTAATTTTGTCTGTAGACCCAATATTTTATGGCATAGGAGATTAGGACACCTAAACCTTAGAACTATTGCTAGGCTATCCAAGGACAACCTTGTTAGAGGACTACCTTCTGGCCCCTACAAGAAGGAAGGACTCTATAGGGCTTGTCAATTAGGCAAGCAAACTAAAAACAGCTTTAAGTCACTTAATAAGAGTGATTCACCTAGGATATTGTATCTGTTACACATGGATCTTTTTGGACCCATCACAGTACAAAGCCTAGGAGGGAAATCCTACACTTTAGTAGTTGTAGATGACTTCTCTAGATTCACTTGGGTGTTCTTTCTAAGGAAGAAGTCTGATAACTTTAAGTGTCTGACAGAGTTTCTCAAATGTATACAGATTGAGTTCAATACTCACATTGCCCTGATCAGAAGTGATCATGGGACAGAGTTTGATTCTCTTCTTATGCAAGAGTTCTGTCAGAGTGAAGGGATCAGGCATACTTTCTCAGCTCCTAGAACTCCTCAACAAAATGGGGTAGCTGAAAGGAAAAATAGAACCCTTATTGAATCAGCCACCACATTGTTGTCAGATGCTCATCTACCTCTATCCTTTTGGGCAGAGGCAGTGAACATCTCCAACTATGTGCTGAACAGAAGTCTGATACATAAACTAAAGGGAAAGACTCCCTATGAATTACTCAAAGGGAAGAAACCTAAAGTTGACTATTTTAGAGTCTTTGGTTGTATTTGCTACATTCACAATAATGACAAGAAATATTTTGCAAAATTTCAAGCCAAAGCTGATGAAGGAGTGTTTTTGGGATACTCCATGATCAGCAAGGCCTATAGGGTCTATAATAAATCATCTTTGAAAATTGAGGAATCTGTTCACATTTAATTTGATGAAACTAACATGTCTTTCAAGGAGAAGAATTCTTCAACCATAGAACCTTTGCAGGAACATTCTCTAGTTGAAGACTTGAACAAGTTATAGGTTACTCAAGAGGCTGAAAGCAGTGAAGATGAAGGAAATGCTCAACACATTGAAGAACAACTTGAAGAGCCAGTTGTTGTACCACAAGAGGAAACAACAACACAGGTTGGTGAACAATCAACACCCCCTGTTAATTTAGTAACATCAAGAGACCATCCAATTTCCCAAATAATTGGAGAAATTTCAGCTGGTGTGCAAACCAGAAATCAGGTCAACCAAAACCTGTTGCACACCTGCTTCCTATCTCAAATTGAACCTCAGTCCATTCAAGATGCAGAGCAAGATCCACACTGGATCCTTGTAATACAAGAGGAGTTGCATCAATTTGAGAGAAACAAAGTATGGGAACTAGTGCCAAAGCCTAAGGATTCACTCCATTGTTGGAACAAAATGGAGTATTCAGAAACAAACTGGATGATCAAGGAGTAATTATAAGGAACAAGGCAAGGCTATTGCCTCAGGGATACTCTCAAGAAGAAGGAATCGACTACGACCAGACCTTTGCACCAGTTACAAGATAGAAGCCATCAGAATATTTCTAGCTTATGCAGTCACAAAGGCTTCAAGTATATCAGATGGATGTCAAAAGTGCTTTCTTGAATGAGACATCAAAGAGGAAGTTTATGTCAGACAACCTCCAGGTTTATCTCTCCAACTTTTCCTGATTATGTTTTAGACTGAACAAAACATTATATGGTCTCAAGCAAGCTCCTAGAGCATGGTATGGCGACCCTAGCATGCTTTTCTTGGAAAATGGTTTATAATGGGTAGAGTAGACCAAACTCTTTTCATTAGAACCCATAAGTACCATACCCTACTAGTACAAATTTATGTAGACAATATATTTTTGGTCTTACTGACTCAAATTGTGCAGAAGTTTCTATGATGCATTCTAAATTTGAGATGAGTAGCATGGGTGAGCTATCCTTCTTCCTAGGATTGCAAGTCAAGCAACATGCTGAAGACATCTTATTTCTCAAACCAAATATGCAAATGAACTGGTTAAGAAATTTGGTATGTCTGAGGCATCTTGTATGAAAACACCCATGCCTACTAATGCTGTATTGGATGCTGATGAACATGGGAAACCTGTTGATCAGACAACATATAGAGCAATGATTGGCTCTTTACTGTATCTTACAGCTAGTAGACCAGATATAATGTTTGCTATATGTATATGTGCTAGGTTCCAAGTAAGCCCTAGAGAGTCACACCTCACTTTAGTAAAGAGGATTCTCAGGTATGTTAAAAGTTGTCCAAATCTAGGTCTCTGGTATCCAAAAGATTCAGCATTTGATTTTAACTGGATTCTCAGATGCTGATTATGCTGGATGCAGAATTGACAGGAAAAGCACCAGTGGAACTTGTCAGTTCCTTGGTGACAGACTTGTCTCTTGGTTTTGTAAGAAACAAACATCTGTGTCAACTTCAACTGCTGAAGCTGAATATATGGCTGCAGGCAGTTGTTGTTCACAAATCTTGTGGATTCAAAACCAACTCCTAGACTATGACTACAACTTAGAGAAATCTAAAATCTTTTGTGACAATACTAGTGCTATTTATATAGCTCAAAATCCAGTCCTCCATAGTAGGACAAAACACATAGAGATTATGCATCATTTCTTAAGGGATAATGTTGAAAAGAATAAAATTGAACTACACTATATCCCAACTGATCTGCAAAGGGGAGATATTTTCACCAAGCCTTGGATGAAAAGAAACACACCTTCTTCATAAATCAGTTAAGAATGTTAGATGGAGGAAGTCTTAAATAATATCCAAGATTTTGAAAGCTTAAAATTGACCAAGACTAGGCAAACATTCTGATTTTTCTTAGTGTCTAGAATTTTTCTGATCTCTGAACTGCGCTCGACGATTTGCCCCAAGATCGTCGAACAGAGATCGACGATTTCCAAAAATCGTCGAACTGAGTTCAGCGTCTATCAAATAGTATGAACTATCTCTTCCGGTCAACGATCATCGAACGACGCTCGACGATTATGTTCTCTAAACGATCAACGAACGGAGCTCGACGCTCTCCAATATCATCGAACGGAGATCGACGATGTTGAAGACTCTTCAGATTCCTTTAGAAGCCTCGACCGTCGAACTGAGTTCAACGATCTTTCCAATTCTGCGTCGAACCCTAATATAAAACTCATTTTTCGCTGTCGTTCTCTTTTGCGCTTTCGATTTCTCTGCAAGAATTTTATTTTCCTCCAAACAGTTCTACACTTGGTCGTTTTGTTTGTTGAATTTTTGCAGGTACCCATGGCTGTGTCAGTTGCTGTTCTTGCTGCTATGAAGTTTGATGCTGGTTTTGACATCGACCTGGAATCATTCAGCACAACTGACCAGGTTTTTCAAGATATATTGGGATTGTTCAAAGACCAGAACTTGACTGCCATAATGACCACCAGGATCAAGCTGGCATCTGATGAAATAAAGGAGTGGGTTTATACTGCCCATAATCAAGATAACTCTACCATTGTTGGATCTATAGCTGGAACTCAGGTACCCTTGACCCCAACAATTCTATCAGAAGTTTTTGAGTTGAGAAATGGAGAAGATACTGCTGAGTTATCTGGAGATGAGTATTCTGAACTGCTTGCCAGAATGGGTCATCCAGAGGGAAACCCTAGCAAGCTCTTCAAAAGGAACCTGTCTGTAGAATATAGGTTCATGGCAGATGTTGTTGGGAAAGTGCTACTGGCAAAGCACTCAGCCCATGATACAATTTCAAGGTATCAGCTCTGCCTCATGGGAGCTCTTGTGGACAGAAAGAATCTGAATTGGGGAGAGGTTTTCTTTGACCTCATCAAAAAGAAAATCAACAAAAGTTTGTTAACTTTGGGAGAATCATTGGAGTGTTTCTGCAGCACAGGTGCCCTGTCTTGCTGGTCTCCTCTGGAATTCATATAAATGTATCCAAGAGACTGTCTTGTGCCCTCTTTGGAAAGTGGAACAGATAAATCAGCAAGCCCAGCAGGCCCTCCTCCAGCACTCCTTCAGGCACAAGGACTCTAAGAGTCACTCCTCCACAGGTCTCTGCCCCTGCAGATGACCCTGGCTGCTGTTGTTGCCTCTCCTCCTCTCCTCCTCCAATTCCATCCCTTCCCATACCATCCACCATTCCAGCTCCATCCACCATCATCATATCCAGCCCATCTCCAACATCCACACCTTCTCCAGTACCCATTCTACCTCCACCAGAAGAACAATTCCACCCACTATTCTCCTACCCTCCACCAGATGTCACTTCATCACCCTCTCATCCATCCTTCACCCTACTTGATGATTCCTTTATGGATGATTCCCCATCATCTCCTCCTGAGCTACCCTCATCCTCCACTTCATTTCAAGACCTCCTACACCAAATCATTGATCAACCAACATTCACCCCATCCATCTCCATTCCCCTGTCCTCCATATCCACCCTACCCACACCTCAGCCATCCCTTCCACCATTTACCAGCTCTCCACTACCAGAACCCTCAGCTGCTCCTATCTCTTCTACCTCTACTCCAGCCCTTGAGAAAGCAGACCTCTCAGCCCTTGCTGACAGGCTGTATGAGTTGCTTGCCCCCAAGCTCTCTCTGCTGTTGGAGACCTCCTTGGCTCCACTCCACCTGTCAGTGGCAGCTCTCTCTGCCAGGCTCTCTTCCCTCTTCCCTCAGGCAGCACCTACAGCAGTGTGCCTTGATCCAGACATGTCTGAATCTAGGCAGGGGGAGATGCCATATGAAGTGAATCTTCATAGTGCTGCTGCTGTTTCTGTAAGCATGTCTGCTGCTGCTGTTATTACTGCTTCTTCTGCTGCTCCTCCTCTTGCTTCTGTTGCTGTGCCTCAAGCATAAGTTCCTCCTACTGCAGTCCTTGCAATAGACCTCAGGTCTTTGCTATCAGTTTTTGATTCTGCATACTTCAGCTGTCTGCCAGAGGTCAATGCTGTCCAGCCTCCAGAAGATTTATCCAAGGCACTTGTGCCATTTTCTTGCTGTGACCCTAGCATTATCACCTCCTTTGTAAATTCAGTAATTGCTGCTGCTGAAAATGTTGATGCTGCTGCTTCTTCTGAAGAATGTATTATTGTTGCTTCTGACATTACTGCCTCTACTACTGCTGAAGTTCCTATTGTTTCTGATGAACCAATTTCCAAGGACATTCTTATGACAGAGGCACCTGAATTTGAGCCTTCTGCAGTCCTTGATGATATTCCTTCTATTTCTATTGGGTTAGTGAATCTGTTATTGCTGCTGTTGTCACCTCTCCAGTATCTGTTTCTGCAGTTGTTAGTGAGACAGTTGTTGCTGCTGCCACCTCTCCAGAGCCTACTGTTGCTGCTATTATTGTTTCTGCTTCTGCTTCAATATCTGTTGTTGTCTCTGCTGTTACCATTTCAACACCTGCTGCTACAACTTCTGCCTCATCTGCTTCTGTTCAACTCAAAAAGGATCTAATGAAGAAAATAGATGCTCTCTATGATGACCAGAGTTCTGAAAGTGATGAATTTAGAACAAACTCTGATGACTCTTCTGCTACCATTGCCAGGAAAAGAAAGGCAAGGAGCAAAGCAATGAAGAGGGTACCTCCTGCCAAAGTTAAGGATAACAATGATATTCCATATTACATTTTACATGACTGCCCTATCACTGAACATTGGATGCAATACTCCAAGAACCAGCTGAAGGCAATGAAGAAGAAAAGAAAATATGAGAAGGGTTCATCCCAATTCCAGCACTCTCATCCTCCTCCACCACCTCCTCCTGATGCAGGTGCATGTGGAAGCTCTGCAGCTCAACCCCCAGCCAGAAGTCAGGCTCCCTATCAGCCTCATGCCAGATCTTACCACAGGGAAAGCCAATCCAGGGGTTCTCATTCTAGGAGAGGAGGATATAGAGGTAATCAAAGAGATATTCAAGTCTATTCCAAAGGTTACTCCAGGCAGCACCCATACTCTAGGGGAGGACAAAGTTCTACTAATACAACATCTGGTCCTTTCCCTTACAAGCTGAAAGATACTGTGTCTTCCAGGCCTCCTCAAGACAATCCCTCCAACAGATATGAACCACCTATACCCTTTGAGGATCCTGAAAATAATCCAGCTGCTTGGACTGCAAGGTTAAAAGAACTAGCTGCACTGGATCAAATTAAAAAGGCTAAAGAGCAAGGAATAGATTCTTCCAACATTTCAACAATGTCTGAACAGAGACAGAAAGAGCTAGAGAGATATGCTTCAAGTAAATTCTTTGATGCTGACAGATATATGGAATTACATCCTGAAGCTGTAGTTCCCAGGCCTAAAAAGCAAACATATTTGGCTGCAACAGATGATACCAGATCCAACAAGGAAGCCCTCAATCCTAACAGAGAGATTAAACTTGTTAAAGGCAAAGAGAAGAAATGATATTATAAGGTGACAATTTCTGTGACTTCTGATTAATATCTGGATGCTATATATCTCTGTGATTCTGCAATGTCTAGCTGTTGTTTTTCTGTTTTACTGATTGTATGATGTTATTTAAAAATTTTCCAAGGTCTGTAAATAGTAATCCTAACCCAAATAGAGGGAGATTGTTGGAACACACTATTACTAATTTGGGTCAGGATCACTATGTCTCTAGGAACCTTTGCTTGACCTCCTGTATAGCTTAATAGGTCAATTAGAATTGAGTCTAAGGGTTAGAAGTGTAGGTTTGGAAGCTGCCCTTAAGACCAAGATTTTGTGTTTGGAGACTAAGTCATATCGTCGAGCTCAGCACGACGATTCGTCGAACTCTGGTCGACGATCGTCTAGCTCAACTTCGACAGATCATCGAACTCCATTCGACGATCACTGAGCTCAACTTCATTATATCGTCGAACTCCATTCGACGATCGGTGAGCTCAGGTCGACGATTTTGACTCTGCTTTGGGTCTTTATCTCTGAGCTCAGTTCGACGATCTTTGAGCTCAGATCGACGATATTTTTGCTGCTGTATATTTCTAGATCGCTGAGCTCAGCTCGACGATAACAGAGCTCAGTTCGACGATTTCAGATAACTTCCAGGATGTTTCTAAATTCAAATTCAAATCAGTTAAGGAGTTATTCTGCAATTAATTCAGAGATTTCCTAGCCATTTTCATTCATTTCTGGACCAAGTTTCAAGGGATTTTTCAAGGAATATTTCTGTGGACTTTCCTCCAGAAGAGAGTGTGCAATTAAGGATGCAATTAATGCAGGCCAACGGCTATCTTGACAGAGAATGTTATTCTATTCTGTACTAGAGAATAAAAGAAAAGAATTTTTTTGAATCACTCACAGAACACAGATTACAGAGACACATTCAAAAAAATATTCTGTCAAAAAAAGAATTCTGAAGAACACACATCCAAGGAGATCAAGCTTTCTCAAATCTTCAGATCTCTTTAGTTTTCAAAGTGTTCAAGGCCAACATATTTTCAAGACTCCATACATTCAACATTTCAGCTATTGCTGAAATCATCTATTGCTGGAGTTCAATCTTTGAAGGCTTATCACCCTCAGCAAAGCTTTTCTTCCTGAAGATCTTAAGGATTCAGGGGGAGCTTTGACATCAACAATCCACATAGTCTTCTCAGTTGTTTGAGAAAGAGAAGACTTCCATCACTCTCTCACCACCTCTCTGTAAAGGGTTTCTCAAACTCCCTTCAAAAGTTTGAGCTTGGTTTTTGAGCACCTTGTCAAAAGCTCATTGGTGGCAAGACACCTGATCAAAAAAATCTGATTTGGTTTTTGAGCACCTTATCAAAAGCTCATTGGTGCCCAGGACACCTGATCAACTCATCCTGCAGTGGATTCCTACCTAGGGTGGTAGAAGAGTGGATGTACCCAAGTTTAGGGGAACCACTATATTTCCTTGTGTCTTCTGGTTTTCCTTGTGTTTATGTTTGTTTCTGGTCTTGATTTTTCTGTGATTAGCTTTTGTTTAACTTAGTGCTGTGATTAGATTTATTATTGCTTCCCTGCTCACTCTTATTACAACAGTTGTTGTAAAAGGTTTCAAAGCACCATATACTCTATTCACCCCCCTCTAGAGTATATCAGATCTAGCTGCACTTTCAGGATCCATCCTTCTTTTTAACAAAGAGGATGGGGGCACCCCAAGGAGAAGATCTGGGACGAATGTACCCACGCTCAAGCAATTCATCCAATTGTGACCTAAGCTCCTCCAGTTCTTGCAGTGCCATACAGTATGGAGCTTTAGAAATGGGGCGCATTACGGGCTCTACGTCAATAGAGAACTCTACGTCTAAATAAGGAGGCAACCCATGCAATTCGACGGGGAACTTGTCAGAAAACTCAGCAGCAACTGAGATGGACTCGAGTTGAGGGGAGGCAACATCCGAGAGTGACACATAAACAAAACAAGCAGAACAACCCTAACCTAGCAGCCAAGTAGCACGCACAATAGAAATTACCTTCAGGACTCGAGTTGAGGGGAGGCAACATCCGAGAGTTACGAGCTCTACGTCAATAGAGAACTATACGCCTCAATTAGGAGGCATCCCAGGCAATTCAGCGGGGACACATCAGAAAACTCAGCAGTGACTGGGATGGACTCGAGTTGAGGGGAGGCAACATCCGAGAGTGACACATAAATTAAACAAGAGGAACAACCCTGACCTAGCAGCCGAGTGGCACGCACAACAAAAATTACCTTTAGGTGGCTGTGGGTTTGAACATGAACGCTACAGTTCTTGTCATCGATGCTGAGATTCACCCGCTTTGCAACACAGTCCAACTTTGCTCTGTATGTGACCAACCAACTCATGCCCAAAATTATAGCAAACTCTGAAATTTCCAAAACTATGAGGTCGTTGAAGACTTGCAATTTGCAAGCAGGATTGGACAATTGTGAATACCCCTATTAGAAAGGTGCACATGACCGGGCACAGAGATCTCATATGGGACCTCAAGTGGCGAAGTAGGCGAACAATAAAGGTCCATAATATGACGATGGTGAAGGAGTGCGATGCGCCAGAATCAAATAGAATCTGCATCCACTTATCTTGACCCTAAATCTCCCTAAAAATGGAAATCATAGATGCATGACAAGATTACTCATTACTAAGGAAGATAGATTAACAAATGCAGAAAATTAAGAGCAACGCATACATACTAGATATAATGTTGCTAGACGCGAGCGCCTCGCCATGAGAGATGACGTTCATTGCCGCTTTACCCTTATCTTGAGCTCCAGGAACAACTTGCAGAGGCTGAGTTGGAATCGGGCTTTCCTTCATGGGGCATTCTAGTATAAGATGTCCAACTTGTCCACATCTATAACATGCTTTCTGCTTGTGGCGGCAGTCCTTCAGCATGTGACCTAGCTTATTGCAGTACGAATAGATGGTGGAGGCAAAGGCGAGCGTCATCTGGGGATGTTGTGCAGGGACGTTCATCTTATGCTTCTTCAGGAGGGAACAACAAACCTGGGCGACATGGCCCACCATGTGGCAGAAGGCACACTACTCTCTAGACCCGGGGCCTTGCTCTTGAGGTGGAGCTGTAACGCCCCGAAACTCAAAGGAGCGAAGGGGGACGTTTTGGGCCAGTTTTGGATTCTGGCTGAAGGCACACGGCCTGGGACACGGGCGTGTCCCAGGGCGTGTCAAGCGTGTGTCGACACTTAGCCGCGAAGTCGTCGAGTTATATTCGACGATTCGTCGAGAATTGGCACATGGCCTGCGACACGGGCGTGTCGCAGGGCGTGTCGACCCGTGTCGACACTTAGCCGTGAAGTCGTCGAGTTATACTCGACGATTCGTCGAGAATGGGCACACGGCCTGCGACACGGGCGTGTCGCAGGGGCGTGTCGACCCGTGTCGACGGTCGTCCCGGGGAGTCGCCGAGATTCACTCGACGATCGTCGAGACAAGGCACACGGCCTAGGACACGGGCGTGTCCAAGGCCGTGTCATCAAGTCGTCGATCTTCCCTCGACGAAATGTCCCGTGTACACGGCTTGGGGGCCAGGCGTGTCAAGGTGACACGGGCAAGGACACGGGCGTGTCCTAGAACCCGTGCAGTGCTCGGGTTGAAAACGGGAGAAAAATCATGGGGTACACGGCCGGCTACACAGCCGTGTCAGCTGGAACACGGGCGTGTCAGCTCGAACACGGGCGTGTTCGATACCCGTGTGAGGGTTCAGAAGATTCGATTTTGACCGCGAATGCGGCACACGGCCCTGGACACGGGCGTGTGCCAGGCCGTGTTCGGTCCAGTTTGGGCATTTCAGCCCCGAATCAAAGCCGCTCGTTTTCTTAGGTTGAGATCCGACGGCTGGGGATGGTTCCTGAGAGGATATACTCGGGTTTGACTTAGAAAATCCATCACTTTTCACCCTTTTCATCTCTCCAAACCCTTGGAGAAAGAAGAGCTAAGGCAAAGAGGAAGAGGAGCTAGATCCGCCATTGGAGGAGCTTCGGAGCTCCGAATCGCAAGCCGACTCCGGATCCACGGAGGCGACGCAAGTGCGGTGATTTCTATCCGATTACTTTTCGATGGCGCCAAAGAGGAACGCAAGGGTAACGATCCTCATCATGAGCACTAATAGCTCTCTTTCTAGCATAGGAAGCCCCTCTCGCGAGTTTGCGGAGAGTTGGAGGTGTTCCTTCGGGTAGATATGTAAAGTCCCCGTTGTTTAGAGTCCGTATGCGAGAACGGACATAGGCATTTTGGTTGAAGCCTACCCGGACATGTTAGTTCGGATCGGTGATGTTGCATTGCATAAGGCCGGAGAAGACTCCGTGCTATGTTTGTTTTCGGGTTTTCTACGTGGTAGATTGCAGCAGGGAGCCTTAGGGATTAACCCAAAGGTGCACCCGGAAAACTGGGCGGATACGAGATCTTGCCAACTTGGTGGCCTGAGAGCCAACTTGAACATAACTGGGTTATGTGATTTGTGATGGACACGGGACTCGGTGGAAGTTTGACCCGCGCATATGGCTTAAATTGTCGTTGCGACGTGAGCACGGGTTAGATGGAACCGTACCCGTTCTATGTCGTTCGGTTAAAGAGACCTAAAGGCACGTGGCACTTACCGTTGGCATAGAATAGGGTCTTCGGCGGTCGATGGCTTAAATTGACGTGACCAATGCCAGGAAGACAAATTGCTCATAGGAATGGCCGTCTAAGTGGCGGTGGTGAGTCCGGAATGTTGGTGGCTTAAGTTGACGCGACATAGACCGGTTCACCGAGAATGTGCCCTGAGTGCACGGGACGTGTGGCCGTACGAGCCAACGTCTGTGATGAAATGGCTATGGTTATATGCATTGCTCGCTTGTGCTAATGAAATGCAGGGAAGGAGCATCGCCGCCCCGAGTTGGGGGCGGGATCGTTATAATTTGGTCAGCATTGCTGACCGTTGCCTTGTTTGCCACCGTGCGGTGGTTTGTTGCTTGCAGGTGCAGCTGGACCAAGCGGTCAATAGCAGGCTAAAGCCCTTTTTGCGAAGCTGGCCCTCGAAGGCCCAAGTGGAAATGTTTTCTATTTTATTCATGTATGGCCGGCCTGCGTGCCGAGGTTGGTAAATCATGTAACAGACAAGTGAAACATTTTGTAAGGCCTTAAGGCCGATTTTGGGTATTTTGTATACATTCCTAAATGTTGTATTAGTGGACATTCGTGCTCTTATGCTGGGTTCTTGTTTACAACTTATATAAACTGCTTCCGCTACAATGCTCTATGTAGGACGTTGAGATTGGTTGGATGGTTTCCATAAGTAACCACCCGGTCTGTCTGTGGTATATGGCGTCGGGCCCCGGCCGGACCTACTGCTATATGCTATGCGACGGATAGGGGTTGTTACAATTTGGTATCAGACTACTGGTTTGGGTCGGGCTTAAAGTGAATTCGAGGGCGAATTCTTTTTAAGGGGTGGTGAGCACATTGTGTGCGTCATCGTTATAATGTTAAAAGAACCCATGAATGTCCACTTAGGAATGAAAATACTCGTGTTTGAGGAACCTGCGTGTTCCTATAATTGCTGTTTGCATTGTTATTTGGTCGCTTAACGATGTTTTGTACCACTATAGGTGACCAGAAGTGGTGTTGGGCCGTCAGAACGCCGAGGTTCTGAGGCCAGTAGTGCACCGGAAGTTGCTCCCGCAACACCTCTGTCGGCTGAAAATATACGATTGGTGGCTGAAGCGGTGTTGGCCGTGATTAATGCGCAGCCTGGAATGCAAGCGCAGCAGCCCGCTCCTGTGATGGAGCAAGTACCTCTTCAAGAGGCTGAGCCGAGGAGGATGGAGCAAGTGGTTGTAGAACCAATAGTGCCAAGGAGGGCGACTGAGAGGCAGTTGAAGCATGTAATGAGCTTTAACCCTCCGTTATTCTCGGGGTTGGGAACCCCATCTCAGGCTGAAGACTGGCTCTCTAGGGTGAAGAGAGTCATGACAGCGATGGAGACGGAGGAGTGGCAAATGACCACCATCGCTACGTTCCTGCTGGACGGTGAAGTGAGGATGTGGTGGGAAGGAGCGGAGCTGCATCATTTGAGAGGTAGACAACTGATAGACGTTCCGATGGAAGAGTTCTCGGGATTGTTCTTAGCAAGATACCTCCCTTCTACTCAGAGGATTTCAATGGAGAATGAGTTCCTGAAGTTGGTGCAGGGTGAGAGGAGCGTGGATGAATATCTCCACGAGTTTATGCGGTTGAGTCGTTATGCTAGCTCCATCATCATGGATGAGGAGCGCAAGACTAATCGTTTTTATGAAGGCTTGAGGGATGAGCTGAGACTGTTACTGTCGGGGCCGATGACGCAAGGTTTCTTAACCTTGGTCAATACTGCCCGGTCCTTGGAGAAGGACATGAAGAGTGTGCAAGCGAAGAAAAGCTTGAGTGAAAAGAAATCTGAGTTCAGAGTGCCGACTGCTTCAAAGTCGGGCTATCGGAGGACTTTTAAGAAGCATAGGACTTCGGGTCCAGCTCCTTCTGGCGCTTCTGGGGCGACTACGGGTCGGACCCCGGGTGCGTGTTTTACATGTGGAAAGATGGGGCATTTCGCCCGTGATTGTTGGAGCGGACGTCCTAAGTCCGAGAGGAGGCCAGGAGCTACCTACGAAGAGAAGGGAAAGGCGGTGGAGTCGACCGCATCCCACTATGCTCCGGCCCAACCAAGGGTCTACAATCTTGGCCAACAGGAGGCCATTAAACAAGCCGATGTGGTGACAGGTACGGTTTAATTTATAGCAAGTAATTTCTTTAAATACTTGTTATGTATATGTTACCTTACCACTGCTTGTTTAGGATTTGTTTTGATTTGTGAAAATCCGGCACGAGCACTCTTCGATACGGGAGCTTCACACTCCTTCTTGTCCGAAGGATTTATATCACGCATCGGAGTCCCTTCTTCGATGGCGAAGGATAAGTTGGATGTGTTGTTGCCCAATGGGTGTTCGATGCGAGCGGTTAGGATCTGCGATGTTAAGATTCGTATTGGAGAGCAGGAGTTCGACCTGCGGGCGTCTTTACTTGCCGTTAATGGAGTTCGACGTCATATTTGGCATGGACTGGCTCTCGGAGCAGCAGGCCCATATAGATTGCGGTAGCAAGGAAGTAAAGCTGGGAGCGAGTCGTGAGACGACTTTTACGGGCTTAAAGGGGTCGAGCAAGACGTTGATGTCTGCTCTTCAGGTGGTGAAGGCGGTTCGTGCTGGAGCAGAACTGTTCTTTACACTAGTGGAGGTTGCAAAGCCGAAGCCCGCTTTGGATTGTATTTCAGTGGTATCGGAATACCCTGATGTGTTCCCCGCAGATCTTCCTGGAGCCCCGCCTCAACGGGAGATAGATTTTACGATCGAGCTAGTGCCAGGTGCAAAGCCTGTGTCACGATCTCCGTATCGGCTAGCGCCTAAGGAAATGGCGGAGCTGAAAGTTCAACTGCAAGAGTTGTTGGAGCAAGGGTATGTGCGCCCGAGTTCTTCGCCTTGGAGCGCACCGGTCCTCTTGTGTTAAGAAGAAGGACGGAAGCTTGAGATTATGTATTGATTATCGGGAGCTAAACAAGCTGACTGAGAAGAACAAGTACCCGATCCCCCGGATTGATGATCTCTTCGATCAGTTAGTCGGGTCGACGGTGTACTCGAAGTTAGATCTCAAGGCTGGGTACTATCAGCTGCGAATAAGGGAGAGTGATATCCCGAAGACAGCGTTTAGTACGAGATACGGGCATTATGAGTTTACGGTCATGCCGTTTGGGCTGACTAATGCGCCGTCAGTATTCATGGATTTGATGAACAGGACGTTTAGGGAGTACCTGGACCATTTCGTGATCGTCTTCATCGACGATATTTTGGTGTACTCGCAAAGTGAGGAGGATCACTTCAAGCATCTCCATTTGGTGTTGGAGACACTCAGGAGAAACCAGTTGTATGCCAAGTTCTCGAAGTGCGAGTTTTGGCTATCCTCAGTGGCGTTCCTCGGGCATATAGTGAGTGGAGAGGGTATTGCTGTGGATCCGGCGAAGATTGTTGCGATACGGGAGTGGCCTGAGCTTGCTACGGTAGCAGAAGTCCGGAGCTTTTTGGGGCTTGCCGGCTATTATAGGCGCTTCGTAGAGAACTTCTCGCGGATAGCGTTACCTCTCACTACTTTGACGAGGAAGGAGCATAAGTTCGTTTGGACGCCGGAGTGCGCGCGAGCTTTTGAGGAGTTGAAGTGTCGGTTGACCACGGCGCCTGTGCTGAGTTCGCCGGTTGGAACCGAAGGCTATGAGATATATAGCGATGCTTCAGGCAGCGGTTTGGGTTGCGTGCTACTGCAGCACGGAAGCGTGATAGCTTATGGCTCGAGACAGCTAAAAGTGCACGAGAGGAATTATCCGGTCCATGACTTGGAGTTAGCGGCCGTGATTTTTGCCTTGAAGCTGTGGAGACACTATTTGTACGGTGTGAAGATTGATATCTACACCGATCACAAGAGTCTGAAGTACCTGATAGATCAGAAAGATCTGAATATGCGGCAACGTAGGTGGATGGAGTTCCTGGGGGACTATACATTCAAGATCCACTACGTGCCTGGCAAAGGGAATGCGGTTGCGGACGCGTTGAGTCGCCGAGCCCCAGCTCAAGCGAATTGGCTATCAGTGCATGATGAGCGGTTGGTGCAGGAGCTGGAGGCGTTGGAGATTGTTTGTGTGGATAGACAATCTAGTGCTGAAGCAGTTCTGAATTGGACTGAAGTCCAATATGACCTGGCTGATCGGATTCGGCAGGCTTTGGATATGGATGCTCATATGAAGCAGTTCATGATAGAGGCTCTGGATGGGTCAAATTCCCAATTCGTCGTGGAGGATGGATTGCTTTGGAAAGACGGTCGTCTGTGCGTCCCAAGTGTGGGCAATTTACGGGTGGAGTTGTTGTACGAGGCGCACCATACCAAGTACTCGATTCACCCGGGGAGCACGAAGATGTACCGTGATGTAAAGAAGCTATTTTGGTGGCCGGGTTTGAAAAAGGATGTGGCGCTATACGTAGCGAAGTGCCAAACCTGCGCCTTGGTAAAGGCGGAGTGCCAAAAGCCGGGAGGATTTCTTAAGTCCTTGCCTATTCCGGAGTGGAAATTCGACGACATCTCTATGGACTTTGTGCATGGTTTGCCAAGGTCGCAAAAGGGGAACGACGCCATTTGGGTGGTGGTCGATCGATTAACGAAGGTGTCGCATTTTATTCCGCATAGGAAGGATGATCCGGTGGAGAAGCTGGCAAAGCTATATGTGGATAACATAGTACGGCTTCATGGTGTGCCCCGCAGCATCGTGAGTGACCGGGATGGGCGGTTCACGTCCAATGATTGGAGGCTGGTGCAGCAAATGTTGGGAACAAAGCTGAAGTTTAGCACAGCCTTCCATCCACAAACGGATGGGCAGACCGAGAGAGTCAATAGAACCATGGAAGACATGCTTCGCATGTGTGTCTTGGACTTTGGAAAGCAATGGGAAGACCACCTTTATTTGGTGGAGTTCTCATACAACAATAGCTACCAAGCAAGTATTCAGATGGCGCCCTTCGAGGCCCTTTATGGTAGAAATGTCGCACGCCGTTGTCTTGGTTAGAAACGGGTGAGTCAAAGTTGTATAAGCGATCGGAAGTGGATGATGCTACTTCTTTGGTGAGAACCATTCGGGAGAGGTTGCTCATCGCTCAGGACCGGCAAGCAAAATACTATAATGCCAAGCACAGGAACGTGGAGTTCGCTGTGGGTGATTATGTGTACCTAAAGATCAAGCCGTTCAAGGGTGTCTCGCGGGTGCGACGATTGAAAAAGCTAAGCCCGAGGTACCTTGGACCGTTCGAGGTTCTGGAGCGAGTTGGAGAAGCGGCCTATAGGTTGAAGCTTTCAGTGGAGCTAAGTGGTTTACACGATGTATTCCACATTTCAGTGCTTCGGAAGGCGGTGCAAGAGCCTACGCAAGTGATCGCGGTCGATCAAGTGCCGGTGGAAAGTGGGCTAACGACAAAGGTCAAGCCCGTGCGGATTGAGGACTCGGAGGTCAAGCGGCTACGCAATAAAGAGATCAGGATGGTCAAGGTCCGATGGGACAATTGCGGTCGTGAGGAGCTCTCTTGGGAACGGGAGCAGACTATGCTTGACGAGTATCCGGAGTTGTTCCGCTCAGGTACAAATTTTAGTTTTGTACATATCTTTCCTTTATGTAATTTCGTGGGTGAAATTCTTTTAAGAGGGGGAGAGTTGTAACGCCCCGAAACTCAAAGGAGCGAAGGGGGACGTTTTGGGCCAGTTTTGGATTCTGGCTGAAGGCACACGGCCTGGGACACGGGCGTGTCCCAGGGCGTGTCAAGCGTGTGTCGACACTTAGCCGCGAAGTCGTCGAGTTATATTCGACGATTCGTCGAGAATGGGCATACGGCCTGCGACACGGGCGTGTCGCAGGGCGGGCGTGTCGACACTTAGCCGTGAAGTCGTCGAGTTATACTCGACGATTCGTCGAGAATGGGCACACGGCCTGCGACACGGGCGTGTCGCAGGGCGTGTCGACCCGTGTCGACGGTCGTCCCGGGGAGTCGTCGAGATTCACTCGACGATCGTCGAGACAAGGCACACGGCCTAGGACACGGGCGTGTCCAAGGCCGTGTCATCAAGTCGTCGATCTTCCCTCGACGAAATGTCCCGTGTACACGGCTTGGGGCCCAGGCGTGTCAAGGTGACACGGGCAAGGACACGGGCGTGTCCTAGAACCCGTGCAGTGCTCGGGTTGAAAACGGGAGAAAAATCATGGGGTACACGGCCGGCTACACGGCCGTGTCAGCTGGAACACGGGCGTGTCAGCTCGAACACGGGCGTGTTCGATACCCGTGTGAGGGTTCAGAAGATTCGATTTTGACGGCGAATGCGGCACACGGCCCTGGACACGGGCGTGTGCCAGGCCGTGTTCGGTCCAGTTTGGGCATTTCAGCCCCGAATCAAAGCCGCTCGTTTTCTTAGGTTGAGATCCGACGGCTGGGGATGGTTCCTGAGAGGATATACTCGGGTTTGACTTAGAAAATCCATCACTTTTCACCCTTTTCATCTCTCCAAACCCTTGGAGAAAGAAGAGCTAAGGCAAGAGGAAGAGGAGCTAGATCCGCCATTGGAGGAGCTTCGGAGCTCCGAATCGCAAGCCGACTCCGGATCCACGGAGGCGACGCAAGTGCGGTGATTTCTATCCGATTACTTTTCGATGGCGCCAAAGAGGAACGCAAGGGTAACGATCCTCATCATGAGCACTAATAGCTCTCTTTCTTAGCATAGGAAGCCCCCTCTCGCGAGTTTGCAGAGAGTTGGAGGTGTTCCTTCGGGTAGATATGTAAAGTCCCCGTTGTTTAGAGTCCGTATGCGAGAACGGACATAGGCATTTTGGTTGAAGCCTACCCGGAGATGTTAGTTCGGATCGGTGATGTTGCATTGCATAAGGCCGGAGAAGACTCCATGCTATGGTTTGTTTTCGGGTTTTCTACGTGGTAGATTGCAGCAGGGAGCCTTAGGGATTAACCCAAAGGTGCACCCGGAAAACTGGGCGGATACGAGATCTTGCCAACTTGGTGGCCTGAGAGCCAACTTGAACATAACTGGGTTATGTGATTTGTGATGGACACGGGACTCTGTGGAAGTTTGACCCGTGCATATGGCTTAAATTGTCGTTGCGACGTGAGCACGGGTTAGATGGAACCGTACCCGTTCTATGTCGCTCGGTTAAAGAGACCTAAAGGCACGTGGCACTTACCGTTGGCATAGAATAGGGTCTTCGGCGGTCGATGGCTTAAATTGACGTGACCAATGCCAAGAAGACAAATTGCTCATAGGAATGGCCGTCTAAGTGGCGGTGGTGAGTACGGAATGTTGGTGGCTTAAGTTGAGGCGACATGGACCGGTTCACCGAGAATGTGCCCTGAGTGCACGGGACGTGTGGCCGTACGAGCCAACGTCTGTGATGAAATGGCTATGGTTATATGCATTGCTCGCTTGTGCTAATGAAATGCAGGGAAGGAGCATCGCCGCCCCGAGTTGGGGGCGGGATCGTTATAATTTGGTTAGCATTGCTGACCGTTGCCTTGTTTGCCACCGTGCGGTGGTTTGTTGCTTGCAGGTGCAGCTGGACCAAGCAGTCAATAGCGGGCTAAAGCCCTTTTTGCGAAGCTGGCCCTCGAAGGCCCAAGTGGAAATGTTTTCTATTTTATTCATGTATGGCCGGCCTGCGTGCCGAGGTTGGTAAATCATGTAACAGACAAGTGAAACATTTTGTAAGGCCTTAAGGCCGATTTTGGGTATTTTGTATACATTCCTAAATGTTGTATTAGTGGACATTCGTGCTCTTATGCTGGGTTCTTGTTTACAACTTATATAAACTGCTTCCGCTAGAATGCTCTGTGTAGGACGTTGAGATTGGTTGGATGGTTTCCATAAGTAACCACCCGGTCTGTCTGTGGTATATGGTGTCGGGCCCCGGCCAGACCTACTGCTATATGCTATGCGACGAATAGGGGGTGTTACAGGAGCACCCTTGTGCTTGTGGTCAGAGGTTGTAGCGTTACTTGACCCATGTTGAACTTTTTTGGCAGAATGATCAAGCTCAATAACTTCCACTTACAATGTAGTACCCATAGTCTCAACATAGGTGGTGGCACCATGAGCGAGAGAACTCTGCGGCCAGGAGGGATATGCGAGAGAACTCCTTCTCATCCTCTGTCACTGTCCTGTCGGGCTACTGAAGGGACAAAAACCTCTTAGCTAGCTTGTCCCACTCCACCGAAGAGAGGAACTTCTCCATAAGGGCATCCTTGATTTGCCCCTAGGTCAATGTGGCAGAGCTTGGAAGACTGCGGTGCTGAAGCCACCAATTGTACGCATCCTTGGTCAGCTGATAGGCCGCAAGGGGAACCTTCTGAGCTTTAGGAACCCCAGCATACTTGAAATGCTTTTCCATCTGAGAGAGTCATTCATAGATGACAAAATAGTCACGACTGCCGCTGTAGGGTGGAAGCTTTTTCCTTTTAAATACCAGAGTGTCTGCCATCATCACAAGTGGGGGTGTCGAATTTTCCACGAGCGGGTGCACCAAGGTACTAGCAGGCGAGCCAGTTCCAAAACCGGGTGCAAGAGCAATGGCGAAAGCTGCTCCAGCTGTCCCCGCACTGCTAGAACTAAGGGCTAGATCAGGATTTGGCGATCCTCTTCCAGACGAGTGAAACGTTCGAGAATCTTCCTCAGCAGCTGGGCAGTGGCGTCTCCCAAAGCTTCCCTGACAAAAGGGGTAGCCTTCTTGCGCTGCGATCGTTTAGGAGCCATCTGGATGGAGACATAAGAGAACCGAGTAAGAAAATGGTCAAGCTAATCATAGAAAATCGAGAAACAAACGGTTCTAGTATGTTAGTACCGTCGAATATTTAAATCATATAATAGTTACGATATTTTCATTGGACAACTCTAGGTAATGCACATACTATTGCAATAATGATGCAATGCCAAAATAATTTGTAATTTCATGTGTGTACAATTATCATCTGTTGTTCTTAGCTTAACACTTGTGCAATGAGTTATATTATACATGCAATGCAATTATGTCTAGAATGCATTCCTAACAATGTTCATGAACGGATACACATGTTATGTTAAGCGGTCATATCACTTAACACGTCATGCATATTATGAATCTAATGCCAACGCACTTAAAATATTAAACCGCTCATACAATTTACTATTCACAAGCGGTGTAAATATTAGTGGAAATTCATTTGCACAGAAATGTTAAAATTAAATTTCATGTTGCAAGCGAGAGAGATTTATCTACTTGCCTTCAGGTGAAGCTGAACGGATGGCAGCGACTAGATGGTGCTAGCAAAAACTTAGGAGTTTTAGAACGACATGCTTAAGATCACGTAACCAAAATGACACGAATTTTTCTGCGCTTGCACAGACATTATAAAAATTACAAAGACGCATATATGATGTTGTTTAGAGAATTACCTCTCTCGAGAGCAAGGGGAGAGGAGTTACCACGAAGGATCGGGGACTCAGCGGTGCTTGGGTGACAGAAACTCTAAATCGGAGAGGGCTTCTTCACGAACAGCCAAAAAGAGCGACAAATGGCATCGGAACAGCACAAATAGGACAAGGGGTAGTCGATTGAAAGACAAACACAAGTTGATCGACACCAATAATATTATTGGAGAGCGAACAATAACAACCACATAAAATAAATTCTGAATAGAGGGAGAAAGAGGTATTCCTTACCCCAAGAGATCGAAATCCGACTCAAAAATTCGAGGAGAGGAGGGTCCGAGCAAAACCCTAGGAGACCCCCTTGCAAACTACCGGCCAAAATGTAGTGGGAGAGGGATGGAAGGATGTCTTCACTTGGAGCGGAAGGAGAAAGAGCTGATGCGGTCAGCTCCAAGAGAAGGAAAGACTGTCGACCCTTAAGGAGGCAGTTGTCAGCTCCTAGAAGGACTGTGAGAGCAAGACGGGGCAGCAGAAGCAAGAGGAAGAGGCGTCGAACCTAGAGGAGGAGAGGTTTCCGTCCATGGGGGGGGAGGGGATCGGGATAGCTGGAGGTGAGATCGTGAGCTAACTTAGGAAGTTCAATAGGCGACCTCAGAAATGTAGAACATCGTCAAAGATGGTGAAATCTATGAGAGTTCTAAGTTCAACCCTTTTGCAGATGCGCTGAAGTACGGGATCCGATGGCTGCAAATATTTCACTTGCTCTACCCATAACGGACTCGAAACCTCTTCATGACCCTCGGGTGCGATGGATATGCCCATCCGATCAAGGTCATCAATCAAGGCTGCAAGAATACCTGACATGGACACACAAGCGGTAATAGAAGCATGTCGGCTCAATGCATCTATCACAGAGTTGGATTTACCAGGAGCATACGTGAGATGTAAATCATAATCCACTATGAATTCTAACTAACGCCTCTGATGAAGATTGAGATTCTTCTGAACGAAAATATACTTCAAACTCTGATGGTCGGTGAATAAGTGTCATTTCACGCCATAGAGATAATAAAGCCAAAGCTTCAAGGCAACCACCACCGCAGCGAACTCTAGATCATGAGTGGGGTAGTTAAGTTCATGAGTCTTCAACTGCCTCAAACATAAGCGATAACACGATCCTCTAGCATCAGGATACAACCCAAGCCAACTCCAGAAGCATCAGTATAAATTGAAAAGTCTAACTCCTCTGACGGAAGAGCCAAAACTGGCACTGTACACAAATGTTGCTTCAATTCAAAAAAGGCCGCTCACACTGATCTGACCCTCGAACCTGACATGCTTTTGAGTTAGCTTTGTTAGAGGAGCAGCAATAAAGGAGAAATCCTTGACAAAATACAGGTAATAGCTAGCCAAACCATGTAAACTGCGGATCTCAGTAGGGGTAGAAGGTCGTTTCTAGTCCATAACTGCAGAAATCTTGGCAGGATTAATTGAAAGTCCATCACCTGAAATGACGTGGCCCAAGAAAGCAACATGATCTAACCAGAACTCACATTTCGCCAGCTTGGCATAGAGTTGATGCTGACGAAGGGTGGAGAGAGTGAGTCTAAGATGGGCAGCATGCTCCTCATGAGTCTTGGAAAAGAGCAAAATATCATCAATGAAAATGATGATGAACTTATCTAGATACTCATGGAAGACATGATTCATCATATCCATGAAAGAAAAAGCGACGTTAGTCAACCCAAAAAGCATAACTAAGAATTCAAAATGTCCATACCGAGTATGAAAGGCCGTCCTGGGAATGTCAGATTCCTTAATCTTCAACTAATGGCAACCAGATCTGAGATCTATCTTGGAAAATATAGTACTGCCTTTAAGCTAATCAAATAGGTCATCCACGAGCGGGAGGGGATACTTATTCTTTACAGTTACCTTATTTAGATCCCGATAGTCTATGCACAGCCTCATGGATCCATCCTTCTTTTTAATGAAGAGGGTGGGGGCACCCCAAGGAGAAGAGCTGGGACGAATGTACCCACGCTCAAGCAATTCATCCAATTATGACCTAAGCTCCTCCGTTCTTGCGGTGCCATACGGTATGGAGCTTTAGAAATGGGGCGCATTACGGGCTCTACGTCAATAGAGAACTCTACGTCTAAATTAAGAGGCATCCCATGCAATTCGACGGGGAACTTGTCAGAAAACTCAGCAGCAACCGAGATGGACTCGAGTTGAGGGGAGGTAACATCCGAGAGTGACGCATAAACAAAACAAGCAGAACAACCCTGACCTAGCAGCCAAGTGGCATGCACAATAGAAATTACCTTCAGGACTCGAGTTGAGGGGAGGCAACATCTGAGAGTTACGAGCTCTACGTCAATAGATAACTATACGCCTCAATTAGGAGGCATCCCAGGCAATTCAGCGGGGACACATCAGAAAACTCAGCAGTGACTAGGATGGACTCAAGTTGAGGGGAAGCAACATCCGAGAGTGACGCATAAATTAACAAGAAGAACAACCCTGACCTAGCAGCCGAGTGGCACGCACAACAGAAATTACCTTTAGGTGGCTGTGGTCTGAACATGAACGCTACAGTCCTTGTCATCGATGTTGAGATTCACCCGCTTTGCAACACAGTCCAACTTTGCTCTGTATGTGACCAACCAACTCATGCCCAAAATTACAGCGAACTCTGAAATTTCCAGAACAATGAGGTCGTTGAAGACTTGCAATTTGCCAAGCAGGATTGGACAATTGTGAATACCCCTATTAGAAAGGTGCACATGATCGGGCACAGAGATCTCATATGGGACCTCAAGTGGCGAAGTAGGCGAACAATAAAGGTCCATAATATGACGACAGTGAAGGAGTACGATGCGCCAGAATCAAATAGAATCTGCATCCACTTATTCTTGACCCTAAATCTCCCTAAAAATGGAAATCATAGATGCATGACAAGATTACTCATTACTAAGGCAGATAGATTAACAAATGTAGAAAATTAAGAGCAACGCATGCATACTAGAGATAATGTCGCTAGACGCGAGCGCCTCGCCATGAGAGATGACGTTCATTGCCGCTTTACCCTTATCTTGAGCTCCAGGAACAACTTGCAGAGGCTGAGTTGGAATCGGGCTTTCCTTCATGGGGCATTCTAGTATAAGATGTCCAACTTGTCCATCATCTATAACATGATTTCTGCTTGTGGCGGCAGTCCTTCAGCATGTGACCTAGCTTATTGCAGTACGCATAGATGGTGGAGGCAAAGGCGAGCGTCATCTGGGGATGTTGCGCAGGGACGTTCATCTTATGCTTCATCAGGAGGGAACAACAGACCTGGGCGACATGGCCCACCATGTGGCAGAAGGCACACTACTCTCTAGACCCGGGGCCTTGCTCTTGAGGTGGAGCACCCTTGTGCTTGTGGTCAAAGGTTGTAGCGTTACTTGACCCATGTTGAACTTTTTTGGCAGAATGATCAAGCTCAATAACTTCCACTTACAATGTAGTACCCATAGTCTCAACATAGGTGGTGGCACCATGAGCCACCACCATCTGGAAAAAATCGCGTCGAAGTCCCTTCACGAAACAACTGATCTTCTTGGACTCATCTGACACGAACTCTACGGCCAGGAGGGATATGCGAGAGAACTCCTTCTCATCCTCTGTCACTGTCCTGTCGGGCTGCTGAAGGGACAAAAACCTCTCAGCTAGCTTATCCCACTCCACCGAAGAGAGGAACTTCTCAATAAGGACATCCTTGAATTGCCCCTAGGTCAACGTGGCAGAGCTTGGAAGACTGCGGTGCTGAAGCCACCAATTGTATGCGTCCTTGGTCAGGTGATATGCCTCAAGGGGAACCTTCTGAGCTTTAGGAACCCCAGCATACTTGAAATGCTTTTCCATCTGAGAGAGTCATTCATAGATGACAAAATAGTCACGACTACCGCTGTAGGTTGGAAGCTTTTTCCTTTTAAATACCAGAGTGTCTGCCATCATCACAGGAGGGGGAGTCGAATTTTCCACGAGCGGGTGCACCAAGGTACTAGCAGGCGAGCCGGTTCCAAAACCGGGTGCAAGAGCAATGGCGAAAGCTGCTCCAGCTGTCCCTGCACTGCTAGAACTAAGGGCTAGATCAGGATTTGGCGATCCTCTTCCAGATGAGTGAGACGTTCGAGAATCTTCCTCAGCAGCTGGGCAGTGGCGTCTCCCAAAGCTTCCCCGACAAAAGGGGTAGCCTTCTTGCTCTGCGATCGCTTAGGAGCCATCTGGATGGAGACATAAGAGAACCGAGTAAGAAAATGGCCAAGCTAATCATAGAAAATCGAGAAACAAACGGTTCTAGTATGTTAGTACCGTCAAATATTTAAATCATATAATAGTTACGACATTTTCATTGGACAACTCCAGGTAATGCACATACTATTGAAATAATGATGCAATGCCAAAATAATTTATAATTTCATGTGTGTACAATTATCATCTATTGTTCTTAGCTTAACACTTGTGCAATGAGTTATATTATACATGCAATGCAATTATGTTTATAATGCATTCCTAACAATGTTCATGAACGGATACACATGTTATGTTAAGCGGCCATATCACTTAACACGTCATGCATATTATGAATCTAATGCCAACGCACTTGAAAATATTAAACCGCTCATACAATTTACTATTCACAAGCGATGTAAATATTAGTGGAAATTCATTTGCACAGAAATGTTAAGTTTATTTATAACCCCTTAACATTTGCGTGCATACTATACATGTTTATGAGTGAGTGTGTATGTGTTTCAGCCGCGAACAACAGATAATGACAAATGAGTGAAGTAATGATGTATGTACATATATTTATATAATAAGGTCAAAATATTTGATAATTTCAAAATACTTTATCTTTAGGAGAAAACCTCGCTCTGATACCAACTATCATGACCCATCAGATAACATTTATTTGTGTGCTATGGGCGGGTCGTGATGTCGCAGGCATGAACAAAAGTAACTTCCATGTTTGTTAGGCAGGAGCTGGAAATATGATATTAGATTTAAAGTGGTTATTTTGGAAAAAAATAGTTGTTCTTATATATATATACATATAAGGAAGCTTCAAAGAAGGGTTGATGCACATGTATTTTAATAATAAAATCACTATCACACACAGTGCTGAAGAAAAATATAAATGTAATAAACCACAGTAGTAAACATGTCATAAATAAAATGATATGGTACATCAATAAAAATCCTAGCAGTTGTCCACGATACAAAAGAAAATGACTGATAACTAGTACATGATAACCGACCTGACGAAGAGCATGAAAAGAGTAAACCTCCGAGCAAGCGGCAGTTGGACGAAGAGCAGCTCAAGGAGCAGACGACGTTGTAATGAACCCTAAGGCAAAATCCAAACAGATGGAAAATATCTCAGAACATGAAAATCAAATAGTAAGCAAGTTAATATTATGATAGTTAAGCAGTGAAAACAAAGGAAGAAAACAACAAGTAACTGTTGCATAAACTTTACTCTAGCCTACTATGGAGTTTGCCTTGTTTTCAATCATACAATGTCATAAGTGGTAAAGAATGAAAAGTTTTCATTTTGATGTACAAGATTCTAATATAAGTTTAATTGCAAGGCTTATCAGTGTGGTGCTTGCAATGGCCATTTGTTGATTTTCGTTACTAGTCTGGTGGGTGCTCGATTCAAAGGATCACATCAAATCGACACCTCCTTTCAGTGTCAGCCCATGATAAATAGTGAATTGGGGTTTCATGTCTTGGAGATTACTAACACATCTAGACAGTTCATAAACACACAACTTCGATATATAAGAGTATAAATTTCATAATATAAGAGTAATTATAATTATATTTCACGTTGCAAGCGAGAAAGATTTCTCTACTTGCCTTCAGGTGAAGCTGAACTGATGGCGACGGCTAGACGGTGCTAGAAAAAACTTAGGATTCTTAGATCGACCTGCTTAAGATCACGCAACCAAAATGACACGGAATTTTCTGCGCTTGCACAAACATTATAATAATTACAAAGATGCACATGTGAGGTTGTTTAGAGAACTACCTCCCGCGAGAGCAAGGGGAGAGGAGTTACCACGAAGGATCGGGGACTCGACGACGCTTGGGTGTCAGAAACCATAAATCAGAGAGGGCTTCTTCACGAATTAGCAAAAAGAGCGACAAACGGCGCCGGAACAACACAAATACGGCAAGAGTTAGTCAATTGAAAGACAAACACAAGTTGATCGACACCAATAATATTGTTGGAGAGCGAACATTAACAAACACATAAAATAAATTCTGAATAGAGGGAGAAAGAGGGATTACTTACACCAAGAGATCGAAATCAGACACAAAAATCCGAGGAGATCAGGGTTCGAGCAAAACCATAGGAGACCCCCTTGCAAACCACTGTCCAAAACGTAGTGGGAGAGGGATGGAAGGCAGCCTTCACTTGGAGGGGAAGTAGGAAGAGTTGCTGCGGTCGGCTCCAGGAGAAGGAAAGACTATCGACCCTTAAGGAGGCGGTTGTCGGCTCCTAGGAGGACTAAGAAAGCAAGACGGGGTAGTAGAAGCAAGAGAAAGAGGCGCCGACCCTAGAAGAGGAGGTTTCTGGCCATGGGGAGGGGGATTGGGTCAGCTAGAGGCGAGATTGGGAGCGGCGAGGTGCGGCTTTCACGGAGACGGTGCCACGACTTGTTCGAGATGGAAAATAGAATGGGGGCTGGCTCGTTCTCAGTTTTTAAGAGGGATGGTTAGTATTTATTATTATTATTATTATTATTATTATTATTATCATTATTATTACATGTGCCTAGAGCATTCGTTATCCAAATACCATTGCTGATTTGTGGTAGGATGACCTTTTCCCCGCACTTGAGTTTAAATAATAGTTGGGATCCAGGTTACCTTGGACTCATCACTTTTTTTCCATTATAAGGTGTAATGAAAGTATATGATGACCTTTAATAATACCCCTTAGGATAAAAGTGTTGGTATATTAAACCAACAGTTTCTAGTTTTATGACCTTTAATAATTCAATCTTGACAAAAATCCTTTACAAAGTTATTTTGATAAGAAAAATTGCTTTCCAAGGATTTGCGTCGAGTTGAAGTTGACACAACATTTGGAATTTGTCAATTTAAAGTCGACATTTCATAAGAGTTGCATCGATATGAAGTCGGCGCATGTTCTTGACTAATTGAAACTACTGATTTTTTATTCTTGTTTAACATTGGTTATCTATGTACAACATTTTTTCCATTGAACTTACTCTTATCAATATTAAAGCTTGTTGTTCTTTCTAGATATCCATAATGAATTATTTTGAATAGTACTTTCTTTTCTTTAACAAATGACATAATATTTTTTCAAGCAGGTTTATTATTTATTGCTACTCCCCTGTGAGGGTTTGCTCCTAATCCCAAAATATCAAACATTTTCTTAAGATTTTCAGTAATATTCTTAAGTTGATAACTCCTTTCATTCAAGGAATCTTCAAAGACTTTTGCCTTTGATAATTCTCTTTCAGTAGAGAGATTTCTTTAGTTAACTTAGCCTTTCCTTCAGGTTTTGTATCTCAAATTTTAAAATCTTATCATGTTCTATTTTTCATTATCATCAACACAGTCTTCATATAATTTCAATTTCTGCCTTAATAATTTTATTTCCTTTTCCAATTCTATATGACATATACAAAATTCTTTAAAACATACTTTAAAATCATTTGAAGTAAAATCAATATCATAAAAACACTCGGGTACCTCATTTGTATCATGATCTTATTCTGTCTCTAGAGCCATGAGACATGCTTCTTCCATAGTAGTTTCCTCTTTTGATGAAAATTGGGATTTAGAACTTGTGTCTCTCCAGGTTTTAGCAATAAAATCATTTCCCTTTCTCTTATTTTTTTCAGGTACTTCTTTTGATACTTATTACTTGATTTTTTCCTTTTGCTGATCTAGACATTCTGTTGATATATGTTTATATTTTTTACATGTGAAACATATTATCTTGTTGTTAGAAATCTTATCAAACCTTAGTTTACCTTGATATCTATCTCTTTTACTAGAGACTTTTGATTGTAATGATTTTTTAAATTTTCTTGCCAGAAGATTAAACATATTATTCTCTGGAACAGATGGCTCATCCTCAGTAACTTTAAGAGCAATTGATTTTTCTCTAGAAGTTAAGCTATTCTCCTTAGCTTTCGTTTTAACTATTTCTTTAGTAGGATTTTATATGACTTCAACTTTCCTAGCAAAGCATCTATTGTATTTTCTTTATGACACATTGCTTCTTTGATTGCCTAAATTCTAGAATCCTATGTACTTGGGAAGTACATGAGTAATTTATCATTTATTTCAACGAGAGATTTGTCTTTATTCAATCCCTTCAGCTCATTTATTATCATACAGAATCTGTCATACATTTTTGCTATAGGTTCAACAATTTTCTTTTGAAAATTCTAGTAATGATAGATTAGAAGTGATCTTATGTCATCTTTCTCCTCTACACTTCCATCAATTATTTTTGAAAGTGACTCTGATATATTTTATGCTAACACACAATCAATATCCTTTTGAAATATATCTTCAGATATAGTAGAAACTAATGTTCATAGCTTTTGCATCACAATCTTTTATCCTCTTCTCCATGTCTGTCCATTCACTACTTGGTACAGTTTCTGCAGTTGTATTTCCCTTTGCATCCTTCATGTATGACATTGGTGGTCTTATCAAAATTGATTCAAATATACCCTCATCAATAGAGTTCATGTATAATCTAATTCTGGTTTTCTAGAGTGTAAAATTTTCAAGATTACAAACTGGTGGCATGGTAGATGTAAATCCTTTAAATGTATTTGAATACATTTTTGAAAATAAAAATGTAAATATACTAAAGCATCTGAAATGATCTTTTAATCAAGGTATTAACCTTTTATTTATTAATCTCCTCAAAAATAACCGAATAATGATCAACCTCCCTCTGATACCAATTGAAATGGGAGAGCATTTGCTAAATCCCTCATAGTTTTCTCTAGGGGGTGAATAGAGAATAAAATTTTATTCTAAATACTTAATTTAATTCACAGAATTTGCATATATATTAACAATCAACCAGATTTAGATGCAAGTAAATAAATTCACTACACAATAATTAAAACAAATACAGAAATATAGAAGACAAAAGATTATAGTGGTTCCCCTCAAACTGGGTACAACCACTCTTGTACCTCCATTGTAGGAATTTACTATCACAATATCTGAGTCTTTTGATGATGAGACTCTTAGAACCAACACCAGATTTTTTGATAAGGAGATCTAGAACCAATTACACTTCGAGTCTTTTCTCAAGGAGAATCTCAGAACCTCTCACTGAATCCTTTAAATAGGGATTTTCAAAACACTTTTCACAAAGTGTAAATAGAAAATAAAAGAAGATTTATGATATAATTAATCTTCTCGCAGTGTCCTCTCAGCATATTTTTGAGAACTAGTAGTGATGATATCTAAACTTTTGATGAATCTCTGAATATCAAAATCACAAAAATTATATGCCCAACTTCTAGATTATTCATGAATCTTCTCTGAATCTTATGCAGTTTCCTATTGAGAAGAAGAACTAATTTTCTTTTGCAGATTCATCAACTATCAAAACAATTGATTGATTGACTTAAGAAGTTCAATTGTTAATGATGAACTTCCAAGCTTTTTTCTGCAAAAATCAATTTATCACGATCTGATATGAATTTCTTGATCGTCTGAAGTTGATGAGTGATGTGTGGATTCAATAATAACTCCTAATTGTTGTTTCTCTGTTGCATCTCATCATATATATGTATGGATCAACATCTTCTAACATATCTAAGATTCTATTATTCAAACCCCTTCTTAAAATAATCATGATTAAAAACCTCAAAATAAATTTTGTTAAGAAATTTAGTCGACGTAACGTCGAGTTCTAATTGAAGCAACATATATCGAATTTTGACTGCCTGTAAGAATATATCTGTAGTCGACGTTCCATTAATATCATGTCGAAGTATGCGTCGATATAATTCTTTGAATGTCATTGACTTATCAATTTCAGTTGCTCTGACTTCTATTCAAAGTAGCGTCAAATTCCAATTGAAGTTATGTCGACTTCTAGTCGAAGTTGTATTAACTTCTAGTGGATGCATGCTGGAAAATCATGACTTTTCTCTTAAATTTAGTATGCCTTTCATATATCTGTTATATCAATAACATCCTAGGACTTCTAATACCAAAATACCATCACTATACATTATGAGTAATAAATTTAGGATGTAAAATCACTAAAAATAATTTGTTAAGATAAATCATAAGGGTTTTTCCCAACATAGTTCAAAAGTAAATTCACAATCCTTTTATCCTCGAGTGATCTCCTTGTATTCACTACCTCTCAGTAAACTAGAATACGAATCTTTTATTTGAAAAAAAGGTATTTGTGACATACAAAATCTAACCAAAATTAATCAAAGATAAATCGAAGCGAATTAAAGTAGAGAACTTGTTAATTTATAAAGAGACAAAACAAAGTTTATTTTATTCCAAAATTCATCATGATCAAGTGCTAAAAAAAATTAGCTACTCATCATGATAGGGGAATTACACATATAGGTGGGGAGGGACATGATACTAAAGATAAGAAGGCTTTAATTGAAATAGAGATATACTAGGAATGAAAATGGAAAAGCTACACTAGCAATTAAAAAATAAAAATACAACCAAAACAAACTAGAATTATAACAATTCAGCCATATAATCTCCCTCCTCAGCTCCAGGACATTGCTGGAATTTATAAAAACTTTAATGGGCAATCACGCTCCCTGATCACACCCGTGACCAGGGCGTGTCTAATACGGAACTATCATTATAAAATCCCAGGAAATGGTGGAAGAAGAACTGCCAAAATGGATTAACAGGCGGGTCACACCCCTAGGTCATGCCCATGACCTCGGGCGTGTCTTGACTATGTCTTGAAAATGACAGGAAATAACATGATATGTCATTAATCCGTCAGTTTGGAAGGAGTCACGACCCATGGTAATGCTCGTGAGCATGGCGTATTTGCTGGAACATCACGTCGGGCAACTGGCTAGATTGAATGCTTGGTCAAACCCCTTGTTCTACTGGACATGCCCCATATTACGCCCGTGATAGGGGTGTGTAATTTTAATCTGATGTTGCATCTTGTCTGGTTTGCTAGAGAAAGATCATGGTGCACGAGTTTAGTCACGCTCCCTGGTAATACCCGTGACCAGTGCGTGTAACTTTTACTTTTTCCAAAAATGTCGAAAATTCTCCAGTGAGTTCCAATTAGATAATTGCAGCCCAAAACAACCTAAATTGTGAAAAGAAGTCTATTAGAGGTTATTTAAGCAAAATATAAATAAAATAAAACCAATTATTAAAATAAAACTATAAAAAAATAACACTAAAAGTAGAGTTATCAAATACCCACTTACTTACCTGTTTGCTAGTCCCGAACAAACAACCTTCCATAGGGAGCAGAAACAAATTTCAAAACTATAGAAGAATAATGAACAAAGGAGTAAAATACGAAGTCTTACACCTATGTGCATAGATATTTTAGCAAAAAGACTTACTCATCATACAAATTAACTTATAGATTTCAAGAAGGCATCTCGATTTATTATTGCCACTTTTTTTAAAAAAATACCAGTATATCCATTAATTATTTTTTAGGGAGATGGTAACGTGTTTACTAAGATTGATATTACACAATATCAGGAATCAGAGTACACTCCAAAGAAATCCATCAATGATGATGTCCATAGGCTTACCCTTTCACACCCTCACTGCGACACTAGTATATCTAATAAGCATAAATTATTAGAACTTAGCTAGGTTAAAATGTAGGCTTAGGTTAATGGTATGAATAATCAAAGATAAACTTGACGACTAGTCACACATAAGCCAAAAATAAGTTCGCACAAATGAATATATACTAACAACAGTAATTTTTGAAGAACATAGCCAATTTCCAAACCTTTCTGTTTTCTTAACCACAAATTTTCGCTGCTATTTTTTCTTTTCTTTTTCTTCCCTTGTGGGGATATATATATATATATATATATATATATATATATATATATATATATATATATATATATATATATATATATATACTAGCATCTTCGAACGGGCTCCGCCCGTTCTCGATGCGGTGCTGCGGGCTTCGCCCGCAACCAAGCGGGCTTCGCCCGCTTGTCATTCAAGCGGGCTTCGCCTGCCCCACGCGCCCCGTGCGACAGTACCCCACCCCCGGTGTGGGCGGCGAAATTCGTCAGGGGCAGCGACATTCGTCATCGTGGGGGGCAGTTTTATAGGGTTGGTTGAGGCAACGGTATCAAAGATGGAGATCCAGGAGATTGGGTTATCTATATATGTGTTTGTGTGCATATTTAAATGATAATTATGCTCAAATCAATAAAGATTACTGGAAATCTATAATTGAGAACTAAAATAATACATTTTGAGCTCCCAAAAATACCACAAACATACCTCAGAGCTATCTTGAATCTTATTGCCAAAAGTGTGCAAATATGTTAAATTCCACTAACATACCTCAGATCTACAGCAATATGAGTTATGCCTGTGCACGATGGTGATTGGAGAATGACATAAAACAACAAAAAATTTGTATACAAAAGTAAATTAAGCATTAAAACATACTTTTCTTTTGACCAAAGGAATAGAACAGAGTAATGTTGGTAATGATGATATTAGCAGAGTTGGTATTAATATTTGCAAAGTTAGATATTAAAATTGCGTCTTTATACCATTGCATAATGTTTTCTAACGTATCTGCAAGGGAAACATGAATCTTAAATTCATTTCACAGTTACATATCTAAGTATGATCACAACTTTCAAATATAATGAGTAGATTTTCTAGAATGGGAGATTTAATATGAAGGAGAATTTTCCTTGATAATGGACAAATTGTCAGCCTTAACTAATTAAGTCAAGCATGTGATATAAACGCCAAGAATAAAAAAAATAACAAAAAAAACTATGGAATTATATAGAACAAATATAACTTGTCTCGACAATTAAAATTTGTCTAGGCAGAAAGAACATGTAACTAATTTTGTTTTAAGTTTGATGAAAGTACATCACTGTCGGAACAGAGTCATGATCTTGATCAGAATCAGTTACCAAGTTTACCTATATCGACTGAACAGATGTATAATGAATCAGTTACCAAGCTTATATTATTGGTGGAGTTAAAACAAAAGATAAGGTATAATGACTCAACTTTAGTTAGCAAAGGTAAAATATTAGGTGCGAGTACAAAGAATCAAACATGCTAATCGAAATGCCTAACTCATTTTCATGCTAATAAATTTAACTTATACAAAGTCTTGAGAATATCTTAGGGCAAGTTCTAGACATTAAGAAAGTAATACCTTTCCTCTTAACTCGCGTAATATTGCTCCAGTCAACTTCTACATACTCACCTAAATTAATTTCGGATTATACTGGTTTTGAGTTAAAAGTGAAATAAACCATTTTCATGCAATTAGAAAAAATATAAAGCTAAGAGTATACTGAATATTTAATTCGACTTAAAATTCGACCAACATGTGCGCTTGGCTAGAAACAGAGCAGTCCAACAGTTTTACGCCAAAATTCGAAATCTAGAAAAGCCAAAAAAAGTTTAAACACTATGAAAAAGCTAATTTACTAAGAATTGTGCAAGTGGGGAAATATAAAAATAAAAGATTTCTCTAAAAAACTTTTGTTTTGAATAAAAACTTTTATGATTTTTTTATCTAGTTAAAATAAAAACATTCTTGATTGTTTTTAAATTTTTTTCGCTTAATATAATATATATAATTATATATATATATTTTATTGAATATAATTTTTTTAAGAAAAGGTTTTACTCAAAAAAAATACAGGTGCTTGATACCCCTCATACTTAATATGAAGCATTGTCCCCAATGTTTTGTGAAAAATAAAAAATGCAAAGTATAGAAAAAAAGAACTTCCTTGAGAAAATCAGCAAGTCACATCAAGCAATCCTGGAAAAAGTTAATTACACCAAAAACTCAAAATATACTTTTAATAATTAAAAAACAAAATGGAAGAATACAGAAGATATTGAAAATAAAAATACAACTTAAAAGATTTGCTAAAATAAAAAAGAACAAAAAACTAAAAATCAGCCAACAAAGATAGAAACTAAGATAGACTACTCCGCATCACTGCCTTCTCCGCCATGCTGATAATAGCCAAGTAGCTTCACAAACTCCCGGGAGATGTGCTCCATGGAAGAAATTTGGCATTGTTCTAAAATAGTAAATTGCCCGTCAATTTGCTCACGAAGACGGGTCTCCATCTGCTCCATTTGCGTGTGAAGCAAAACAAACTATTGATCCCTATAAGGTGAAGGATCAGGCGAAGGACACTGCGGTGATGAAATCGAAGGAGGAGCGTCAGAGGTTCCACCACTCCCATTTGGAGGGAGATTCTCATACTCTTCTTCTCGACGGTGTGCTAATCTAAGTGCCTGGAGGCTAGAAAATTATAGGGGAATAGGTGCTTGAACAAAATGGAGTTTTGGAAAAGCATCCCAAACCTCCAATCACTTTGCGAGATGAGTGACGTAGTTACTGCTGCACACAATTCTCAATCGCGCTTTTTCACCTTGAAACCTAAAGAAGAGGGCAAGATCCATGCTAAAATTGAGAGGAATTCAATGAACCATACTAAACCCTAAATCCAAACGAAGTTTGTTATACGCCATTGTATTTGTGAAATCTTCTTCGAACAATCCCATGAGAATATTGAACTTGTGGAGCGAGAACTTATGCATTATGCCACCCATCTAGAATGTCATGAATGTGTCGGCATGCCCACCTTGAAGTTTTAGAGAAGTGATGAACTCCATAATGAGTTTATCAAATGCGAGCTCAGAGATGGTGAAGAAGGCATTCCATCCCGGAGTGGACAAGAAACTTCAAACCAATTCCACCATGCCGAAAGTGGAGAGAACTCCCCAATCCAGGATCCAAAAATGCCAAACGGTTTCTCGTTTAAGCGATTACTCAGCATTTTGTAGGAAGGATTGGTGAACGTAAGAATAGATTCTACCGTGGTGGCTTCCTCTGGATTCCTGGAGGAAGACGCGATGGAGCAGGAGGAGTGATGAAGCATTGTGAAATGGAGAAAGGTGAATTTGGTCTTGATGGTAGAAGGAAAATGGGTTGGAATGGTGTGGTGAGAAGAGGAGAAAAGGTCTTAATAAGAAGATATGTTTACTGGACACGCCCCGCAGTCACCCCCGTGATTCGGGGGCTTGTATTATTAAAGTGACGGATCTCATGGAACCGTCAAAGATTTCATCAAAGCCGACTGTTGACTGACATGCACAAAAGACACGCTCATGATATAGGGGCTTGTAAATTTTAAATTCAGAACTGATCGAACCACGTGAGACACGCTCGCGATAAAAGAAGGTCATGCCCGTGACTATCGCAAGAAAAATTACAAAAATGTCAAAAACTCAGAATTTTTTATTTGGAGGCAAACACGCAAACTGTTCATGCCCGTGAACCATAGGTCACGCCCGTGATCGGGGCGTGTAAAAATAAAAACCAATTTTTTTAGAAAGGGAAAATTTTATGCCTAATTAAAAAACATAAAATGCACTGACTTGAAGCATGAAGCGAGTTGTTGACGCTCGAATCTGACTGACCGTCATCCGTAGAATCACCACCAAACATGCAATAACTTAAACTACATGAAATATGAATATAAAGGAAACACTCAATTTTTTTAATAACAACAAAAGTAAGATAAGCTTAGGGTGCCTACAACGAGCATTTTGGTTATGGGCAGTGATCTCGACCATAGTGGCTCACCAGATTAGTTGTTTTTTATTTATCATCAAATGATGATAAGGGCTTTGGTTGTTGTGAGGTGCCATTAATGGACACATGAATATTAATATTCTGCCACGCCATGCGGAGAAGTGTGCCTTCACTAACATCAAAAATTTCCTGTGAGGTTGTTAAGAAGGGACTTCCCAAGATAAAAGACATCTCGACATCCTCTTCCAAGTTTAAGATAACAAAATATACCGGGATAATAGACTCACAAATCCCTTCCGAGACATCATGAATTACCCCCTTAGGAGCCTTTGTGGAACGATCAACAAATTTTTATGCTATATTAGCAAGGACATGATCTCTTAAATTGTGCTTTTGAGCAAAACTAGAGGAGGGGACATTAACACTCACGCCAAGATCAACAAAAGCATTTGGAAAATAGGACTCCCCTATAGTGCACGAGGTATTAAAACTAACATTAATATTTATAGACCGCTCTACCAAACTAGCAGGATAAGGTAACTAGTGCTGAAATTCTTGAAGTGGAGGGGGAAATGTAGAATTCATAATTTTCTCTTCAAGGCGCTCCTCCGAGTCTCCCGCAATGGTCACCGCCAAGGCGTTAGTGGGTTCCTGTGGTGGTGCTCTTTTAGTAAGATCAATGATGTTTTTTTAACAACTTTCCTACTTGGTTCTCCAAATTTCGCAACGACCCTTGCAAGTTGTGAACATCCACATCATTCTTAGTCATGTATTTATGAACCACCTCCTCAAAAGAGTAGGATTTAGGGGTCTGCTTAGGAAAATAATTTTGAGGAGCAAGAGGAGAATTAGATGTGTTACCATGATTTCCCCATGATAAATTGGGGTGATTCCTCCATCCAGGATGATACATATTACCATAGATATTATTCAGGTTGAAGGGCGGCCGATCCAGATTACTCATGTAATCCACATGCTCTAAATAATCTGCCGCAATTGGGATATGCTCCATTGTAGATGTAGAGGAGGCAATAGTCATCCCCTCTAACTTCTTGCAAAGTAAATTGACCTGGAGTGACAAGTTAGTAAAAGTGTCAATTTTGTACATCCCAGACAGTTTATTTGGGCGTGACATGGTGCACTCCATTGATACGTGTTCATGGCTGATGAATTGTAAATATACGTATTTTTGTGCACATTAATTTAGTCATTTTCATTTATTTTCGTCGTTTTTACTTATTTTTGTTCAATAAAATGCTCCTATTCTTATAAATTTACTACTAACTTGTTTTATTTTATTTTTCAGAAAAATTCCAAAATCTGCCAAAATTGGGCAGTACACGCCCGTGTCATTTGGGTCACGCCCGTGACCAGGGCGTGACAGCTCAAATTCCTTGAAGTTGCGAATTTCTGAAGTAAGAAGCTTGACACGCCTGGTGTCACGCCCGTGTCACCCGACACGGGGCGTGACCCAAGCCCGTGTCCACTCCACTCGACACTTTTCGCTCGACGATTGTCGAGTGTCGACACCAACCGTCACGCCCAGCGTCACGCCCGTGACCTGGGGCGTGACTCAAACTCAGCTCGACGATTTCAACTCGACACTTTCCGCTTGACATTCGTCGAGTGTCGACACCAACTGACACGCCCAGAGTCACGCCCGTGACCTGGGGCGTGACCTTTCCAGCTGGCCCGACAAGATGCTGCCAAAGACTTTTGATGCAACCCGCGCCCGGTTCTACCTCCCCGACACGCCCAGAGTCACGCCCATGACCTAGGGCGTGACTGCCGCGAACTCAACCCGAAGTCAACTTTCCTGTCCAATCGTTGGCCGCCTTCATGAATAGTACTGACACGCCCCCTACACGCCCGTGACGGAGGGCGTGTACTTAGAATTTTTTGCCTATAAATTGCCCATTTCTGTAAGGTCCAGAGGTTCAGATTTTTAGGCCATTTTAGTGTCTTTTTGTGGGCTGCATCCGTGGATTCTAGTGTTATGTAAGGAGATTTCTTCCTCCTTTCTTTCATGTTTGTTTTTTGCTTTAGCTTTACCCCTTGTAATAGCTTGTAATAGTTTCCTTTAATCAATAAAAATATTAGATTTTCTCTTCTTATTTGGCTTTGGAATGAACTCTTGTGCCCACTTTTCTTCTCATTTTATTCTTAGTTTTACCTTTGTTTTTCTCTTTATGAAAAGTGTGTGTGTGTGTATGAGTGTAACAAGTTTGATAGTAATGTTTTTCATTTGTCTTCATGATAGGTTTTGTGGTAGATTTAATTTCCAAGCATGTTATGATATGGTTATCTCATCTTCAACATGTTCTTCTTTAATGTCTTTTTTGTTTATTATTTCATACTTATGTATTTGTAAAAGAGATTTGAAAGTGAATTTTATTTTCTTTTCTTAGGTTTTTTGTAGGATTGTAAAACCTCTTTTTGTTCTTTTCATTTTCTTTTTCACCTTTTTATCACTTTCATGAAAACATAAGAATGAAAATCTTGTAATTTTAATTTTCCAAAAGCTTGGGTTTTTAATTTGTTTTGAAAAACTTTTGTTCTCTAAAAATTTTAATTTCTTCTTTTTATTTGTTTTTGGCAAAACCTAAGCATGAAAAGTAAACGTTTTAATTTTTAGGTAACTTTCATTTTGCTTTTAATTAGAGTGTGTGAGTGTATGAGAATAATGTTTTGATGCTTTGATTCAAATTGTGTAGAGTGTGTGAGTGTAGGAGTTAGTTTTATTGCTTTCTTGAAATTCATATGGAGTGTGTGTGTTTGTGTGCATTTATTTCCGCCTACTCGTTAAGAGTTAAATGGCGCATCGTTTTCATTTTCAGTCCTACTCATTCGAGTAGGACTTGTAATTTGCGTTCTTTATTTTTCCGCCTACTCACTTGAGTTAAATGGACGGACTTTATTTCCCGCCTACTCATTTGAGTAGGACTTGTAATTTTCTTTCTTTATTTTTCCGCCTACTCACTTGAGTTAAATGGACGGACTTTATTTCCCTGTAAATATTTGAGAAAGCCATGTAATCGCATTTATTTTCTCCTACTCATTTGAGTAGGCCTCGCTTTCATTTTAGTCCTACTCGTTTGAGTAGGACTTGCAATTTTAAGCTTTTATTTCCCGCCCCACTCGTTTGAGTGGGACTCGCAAATTTCAATTATGCAAATTTCTTTCATGTGTAACTTAGTTCCTGTTTAATTTATAATTTGGAGTGTGCGTGAGTTCTTTTTTAGCTAACTTTTCAGCTTTCTAAATGTTTATTATTTGTTTTTATGTCCTCTTCTTATAATCTTTTAGCGTTTAATTTCGAACTTGCGGCTCACTAAATTATAAAGCCGTCCCCATACCGATGTGTGGCTAATCACTATTAGCCTCGGCATCGAAGAGCATTGGGACATTTAAAATGATTTGTAATAATTGAAGCTCTTTATTTTCATTTTAATTTAAGGACTTAAGGTTTACCCCGGGTTTACGACGCGTAGGACCACATATCGATGTGTGGGCCCTATTTCCGTAGTCCATATGCTAGCTAGCTGAGAGGCCGTGCATATGGACCGATCACCCCTGGGTAAATAGAGTTGCATGCATACCCTCGAGAGAGGACAAGCGTAATTCTACCGGATTGGGTTCCCCACCCAATAGCGAGGTTCTTAGCATAAAACGTGCGTTAAGAGGAATCCTTCGTCGGACTAATGTTCGGTCGAATAGTCTTAACGTTCAGGTGAGCAATATTCCTAGAGATAAGTGCGCTCACACTTGTGGAACCTCCACGACCAAGTTGCCTTTTATTAATTTGAAAACTAAGTCCTATAATTATTAAAAATTATTTTAGTCTTAATCCGATTCGATGCCGAGCGTTAACCCTTCATCGAATATTTTCTAAATCATAATTTCGCTCCTTTGCTTTTCCGTCTTTAGTTAATTAAAAAAATCCACCTTACTTTCAGTAAAATAATAGTCCTCCTGGAGGAGTAAGAATAGTCAACACGACCCCGAGAACAATACGACCTCGGTATTACCCCGAATATCGAGTACTACTTGCGATAGGTGCACTTGCCTACCTCAGCAAGCCCGCGGCGATCGACTCACCGAACCAACCACAGTAGGAGTCTGTTCGCGGGCCAATCAAGTTTTTGGCGCCGTTGCCGGGGAACCTCTTTTCGAGTTGCTATTTCGAATTCCAGAGTCTATTACTTTTACTTATTTTCTATATATAAAAAAAAACTAAAAACTTTATTTTAAAAACAAAAAAAGAGTTTATTTTTGTTTTATTTTTGTTTGGGTGTATGACCCGTGGACAACCCTCCGAGTCTGAAGATTTTGACTTCGACCCTGAGATCGAACGCTCTCTTGCGCGTATCCGATCTCAACGCCGAAATCCTTCTTTAGATCCCGAGGAATCTATCGGAGAACCCACTGTTGTAGTTATGGCCGCGCCTAACCTTCCCCCAGCGGCCGAGCGTACTATGTCTTATTACGCCCGGCCTAACTGGATGATTCTGGGTCGAGTATTGTTCGCCCTGCGGTGGCGAATAATAATTTCGAAATAAAGTCGAGTGTCATTCAAATGGTCCAAAATGCCGTGCAATTCGATGGAATGCTGGATGAGGACCCGAATGTCCACTTGTCCAATTTCTTGGAGATATGCGACACCTTCAAGATTAATGGCGTCACTGATGACGCCATTCGTTTGCGCTTATTTCCTTTTTCCCTTAAGTCCAAAGCCAAGGCGTGGTTGAATTCCCTCCCGTGAGGATGTATCATCACGTGGGCTGAGTTGACGGAACGGTTCCTAACGAAGTACTTTCCGCCCGCCAAAACTGCAAAGTTGCGGGCGGACATTTTTTCGTTTGTGCAAAATGATCCTGAGTCTCTATACGAGACTTGGGAATAGTTTAAGGAATTCCTCTGCTGTTGCCCGCACCACGCGCTACCAATGTGTTTGCAAGTTCAAATTTTTTATAATGGGCTGAATTTTCAGACGCGTCAAATGATTGACGCGGCTGCCGGGGGTACTCTAAACAGCAAAACCCCCGAGGCCGCCCAGGCTTTATTCGAAGAGATGGCTATAAACGCCTATCAATGGAACGTTCCGCGGGGACGCCCAAAGACGGCGGCTGGTCTTTTTGAAGTGGATGCCACTGCTCTCTTGACCCTTCAAGTTGAAAGGTTAACAAAGCAGGTGGTGGAGATGTCTGCTGCCTCCTCCACTCTGCCTTGTTTTATTCACCCTAACGTCTGCGTAGCTGAAGAGTTCGTGGATTTCATGGGAAATTCGGGTCGTCCTCCCTTGAACCCCAACAACAACCCTTATAGTAATAACTATAATCTGGGTTGGAGGAATCACCCCAACTTCTCGTGGAGCAACCCGAATAATGCTCAGCGTCCCCCTATTTCTTATGCGCCCGGTTTTCTTCCTCCTCCTCCTCTTCCGAAACCCTCCCCGATGGAGGAAAATTTTTCGAAGTATGTTGCGTCCAACGAGTCAAATATCCGGAACATCACCGGATAGCTAAAAACTCTCGAACAACAGGTTGGACAGCTGGCGAGGATGATGTCCGAGCGCTTGGGGCACTACCGGGAAACACGGAGCCCAATCTGCGGGAGAACGCCAACGCTATAACCCTCCGTAGTGGAAAGGAGGTGGTCGATCCGAAACGGACCGACCCTCAGGTACATATTTCACCTCCGACCCCTCTTCCCCTTTCTTCGCTTACGCCGCCTTTACCAATTATAAAAGAAAAAAATATTTTAAATAAGGCCCTTCCATATCCGCATAAGTTAGATAACGAGCGTAAGGACGCGCAATATGAAAAATTTATTTTATTATTAAAACAAATTCACATTAATGTTCCTTTTTGCGAGGCTATCTCGCAAATGCCCAAATATACGAAATTTTTAAAAGAACTACTTTCTAATAAACGCAAATTAGAGGATATTTCGCATGTATCTCTCAACGCTGTCTGCTCGGCGGCCCTTACTAATAAATTGCCCAAAAAACAAAACGACCCGGGACGGTTTTCCATCCAGTGCCTTTTTGGCGATATATTAGTAAAGTACGCCTTAGCTGATTTAGGGGCTAGCATTAATCTGATGCCATTCTCGCTCTTTTCACGTTTAGGTTTGGGTACTCCTAGTCCTACGAATATGCGCATCCAATTAGCGGATCGCTCGGTTAAGTTCCCTATCGGGGTAGTGGAGGACGTCCTTGTCCGAGTCGACAAGTTTACCTTCCCGGTAGACTTCGTCATCTTAGATATCGAGGAGGAAGCCGAGGTACCAATAATACTCGGTCGCCCTTTTCTCGCCACCTCCCGCGCACTAATAGATGTTAGTAATGGTAGTCTTCTCCTCCGAGTAGGCGATGATCCGGTTACTTTCTCTATTAATCCCTCGATGGACAATTTGTCATCGAGCGACGATTTCTGCTATTCTTTAGATACCTTTTTTGGAGATCGTTCTTCTCCCGTTTTCGAGTCCGTGTTTTTAAACGACGATATTTATGCGCTCGAAAATTTTAAATGCGATGAGGATACTTCTTTAGACTTGCCTTTCGAACCAATCGGTAAGAAAGACATAGGCATTAAAACCTCCCTAGAAGAACCGCCCATCCTAGACCTCAAACCCTTACCCGCATCACTCAAATACGCATTTTTGGGAAAAGGCGATACGCTTCTCGTTATCATTTCTTCGGACTTGAGTGATTCAGAGACTTCCGATTTATTGGAAGTTTTATTTAAACATCGCCACGCAATTGCGTGGCAAATCTCTGACTTAAAGGGGATTAGCCCCTCCTTTTGCACCCATAAGATTTTTCTTAACGATAATTGCCGCAAAACGATTCAGGCGCAACAGCGTCTTAACCCAAACATGAAAGACGTCATTAAAGCCGAAATTATTAAGTTATTAGATGCGGGGATTATCTACCCTATTTCGGACAGTGCATGGGTTAGTCCCATGCATGTCGTGCCCAAGAAGGGCGGTCTTACCGTAGTGGCGAATGAGCATAACGAGCTCGTCCCAACTCGTACTGTTACGGGTTGGCGAGTGTGCATCGATTATAGAAAACTTAATGATGCCACCCGCAAGGACCATTTTCCTCTGCCATTTCTGGACCAGATTTTAGAGCGTTTATCCGGTCATCCGTATCATTGTTTTCTTGATGGTTTATCGGGGTTTTTCTAAATCCCCATTTCCCCCGATGATCAAGAGAAAACAACTTTTACTTGCCCGTTTGGCACCTTCGCATATCGAAGAATGCCATTTAGACTCTGCAATGCGCCGGCTACATTCCAAAGATGTATGCTAGCGATCTTTGGCGAGCTAGTAGAAGACATTATGGAAGTCTTTATGGATGACTTTTCTGTTTTCGGACGCTCTTTTCCCGATTGCCTTCACAATTTAGATCGTGTCCTTCAACGGTGCGAGGACACAAGTCTTGTTTTAAATTGGAAAAATGCAACTTTATGGTTCGAGGAGGTTTGGTCCTCGGCCATATGATTTCGTCTAAGGGGATAGAGGTGGATACGGCCAAGATAGAAATTATAGAAAAACTACCGCATCCAACAAACGTGAAATCTATTAGGAGTTTCTTAGGCCATACGGGCTTTTATCGACGCTTCATTCAAGACTTTTCAAAATTAACAAAGTCGCTTACTCACCTCTTGGAAAAGGAATCATGTTTCATCTTTAATAGCGAATGCAAGTCCGCCTTTAATTTAATAAAACAAAAACTTATCACTTCACCAATATTAGTGATCCCTAATTGGTCCCTTCCGTTCGAAATTATGTGCGACGCTAGTGATATTGCCTTAGGTGCCGTTCTTGGCCAACACGTAGAAAAACATTTTCATCCTATTTATTACGCTAGCAAGACGCTCACTTACGCACAAGTAAATTACACGACAACGGAAAAGGAACTCTTAGCCGTCGTTTTCACTTTTGATAAGTTTCGCTCGTATATAACGCTATCTAAAGTTATCGTTTTTACCGATCACTCCGCGCTTAAGTATTTATTAGCTAAAAATGACGCGAAGCCCCGCCTTCTTCGATGGATTCTCCTCCTACAAGAGTTTGATTTGGAGATCCGAGATAAGCGGGGAGCTGAAAATCTAGCGGCAGACCACCTCTCCCATTTAGAAAATCCGGGTGCGGAAGCGCTCGTCGAATCTGAAATAAATGACAGATTCCCCGAGGAACGCCTCCTTGCCATTCATAGTTCTTCGTCATCTTCGGCTTGGTTCGCAGATTTTGCAAATTACTTAGTAGCGCGGGTGCTTCCAAAAGAGTTTTCAAGTCATCAAAAGAAGAAATTCTTTTCTGACTTAAAAAATTTCTTTTTGGAGGACCCATTTCTTTTTCGTATCTGCGCGGACCAAGCGGTCCGAAGATGCGTTGTGGGTGTGGAGTGCTTGCAAATTCTTAAGCACTGCCACGAGGGTCCAGCCGGGGGGCATTATCAAGCCAACCGGACCGCTCGGAAGGCTCTAGAGGCGGGCTACTTTTGGCCCACTCTCTTCAAAGACGCGCATAATTTTGTGCGCGCATGCGATAGCTGTTAGCGGTCGGGTAACATCTCTCGTCGCGACGAGATGCCCTAAAACATGTTTTTAGAGTGCGAAGTCTTCGATTTGTGGGGCATAAATTTTGTTGGCCCCTACCTCCATCTTTCAAAAATATGTATATTTTAGTGGCGGCCGACTACGTATCAAGGTGGGCGGAAGCGCAAGCTCTCCTCACCAACGATGCGCGAGTCGTCGTTACATTTCTTAAAAAATTATTTTCTCGCTTCGGCACGCCTCACACAATTGTTAGCGATAGGGGAACGCATTTCTGTAACGCTCTTATGGCTAAGACGTTAGCTAAATACGGAGTCACACACAAGCTTGCCACCCCCTACCACCCGCAAACAAGTGGCCAAGTTGAGGTAGTAAATCGAGAGATTAAGCGAATTTTAGAAAAAACCGTTTCACTAAATAGGAAAGATTGGTCCGTTAAACTCGACGATGCGTTGTGGGCGTATCAGACGGCATACAAAACCGCAATTGGTTGTACGCCGTTCCGGTTAGTCTACGACAAAGCGTGTCATTTACCCGTAGAATTAGAGCATCACGCTCTTTGGGCTTTAAAACTCTTAAACCTTGACTCCAACTTAGCCGCTCAGAATAGAAAACTGCAACTAAACGAGCTCGATGAATGTCGTGTGAATGCTTACGAGAGTAATAAATTCTATAAGGAGCGTTCTAAGTTATATCACGATCGAAATTTAAAGTCCCCAAAAATATTTTCTCCGGGCGATCTTGTCCTTCTTTATAATTCACGCCTTAAGCTTTTTCCGGGTAAACTAAAATCTAGATGGTCCGGTCATTTCTTAGTTGAAGAAGTCTTTCCATATGGGACCGTACTCGTCTCCCACTCGGAAAGAGGTTCGTTTAAAGTAAACGGTCATCGGCTTAAGTTATACATCGCGGGCGACCCAGTGATCGAGCATTACGAAACCATAACCCTCCTCGATCTATAACTCCGCCAAAATAGTCAAGCTACACGACTATAAACAAAGCGCTTCTGGGAGGCACCCCTCGCTTATCTTTTTCGCTCTTTCCTTATTACCTTTGCTGTTTTTTTTTTCTAATAAACGCAGGGTTTCTGATTGGACTTCCCCGAACGCGTTTCAGAGACGTTTCTACCCCCCCTCTCTTTACTTTTGTACATATCGCATTTTATTTAATTTTTGTTCCGCATACTTACGTTACAACATTGGGGACAATGTTGGACTTAAGTATGGGGGTATTTTCGTGCTTTACTTTCTGCACTTCAATTTTTTCTACATTTCAAAAATACAAAAAAATACATATAACATCAAAACAAAAACAAAAAATAAAATAAAAAAAAATCTTAAAATGAAAAAAAAAACATCTTTAAAAGAAAAAAATTTTAAATGAAAAATCCAAAAAATTTATTTTCTTTTTCTTTCTTTTTTCCAAAAAAAAAAACTCAAAAAATTAAAACAAAAAAACAACAAAAAAAATTTTATGAAGAATATTTTTAGTTTCACTTTGTAAATATTTTTTTGTACATATTCTTTTTGTAAATACTCTTTTCTCTCTCCCCCTTGCTCATTCTTGTAAAAACCTCTCTTTTTCTCCCATGATTTTGTACATATAATGAAAATTCTCTTAAAAATACAAAAAAGATAATAGTTCAAAAAAAAAATTTCAAAAAAAATGAGAAAAACAAAAATACAAAAAAAAAGATAATAAATGAAAAACAAAAAAAAAACAATGATGATAAAAACTATAAAAATTAAAAAAAAAATGCTTTGAAACAAATAAATCAAATATTTCATCCTTAACTTTCCTGCTATCCAAAAATTCCGTTTTGAGTTTATTTATATGCGAATTTGATTAATTCTTTGTTCACTACCCGTTTGTTAATTATTGATTGAAAAATTTAAATAGCCGGGGTTAAGTTTTAAAGAATTCATTATATTTTGTTAAAAATAGCGAACTCGTTTTAGGCACTACTTCTAAATTTTCATTGATAGGAGCACGTATACTATGTTAGGAAATAACGACTATAGAATTCAATTATACTTACTTTTAGCTTTCTGAAATATTGGAACGTACAAATTATTAAGGTTGCTCTCAAAATTTTTTAGCAATAAAAATCTAGTTTTTCTTTCTCCTATTACCTTTCATGACCTACTTGGCATGAAAAATTTTATCCTTAAAAGATCCTATGTCAATGGGAATAAGATTTCGTTCCGTAAACATAGGCACCCAATAATTTTAAAAGATTATATATGGAGTAAGAGGATAAAATTCATTACTCCTATAAATATACATTGTGTTAATTTTATTCTTATGAAGTTGAAAAAACAAAAATCATATTAGGAAAAATAAGATTTCGTTTTCCTAATAATCAGAAAGAAAAAATGGAGGTTCGAGAAAAAATTACCTCACCTAAAATATCAAAACCCTCTTCATAAACCCACTACCCCCTTAGCCAATTACACGTTTCTAGAATTAATTCAAAAATCTTTTTGAGAGCATAATTAGTAAATTGTATTATTTCCAGTAGCACTCGTATAAGCTAGAGTTCTTATAATTCCAAACTATTTTCGTTAATCTAACCATTACAAATGTTGTCTTCTATTTGATTGCATCAAGAAGTCTTTTGGCCAAAACTTTTGCGCTATTTAAATCGTCTACATAATTTTAGAACTTAACTCTTACACCTCGTATATTTATTTCGATCTCTCTTATAATTGATTAAGCGGTAACTAAACTTAGAGATTTTTTTATTCGTTATAGATTCACCTCAAACTTTTGCTCTGGAATAGCAAAAGCCTAAGTATGGGGGTATTTGATGAATTATAAATATACGTATTTTTGTGCACATTAATTTAGTCATTTTCATTTATTTTCGTCGTTTTTACTTATTTTTGTTCAATAAAATGCTCCTATTCTTATAAATTTACTACTAACTTGTTTTATTTTATTTTTCAGAAAAATTCCAAAATCTGCCAAAATTGGGCAGTACACGCCCGTGTCATTTGGGTCACGCCCGTGACCAGGTCGTGACAGCTCAAATTCCGTGAAGTTGCGAATTTCTGAAGTAAGAAGCTTGACACGCCTAGTGTCACGACCGTGTCACCCGACATGGGGCGTGACCCAAGCCCGTGTCCACTCCACTCGACACTTTCTGCTCGACGATTGTCGAGTGTCGACACCAACCGTCACGCCCAGCGTCACGCCCGTGACCTGGGGCGTGACTCAATCTCAGCTCGACGATTTCAACTCGATGCTTTCCGCTCGACATTCGTCGAGTGTCGACACCAACTGACACGCCCAGTGTCACGCCCGTGACCTGAGGCGTAACCTTTCCAGCTGGCCCGACAAGACGCTGCCAAAGACTTTTGACGCAACCCGTGCCCGGTTCTACCTCCCCGACACGCCCAGAGTCACGCCCATGACCTGGGGCGTGACTGCCGCGAACTCAACCCGAAGTCAACTTTCCTGTCCAATCGTCGGCCGCTTTCATGAATAGTACTGACACGCCCCCCCTACACGCCCGTGACGGAGGGCGTGTACTTAGAAGTTTTTGCCTATAAATTGCCCATTTCTATAAGGTCCAGAGGTTCAGATTTTTGGGCCATTTTAGTGTCTTTTTGTGGGCTGCATCCGTGGATTCTAGTGCTATGTAAGGAGATTTCTTCCTCCTTTCTTTCATGTTTGTTTTTGCTTTAGCTTTACCCCTTGTAATAGCTTGTAATAGTTTCCTTTAATCAATAAAAATATTAGATTTTCTCTTCTTATTTGGCTTTGGAATGAACTCTTGTGCCCACTTTTCTTCTCATTTTATTCTTAGTTTTACCTTTGTTTTTCTCTTTATGAAAAGTGTGTGTGTGTGTATGAGTGTAACAAGTTTGATAGTAATGTTTTTCATTTGTCTTCATGATAGGTTTTGTAGTAGATTTAATTTCCAAGCATGTTATGATATGGTTATCTCATCTTCAACATGTTCTTCTTTAATGTCTTTTTTGTTTATTATTTCATACTTATGTATTTGTAAAAGAGATTTGAAAGTGAATTTTATTTTCTTTTCTTAGGTTTTTTGTAGGATTGTAAAACCTCTTTTTGTTCTTTCCATTTTCTTTTTCACTTTTTTATCACTTTCATGAAAACATAAGAATGAAAATCTTGTAATTTTAATTTTCCAAAAACTTGGGTTTTTAATTTGTTTTGAAAAACTTTTGTTCTCTAAAAATTTTAATTTCTTCTTTTTATTTATTTTTGGCAAAACCTAAGCATGAAAAAGTAAACGTTTTAATGTTTAGGTAACTTTCATTTTGCTTTTAATTAGAGTGTGTGAGTGTATGAGAATAATGTTTTGATGCTTTGATTAAAATTGTGTAGAGTGTGTGAGTGTAGGTGTTAGTTTTATTGCTTTCTTGAAATTCATATGGAGTGTGTGTGTTTGTGTGCATTTATTTCCGCCTACTCGTTAAGAGTTAAATGGCGCATCATTTTCATTTTCAGTCCTACTCGTTCGAGTAGGACTTGTAATTTGCGTTCTTTATTTTTCCGCCTACTCACTTGAGTTAAATGGACGGATTTTATTTCCCGTCTACTCATTTGAGTAGGACTTGTAATTTTCTTTCTTTATTTTTCCGCCTACTCACTTGAGTTAAATGGACGGACTTTATTTCCCTGTAAATATTTGAGAAAGCCATGTAATCGCATTTATTTTCTCCTACTCATTTGAGTAGGACTCGCTTTCATTTTAGTCCTACTCGTTTGAGTAGGACTTGCAATTTTAAGCTTTTATTTCCCGCCCCCACTCGTTTGAGTGGGACTCGCAAATTTCAATTATGCAAATTTCTTTCATGTGTAACTTAGTTCCTGTTTAATTTATAATTTGGAGTGTGCGTGAGTTCTTGTTTTAGCTAACTTTTCAGCTTTCTTAATGTTTGTTATTTGTTTTTATGTCCTCTTCTTATAATCTTTTAGCATTTAATTTCGAACTTGCGCCTCACTAAATTATAAAGCCGTCCCCATACCGATGTGTGGCTAATTACTATTAGCCTCGGCATCGAAGAGCATTGGGACATTTAAAATGATTTGTAATAATTGAAGCTCTTTATTTTCATTTTAATTTAAGGATGTAAGGTTTACCCCGGGTTTACGACGCGTAGGACCACATATCGATGTGTGGGCCCTATTTTCGTAGTCTATATGCTAGCTAGCCGAGAGGCCGTGCATATGGACCGATCACCCCTGGGTAAATAGAGTTGCGTGCATACCCTCGAGAGAGGACAAGCGTAATTCTACCGGATTGGGTTCCCCACCCAATAGCGTGGTTCTTAGCGTAAAGCGGGCGTTAAGAGGAATCCTTCGTCGGACTAACGTTCGGTCGAATAGTCTTAACGTTCAGGTGAGCAATATTCCTAGAGATAAGTGCGCTCACACTTGTGGAACCTCCACGGCCAAGTTGCCTTTTATTAATTTGAAAACTAAGTCCTATAATTATTAAAAATTATTTTAGTCTTAATCCGATTCGATGCCGAGCGTTAACCCTTCATCGAATATTTTCTAAATCGTAATTTCGCTCCTTTGCTTTTCTGTCTTTAGTTAATTAAAAAAATCCACCTTGCTTTCAGTAAAATAATAGTCCTCCCGGAGGAGTAAGAATAGTCAACACGACACCGAGAACAATACGACCTCGGTATTCCCCCGAATATCGAGTACTACTTGCGATAGGTGCACTTGCCTACCTCAGCAAGCCTGCGGCGATCGACTCACCGAACCAACCACAGTAGGAGTCTGTTCGCGGGCCAATCAATGGCCATACCTTCTATAAGTTCTTTGGCGGCCGCAAGTGTTTGTTTTTAAGAGTTCCACGAGAGGCGGAATCAATATTTTACCTTGTTTGAGTATTAACACTGTTATAGAAGGTTTGGATTTGAAGCCAATCAAGTATTTGATGATGGGGACATCAGCGAAGTAATTCCTTAAATCATTCCCAAGTGTCATATAATGTTTCAGAATCAATTTGGGAAAATATGATATATTATTGTGCAACTTTGTCGTTTGATGGAGAAAAATATTTTGCGAGAAAAAGTTCCGTCATCTCGGCCCAAGTAGTGATGGAGCCACTTGATAGAGAACCCAACCATTGTTTTGCCTTTGTGCGCAAAGTAAAACGAAAAAGTCAAAGCCTTATCGCATCATCAAAAACTCCATTTATGTTAAAAGTATCACATATTTCTAAGATGTTGGAAATATGTGCATTAGAATCCTCATCCGGAAACCCATTAAATTGCACATATTGTTGTACCATTTGAATGATGCTTGACTTCAATTCAAGGTTGTTGTTCGCAATAGTAGGTCGAACAATACTAGAATAAAATTCATCCAAATTTGGTCGGGCAAAATAAGACATAGTCCTTTGATCGACCATATTCGAATTAGGATTTGATTCTCCCATATTAGAAGAAAGTGAAGAAGTAGAAGAAGGAGAAGAAAGAAAAGTAGAAGAAAGAGAAGAAGGTGACAAAGATGAAGACGAAGGACAAAAATGTCTTCGACTGATTCCTCATCCAAATCTTGAGAATTCAGATCACGAAATAACAAGCTTTGTCAAAAAGGTTCGCTCGAATTTCCAAACCGATGTCAAAATGATATGACGGATTCCTTTGGGTCACACACCAAGAAAAATAATTTTTTTAATAATAACGAACAAGAAATAAAGATAGAGAGATTTTTTAAAGAATTTTTTAACTAAAGAATAAAGAAATAAAATGATAAAAGTAATAGAATCACGCATTCAAAATATTGATAAAAAGAGTCACCGACAACAGCGCCAAAAGCATGATCGACTACAAAAATATAGTTTCGACTCTTGCTAGAGCGTAACCCGATAAGGCAAGTGCACCTATCATTTGGAGTATAAAATCAAGTCTTATATTCCTTGGGTTTGTTGAGTACTAGTTCTCACACGGAAGACGTATATTTTATCTAACAAAAAGAGTGGTTGATTTAAAAAACTAAGAGGGAGTGCGATTAAAATATTATGAGAAAAATGATGAGTTTAAAGATAGAACTTGATCTAGAATCCCTTTGGATAAAATAAACTTTAATGTAAGATTAAACCGCAAGTTTCAAAATAATCAACTTCGATTATGGAGGTTCCTAAATTATGAAGGCACCTCTCTCAAGAATATGTTATCAACTCACTTTAGGCGGATCTATTTAGACCCTTTGGCCAGTTGAAACTCCTAAGAATGCTTTAAGTGGTGAGCCCCACTATTGATTTTGACCAATCTGAAAGATTTATGCCGTCCTCTCTTGAGGATTGCATGCTGTTGAAGCCAAAAATGACCTCAGCGGGAGTTCAAAACTGGGGTGCAGCCAACACCTACTTCTCTCGAGCCTCGACCCTCGACCCTCGACTAGTTGCAAAGGACCTAAGACTGACCCAAAGCCTTAGCAGGGAGGTCCCTCCTCACACCCGGAAGATCTCTGAGAGCTTCCCCTCCAAAGCCAAAAGCTGGGCTAGGAGCTCCTCAGAAAGCACTGGAGATTTGGAGGATAATGAGAGCTTGCTTTCTAAGGAGCCCTTATGGGTCTATTTATAGCCTTTTGCTGACCTGAGATTACTGAAATACCTTTGGCTGACCTGCCAATAGCCAAATCCCGTTGTTTATAAAGTACTAAATGCAGCCCCTGAGGGTAAAGGGGTAATTTTACCTGCAGGTAATTAGGTAATTTTACCCCGGCCCCTGGGCCCCACTCGGCGAGAACTCTAAGCCGAGAACCTTCCTGTCCAGAGCTTGGCGCAAGCGATCTCGCCTGCTTGTGGGTGAGAGCTCCTCCAAGGCGGGAGCTTGGCGATGTTGGATACATTGGAATGAATGTACCTGATTTGAAAAAGCCTCACCCTACTCAATGATATACATCAAAATGTATTTGATGTGTTTTAAGTTTAGTTGTGCAGGTTAAGTATTTGCAGGGAAAAGCTGAAAAGTTTCTAAGTCCATGTGTCGACACCTAGAAGAAAAGTGTCGACACTTAAGAAGACTTGTGTCGACATCCAGAGAAGCAATGTTGACACTTGGAGTAATTGTGTCGACACCAGGGATGCAGAGTCGACACCAGAAGGAAAGTGTCGACACATACAGGGTGTGTCGACACTCAATGAAGAAATGTCCAGTGAAGCAGTGTCGACACTTAGAAGCAGTGTCGACACCCAGAGGAACTGTGTCTACATCAGAAAGTGTCGACACTAGGAGGCTGTGTCGACACTCAGCAAATTTTAACAAAGTCTAAGTATAAGTGTCGACACATAGCAGAAGACTCAATACATGAAGAAAGTGTTGACACTAGGAGGCTGTGTCGACACTCAGTAAAGTTCAACAAATTCTAAGTACAAGTGTCGACACAAAGGAGATGTGTCGACACTCAGCCAAAGTCTCAACACAAGGAGTTGTGTCAACACAAAGGATCAGTGTCGACACACAGCAGAAGTCTCAACACAAGAAGATGTATCGACATAATGAAGAATGTGTCGACACACAACAGAAGTCTCAACACATGAAGAAAGTGTCGACACAAGGAGCTGTGTCGACACTCAGCAAATTTCTATGAATACTAAGTACAAGTGTCGACACCAAGCAGATGTGTCGACACTCAACAAAAGTATCAACACTGAAGGCATGTGTCGACACCAAGAAGATGTGTCGACACTTAACAAGTTCAACACAAGAAGATGTGTCGACACAAAGGAGTTGTGTCGACACTTACAAGAATTCAACTAAGTACTGAAGAACAAGAAGTTGTGTCGACACACAATATCAGTGTCGACACATATTGAAGAAGATGTGCCGAGAAGTGAATTCTACAACACAAGGAGTTGTGTCGACACCTTGAAGGCTAGTGTCGACACTTAGTCTACTTGTGTCGACACTTAGTCTACAAGTGTCGACACTTAAAGACAGACTGTCTCGACACTTTCAGACAGTTACAGATATTTCAAGAAGTGACTGGATGACATGACAGCTGCCATTCCAGCCGGTCTACTGCAACTGTCAGAGTTGTCAGAAAGCCGTTAGAAACCGGATCAGCCGGTCACCATGAAGAAGGCCTATATAAAGGCTTATTCTGTCAACAGAAAGAGATGATTGAGATTGAGGAGGATTCACACAAGATCAAGCTATTCATTGAAGAATCAATTCAAGTGAAGATCTAAGAAGTTGGAGAGAGAGCTCCTTCCAAGAAGATAGCCGTTGGAACCAGGATGTGAAGAAGGTTTCAGATCAAGGTCTGATTCTTAAGTTGCAGTGATTGAAGATCAGCTGCAGAGAGTATCAACCCTATTGTGTTCTACATTTAAGAAGCTTTGAAGAAAGCCAAGTGTGGTTGATCTCAACAGAGTTCTTCCAAGAACTCATCAAGAACCTGTCGACTCTTCTCTCTATTCAGAGTTGTAGGTATATACATTGTATTCTTAATTTCTTGTAGGATCCTTAGGGATCTGAGTTGTAAGCCTGTAATTATAAAGGCTGAGTGGTAGGGCCTGTATGCCAGAGTGTAGGAGATCTATTTCTCTGAGTGTAGGCTTGTTGTGGCTGAGTGTAGGCCTTATTGAAGGCTGAGTGTAGGTCTTTGTGAAGACTGAGTTGTAGGGCCTTGGGCCTGAGCTGTAGGAACCATTTGAGGTTCTGAGTGTAAGATCTGTGGATCTGAGATATAGTGGAGGAGTTTGGTCGAATCTAGTACACTACTAGATAGGCGAAGGGGGAAAGTGGATGTACCCAAACCTTGGGGAACCACTATAAATCTGTGTGTTCACTGTGTGCATGCTTTATTCTGTGATGCTGTGTATGCTGTAGATAGTTCTGTGAAATCTGTGATATAATCTGCCTAAAAGTTTAAAAAAGATTTAGTCACCTATTCACCCCCCTCTAGGTGATTAGGGTACAATTTCTTTCAAGTGGTATCAGAGCCAGGTTCCTCAAAAAGGACAAAACTGTCTGAGGAGATCCTGTTGGCAGATTCAGTGAAATCAAAGACAGATTCAACATAATCAAGAAAATCAAGAAAATGGGTTCAACAGAGAATCATAAGGAACTTGGATCCATGAAGTTGCCCATTTGCAGAAAAGAGATTTTTGGCATCTTGAAAGAAAGGGTGAGACCGTTTATGGAAGCTTCAGACCCTAGAATTTATATCACAGTTAAAGAAGGGCCATATGTGCCTATGAAGGTATCTGTGTTAGATGCAAATCAGAGAACACCTAAGGACTTTTCTGAAATGACAAAAGAAGAGATTATTCTGGCCACCATGGGCAAGAGGGCTCAGAATATCATTGTGAGTGCCATAAATGATGCTACATTTCAGAACTTGATACACTGTAAGACATCTAAGGAGATGTGAGATACTTTGATAGTGTATATGGAGGGTTCTGAAGAAGTTAGGCAGGACAGAAAGTCTTTGTTAAACCAGGAATATGAAAGTTTCAGGCAAGGCAGGTCTGATAGTATAACAGAATGCTATAAGAAATTCTATAGGATTGTCAATGAGTTGATGTCTTATTTAAGAGAATTCAGCAACTATGAGCTAAATGATAAGTTCTTGAGGTCTCTAACAAAGGATTGGGACAACAAGATCTGTGTCATAAGGGAAATGACCAAGTTAGCAGATATCCCTCCTCCAATATTGTTTGGAAAACTGCTATCCTATGAGATGCAGTTGATGGTGAGGAAAGAAGAGGAGAAGACTACAAGAAGTGAGCATAAAGAAAGGACAGTGGCATTCAAGACAGAAGTCACCAGGAAATACAAAAGTAAGTCTCCATCTCCACCTCCAAAGGTTGCTGGATCTGAGACAGATGAGACAGAATGCAGGAACTCTGAAAGTAGTGAGAGTGATGAAGACTTTGCAGCCTTCACAAGACACTTTCAGAAGTTTATAAAGAAGAAATAGTGGAGGTCAAAGCCATCCACTTCACAGGGAAAAGGTGACTATTATCAGAACAAAAAGTCATCAAAGAAAGACAGGAGAAAGCCCAAGTCAAGCAAAACAACTTTATCAAAAATTGTATGCTATTGCTGTAACAGACAAGGACATGTTATTGCTGACTGTCCAGAGAAAAGGAAAGAGTCTAATGATAAGAAGAAGATTCAAACCAAGGGCAAAAAGGAAAGGTCCTTTGTTGCCAAGAAGGACAAAAGCTTGTCAGACATATCAACTTCAGAAACTGAGTCAGAAGCTGAAGCATACATAGGACTGTTTGCTCAAGAAGAGGAAGAGGAGTTCATCCAGATAATGAACTCTATATATGAGCAAGAGGACATTCAGTGCAAAGGACTGATGGCCTTAACAGAAGGTGACAATATCCAGGATCAGCCTGGACCTAGTCAGGTACTAAATTGTTCTACTAGTTCAATTTCTAGTGCTAGTTCAGATTCAGTTACATCAGCATCAAGTGATGCTAGTGGATTTGAATATGAAGGGGATATTCATCAGTTGATTGATGAATATAGAGTACTATTGCATGCTTTTAAGAAAAGCAAATCCTTGGCCAAGAGTCAGGCAAAGGAGATTTCTAGTCTCAAAGTGGCTGCAACTGATTTTGATAAATTGATTGATCAAAAACTAAATGAAATAGCCAGACTGAAAAACATAACTGTTATTCAGATGGGGACTATAACATTTAAGAATGATCAAATCAGAAATCTGGAGATTAATCTTCAGAAGGAGAGAGACATAGTTGCAAGGTTTTCTAAAACAAAGTCTATTCTACCTTGATTGATGAATTTGTACATCAAAAGGGTAAAACTGGATTAGGGTTTATAAAACCTGCTAGGACTGTTCAGTCCAAGTCTAAGGGCAAAGCCCCAGTACTCAACAAGCCTGCTGTAGATAGAATAGCTAGGGTTATACCTAAGCAAAGGTACAATAGATTTGAGTGCTGGTGCTGTGACAAGGTAGGCCATTTTGCCATTGACTGCTGACACAATTCTAGTGCCAAGATGAGTAGCAAACTGCCTGTTGGAAGATCTGCAGGTAGCTTTGTTAAGAGGAAAACTAACCAGCACCATGGACCCAATAATTCTTTGGGTTCTAAGGTCAACTAATCTGTTTTGCAGGTGAGTCCAAGTGGTCATGCCCCAATATGGTACTTGGACAGTGGATGTTCCAGGCACATGACTGGAACTAGGGGATTGTTAAAGGACTACACACCTATCAAGGATGGTCCTAAAGTCACCTTTGGTGGTTCTGAAAAAGGAATTATCAAGGGTTTTGGTAACATTTCTAGCACCCATATAACAATTACTCAAGTGGTGTTAAAGGTTTGAAACATAACCTTATTAGTATAAGTCAACTGAGTGATTTAGGATATTACATCTCATTTGTCAAAGATGGTTGTCATATCAGGAGGTCAAATGATTAAGAGATCATTTTGACAGGTTATAGAAAGAGAAATTTCTATTGCCTAGACATTATGTGTGAGAACAATGCTTCTCCAGTGTGTCTTGTAGCTGATGAGAAAGTCTCTCATAGTGTCAAATGGCACAAGAGGCTAGCCCATCTTAACTACAAGAAAATTGGCCAACTCTATAACAAAGAGTGAGTGAGGAATGGTCCTCAAGTTAAGTGTATTAAAGATGGGATATGTTCAGCTTGTCAAAAGGACAAGCAGACTAGATCCACCTTTAATAGTATTGAGAACAAAGATGCTGTGAGGTGCTTATACCTCTTGCATATGGATCTCTTTGGTCCTATGCCAGTTCACAGCCTAGGTAGGAAGGTCTACACATTTGTGGTTGTATATGACTACTCAAGGTTTTCCAGGGTGTTCTTCCTTAGACAGAAATCTGAAACACCTAGTATCTTCTATAGTTTTGTCAAACAAATTCAGAATGAGTTAGACAGTACAGTGGTCAAAATAAGAAGTGACCATGGTACTGAATTCCAGTCTGATAGTATGACAAAGCTATGTGAAGAATTTGGGATATTTCAGGAATTTTCTTCACCAAGAACACCTCAGCAAAATTCCATTACTGAGAGGAAAAATAGAACCTTGATTGAGGCTGGTAGAACCCTATTAAGTGACACATCTCTCCCAGAATATTTCTGGGCTGAGGCAGTTAATACTGCATGCCATGTAATTAATAGGGCTACCATTACTAAGAGTCATAATAAGACCCCCTATGAGATTGTGAAAGGCAGAAAACCAAACCTATCCTATTTCAAGATCTTTGGTTGTAAATGCTATATACTTAACAATGGAAAGTCTTACTTGACCAAGTTTGCTGCCAAGTCCCAAGAGGGGATCTTTGTTGGGTACAACAACAACAGTAAGGCTTATAGGGTCTACAACTTGACTACACAAGTTGTAGAGGAGTCAGTACATGTAGTATTTGATGAAGCTAGACTTATTAACCATGAGTTGTCTAGAAGTATTTGCAGCTCCACATGTGTGACTAAGAAGATGGACAAGCTCACTATTGATGAAGGATCTACTGCAAGTCAGCATGTAGATGATAGTGGCTGTTGTCCAGGGGGAGTATTAGATGCTCCTGATGCAGAAGAAGACCAAGGAGTGCAGCAAGTTGAAGAAGCTGAGGGAGTTCAACATGAAGCCAGGTTGCCTCCAGCTACTAGGCATCTAAGGTATCATCCAGCAGATCAAATTATTGGTGATGTAAGACAAGGGGTACAAACAAGGAGCAGAAATCTTAGTTCACTCTACTCCAGTTTTCTATCCCAAGTTGAGCTAAAGAAATTTGAAGAAGCCATCCTAGACCCTCATTGGATTGAGGCAATGCAAGAGGAGCTAAATCAGTTCAAGAGATGCAAAGTCTGGGAGCTTGTTACTAAACCAAAAGACCACAACATAATTGGGACTAAGTGGATCTTCAGGAACAAGATGGATGAACATGGAGTCATTATAAAGAACAAAGCAAGACTGGTTGCTAAGGGATATAGGCAGGAAGAAGGTATTGACTTTGATCAAACCTTTGCTCCAGTAGCCAGACTGGAAGGCATAAGGATGTTCCTGGCCTATGTAACCTATCAAGGGTTTAAAGTATATCAAATGGATATTAAGTCAGTATTTCTAAATGGAAATCTGAAAGAAGAGGTTTATGTGGAACAGCCATCAGGTTTTGTTGATTCAACTCAACCTAATTATGTCTATAGACTTAGGAAGGTTTGTATGGGTTAAAACAAGCCCCTAGGGCTTGGTATGAAACCCTGTCTAGTTTCCACATTGAGAATAAATTCACAAGGGGGAAAATAGACAAGACTCTATTCCTTAGGGAATCCAGAGACAAGATCATACTAGTCCAAATATATGTAGATGACATCATATTTTGGTCTACTGAAAGTAGTCTTTGCAAGAAGTTTGCAAAACTTATGCAAGGACAATTTGAGATGAGCAGTATGAGGGAACTTAAGTTCTTCTTGGGTCTCCAAGTTAGACAGACTGTGAATGGTTTATCCATATGCCAGTCTAAGTTCACCCTAGAACTGATGAGGAAGTATGGTATGGAATCATCCAGTACCATGAAAACTCCTATGGGGTCAAGTATGTCTCTTAGCAAAGATGATGCAGGGAAACCTGTAGATGAGACTTTATATAGAGGGATAGTTGGCTCCCTATTATATTTGACTGCAAGTAGACAAGATATCATGTATGCTACATGTGTCTGTGCTAGGTACCAAGCTTGCCCTAAAGAGTCTCATTTGACAGCAGTCAAAAGGATACTGAGGTATCTAAAGGGCACACCTTATCTAGGCCTTTGGTACCCTAGGAATGGAGACTTTGAACTGACAGGTTATTCAGATGCAGATTTTGCAGGCTGCAAGAAAGATAGGAAAAGTACAACTGGTACCTGTCAATTCCTAGGTAGAAGACTGATATCTTGGAGTAGCAAGAAACAAATAAGTGTGGCTATCTCCACAACAGAATCAGAATATGTGGCTGCAGGAAGTTGTTGTGCTCAAATTCTATGGATACAACATCAGCTTGAGGATTATGGTATTCAAGTAAGTAGAACACCACTATTTTGTGATTCTACTAGTGCTATATCTATTGCAAACAATCCTATTTCTCATAGTAGAACTAAACACATTGAAATAAAATATCATTTTCTAAGGGAACATGTTGAAAAAGAAGATATTTCACTAGAGTATGTTAATACAGATAATCAACTAGCTGACATGTATACTAAGCCTTTAGAAGAAACCAAATTCAATAGGTTTAAAATTGAATTAGGTATGATAAACTTAGAATAAGTTTACAGAAACGGCTACGTAAAATAGTGTCGACACACAGAGTTGTCTGTGTCGAGACAGAGAATTGGTGTCGACACTTCAGAGAAAAGGTGTCGACACATCTAGGAAGTTGGTGTCGACACTTCAGAAAATTAGTGTCGACACATACAAGATAGGTGCCGACACATCCAAGGTGGTGTCGACACTTAGTCTTTATGCAGAATTAGTGAAGTAAAGTCTCAACCAAGTGTCGAGCTAAGCAGTGTCGACACATAAACAAGTGTCGACACATATATTCTGTCGACTATACTTGTGTCGACACATAGATGTCGAGACATTATAAGTCTGTGTCGACACTTATCAACAGTGTCGACACAATTTAAGTTTGTTGACGCGCCCTTTCATCTTCAACTCTAGAAAGGTATAAATAGGATTTCGCCATTGTCTATCGACACGCTCACCAAAGTTTCGAGACCAAACTTGTGTGTCGACAACTCTCTTCTCTCAATTCAAATTCTTCAAACCCTAATGGCGCCCAAGCTCGAAGAGAACGTGAATGAAGGATATGAACTGGTGCGGCATGCGTTTGATGACGCAGAACCAGAGATCAAGGACGTGGTAACCCTAGTTGCAAACTCAGGGTTAGATTTTCTTGTTTCAGAGCCGACCAAGATATGGAAGAAAGAAGTTCTGGAATTTTTGAATGGAGCATCCCTAGATGAATCAGGACTAAAGATTAAGTCTAGGGTTCATGGGGCAAAGGTGAAGATCTCATCTAAGAGTTTGAGAAAGGTACTAAACCTACCAAAAACTAAGGAAGAAGATGAAGTTTCTGCTTCTAAGACTAGAGAAGCATTAACATGGTGTGGACTGGATTCCAAGATGAAAATAGGATCTGTTTTCAATAGAAAGGGGATGAACAGCCAAGGAAAATTCTTGTCTGAAATAGTTGGAAAAGTGATCCTGTGCAAGTCTGGAGGACATGACAGGATTTCAGCATATATGTTCAGTCTAATGACAAGGTTAATCTTCCAACTAAATACTGATTGGTCTGCAGTATTGTTTGATAAGATAAAGGAGAGCCTGAAGAACCCAATTTGGGTAGGATTCTAAGTCTTTACTTGGCTGGTAGTATACCAGAAGTAATGAGCCAAGCAGCAGGATCAAAGATCAATCACATGAGGAAGATGGACATGAGAATCTTCTCTAGATGGGATAGGGTCTTGACCAAGGAATTGCCAACTCCTGAGAAAGTAACACCCCTAATGAAGAAGAAGAAGACAACCCCAGTGGCTCAAGTATCCTCTAGTAGCTCTGAAGATCAAGTTGTCTTTACTCCAGATGATGAAGACACTGGAAATGCTGGAAAGTCTCCAGCTAGACAACATGATGCAGAGAGGCAGGGGGAGCTACCACAGGCTAGCCCAATACACCAGGATTCCATCCAGGGGGAGCCTCTACTAGTGGAAGAGCCAACTCCACTAGAAAGTGAACAAGCCACTCAAACCATTCTTGAGGTAATCACTGAAATCAATCAATTAGATTTCCTTATTGAGAGTGAAGTTATAATTGACAAATTATCCGATGTTAATCAACAACCTCAGATTCATAGTCAACCCCCAGATGTCGTCATGGAGGACACATCTATTACAGATCAAGTGGAATCTAATCAAGTTGTTGATGAGATTAGAATTTCTCCACCCCATCCTCCACAAGAATTCACCCTAGAAGAGCTATTCCCTGACCTACTCCAAACTGACTTTGAAAAAGGAAGTGCTGCTGCTGAGGGGGAGAAGGCTCATGTTGAGGGGGAGCAAGTGAAGAATATAGAAGATACTGCAGGCAAAGAGACTAAGGTTCCACAAGATGCTAAGCAGGTGCAAAGGACTGAGATGGAGATACCTCCAAGTCCTAAGGACAGAGTGACTATTGATAGCACATCTGCATCTGAAGATGAAGAGGCTACAAGAGCCAAGAAGAGGAAGTTTCAAGTTTTAAAAAGGAGGAGCCAGAATTATAAGAAAGCTCTGCAAACTATAGCACCACAGCCTACACCACAGCCAACACCATCTGCAGATTATAGTTCTCTGATGGTTGCAATGCAGATAAAGCTTGATGAGCAAAGACAGGCTTTGCAATCTTATATGGATGAAGGGCATAAGTCTCTACAGTTTGATCTAGCCCAAGATATTAAGTCCATCAGATTTGAAATGAATCTGAATAAGAAGGAGATGACTGACTGCTTCCACAAGGGAGGGAATACAGTGGTCTACTTGGCTACACATCAAGAGAAGATCAAAGCTCAAGTAGATGAACTTGAAGTGAAGCAAGGCAATGTTCTGGAGAATCAAATAAGAATGAATGATAATTTGACAGCTTCCCACAATGTTATTGTAATTGAACTAAAGAATATAACAACTGCCTAGAATGCAGCCCTGACTACTGCCAAAGACGAATTTGACAAAGCATTGCAAGAAAGCCTAACTGCTGTTACTACTGCACTTCAAGATTCCTAGAAGCTCATCACTGAAAAGCTCCAAAGGTTGAAACCTTTCTACAAGGATGGAGTAAATTATCTAAATGCCCAAATAAGATTCCAGAAAGATGATCTGAGGGATCATATTGAAAGAGAAGTCATAAAGGGGGAGAGGGTGTTAGTCAAAGCAGGCTCTGATCATGCCAAATGGATTTCCAATTCCATTAGAGCCACCCTTGGATATCCTCCATTATGTGATGATGATAATGTTGCAGAGTCTGGGATTCATCCTGCTTATCTTGGAGGGGAGCAAGCTGAAGTAGCTCAAGTTATATATCCTCCACCAGACTTTGATATGATACATGCAGATATACAATCAATGTATAGCCCACCTGAGGGAAAGCACAATGTCATCATAGAAAAAGTGGTTCAGCCAGTGCCTGAGGCTATACAAGAAGCTTTGCAGAAAGAACAAGAGACTCTATTGTCTAAGAAAAGGTTCAGAGAGCAAGCTGAACAAAGGCCTGATTTTGAACAGTGGAGCCCCACCTCCAGGAATATTATCTTAACTGCTTGGAAAGCTGCCAAGGATAATATTCAAGATAAAAACAAGTTGTAACATCCCATTTCCAACTAGACCCCTAAGAGTGGTTTTGGCCATGACTAGGTCATGACAAAACCCTAGGAAGCCAGAAATGGGCCAAGAGATAGGGGACAGAATGTGGAAGATCATCATGGTCTGCAAATAGTAGAACTCTAAGCATGGTTTAGGATGACCATGGGCCACACCCTAACCCCAAGACCCTACCACAACACCCCTAATACCTTGGGAGGCCCATTAGAGCCAAGAGGACCCATTAGGGTCAACCCAAGAGGCTCAGTTGACCAAGGTCAACCCTAGCCCTAAATGGGTCAAACTAGCCTACTTAGGGTCAATTGACCTACTCCTAGCCTAGAGGACCCCACCTATGCCCTCCTAACCCTAAAGTGAGGTCAATGGGTCACTAAGGACACATTGGGGTCAGCCCTAGAGGCCAGGTTGACCCAAGTCAACTCAAGCACCTAATCTGGTCAAAGTACCCTTACTAAGGGTATGTGACCTCCAAAGTGCAGGGTAACCCTACCTAGACCCTAGGGGAAGCCAATGGGTCACCCAGGACCCATAGGGGTCAACCCAATTGGTCATGTTGACCCAAGTCAACTCTAGCCCTAGATGGTCAAAGTGCCCTTGCCAAGGAGCATGTGACCACCAAGATTCCCAACCAACCCTATTCAAGTAACCCTAGACCTTAAGGGAGTCCAATGGGCCACTAAAAACCCAATGGAGTCAACCCAGATGGTCAAATTGGCCCAGGTCAACCCTCATTTAGGTCAAGTCAAATCTAGCCCAAAAGGGCTAACCCAAGCCCAAGCCACTTCTCCCTTAGGCTAACCCCATTCCCATGACCATCATAACCAAGTGGGCTGCATTTAGCTTGTGAGGTTGACTAGTCAACCAGAGGTGACTAGGAGAGAGAAAGGAGCTCCCCTCCATGATAATGGAGGAGAGAGAAATTGAGGAAGAGGAAGGGGAGAGTGGAAGGCCGGCCAAGGGAGGCTAACAGCCACCATTTATGGCTGCAATCAACTCCTCTAGGGGAGAGGAGTTGATTCCAGCCATTTCCCGGCCACCAAGGGATGGATTCAGCCCCCCTCCACTCTACCCGAGCCACACCTTTAATGGTGTTGATGGCCATTGAAGAACCAGCCTCCCCTCTTCCCCATTTGCCATTTAAAAACCATCAGGGGGCCAAGGGGAATATTTTAGAGCGTTTACCTGGAGGAGACGAGCCATCCCACTGTGCTGTTGCAGAAGCCGAGCACCACCGCCGTCGTCAATGGTATGCCGCCGCTCTTCTCGCATCCAGGCCGCTAGGAAGGTCCTCCCCCTCTCCTTAACTCTCGGGTAGATCATAGGACCTCTTAGGCTTAAGATTCGGGCTCAATTGAGCCCGATCAAATCCGGCATTTTCATGGCTTTCGGCATGAAAAATTTTCTTGCTATAGCCGCCCGAAAACGCCTCTCCGGCGGCAGAGCAGCCGCCTGGCGATAGCCCCCACCTCAACGGAGGTGGTGGTGGCGGTGGCCGGCCGGGGAAGGGGCTGGATGGTCGGCGGCAGCCGCTGGAAGTCGGCCCAGGAAGAACGCATCCTGGCCGTCGGCTCAACGAAGAAGATGATCAGATGCCGTTGATCCCTGCGCCAAGATTCGTGCTGCATCAGGGACTAAACTATAGGAAATTATTTATGGAATATTTCATTCTGTCACACACTATACATTAAAGGGTTATAATTTGTAAAAATACTTAGGTTCTTCTGGTGGAAAAACTTTCAACAGGAAAGTTGTAGCCCTCTGAGTCTATGTTATTTTAAAATTTGTTTGAACCCATTTGGGTGTATGGTCTGACCAGGGCACCCATTTTGGTGGGACATACCCTTAGGGCTAGGCGGTCATTAAATTGAGTGCATACACTTCATACCTAGCCCAAATCAGTTGAAACTTTGACAGAGAGTCTACCCTAGCTATACCTAAATCGTGTCCAAAAATGGGAATTTTTGGAGAAAATATTTCTATAGTTTTTGTAAAACTTTAATAATTATTAAATAAATTAAATAGGTGCCCTAAACCACCTCCAAACCCTCCCAAATTTTGGTGAGTGGTCCCTGGGTTCATTTTAGGTATCTATATAGAGTTTCACCTAATTTAGATATGTTTTGAATAGGTTTTGACCCAACCCTAACTATACCTTAATGAGGGCATTTTGGTCAAAAAGTGCATTTCTGATTTTCAGTGACCAAATCACCTCAATAGAGGCTGAAATTTGGGCCACTGACTTGTTATGGCACTTAGCACCACCCCATGGAATGTGGGGTAGTGTGGAATTGATTTGCCCTAAGTTCCTAGGCCAAACCCTAAGGAGGGACCTTTTTGCCTTGTGAAGGGCATGAACCCTAAACACCTTGGATGAACATCAAATTTTGCAAGGAGGTTCCTAGGATGTGTAAAACCCTCTGTTAAAAATATTAGCTAAGTTTGAAAGGGTAGGGGCCCCAAACCCTAACCCTAGCTTAGGACCTAAAACTTGTAGTGTAGGTTTAGGTTAGCTAAACATTTTGAATCTTAACCAAATTTGGGTAGTGAGGGGATTAGGATATTTTGAGCCTCTGATAATTTACTTGAGGAATTTTGATCAATATTTGTATCACTTCATTTGTAACCAATAGGATTGCCCTAATTAATAATTTGGCTATTGTGGTCTCACTGCCCATTAAAAGGGCATGAAACATTGGCAGAGGTAGTTTTAGGCTATGCTAATCATGTATGAATTTTGATAGAATTTTTGGATAACTAGTTAGGGCATCTACTTCACAAGTGCTTTATTTTGATTACATACTAAATAATCCTTGCAAGAGCCCATTACTTATTGAAAAATCATGAAACTTGCTACTTAGTGTTTCTAGCTCAGTATTATCATGTGAGAAATTTTGTGGAAATATTTGATGGATAATTAGTATACTTTGTTCATTAACCCATAAACTTGAAAGTTCATGAGAAAATCAAATATAGCCTTATTCTTAGGTGATAAATTATGAAACTTTTTCTAGGGTACTTGTAGGCCATCACAATCATCCCTGAATTTTCTCTGAATTTTTGGAGGCATTATTACTGTAAAAGCTTTTAAATTGACTTTTTATAAGGTAACTTTGAAATTAAATTTAAGGGCCCAAACCTTGCTGAAAAATTTGAAGACTTAGGCCTTAGAGTTGATTATGCATTTTGTAATTACCATAAATTTATTGGAACATTATCTTGTCTGAAATTGCTACTTCATGTTCAAACTTGAGCTTTTTGGATACTAGAATAAATAAATAAATTATCAGACTAATTAGGAAAAATTATGGGTTTCTGGATTTATGCTTCAAATATCATTTTATCTCTCTAGTAATTATCATAGGGGTATTGGATGAGTATTTCATGTACTTCCCTTTTTACGGCTCATGTAGCTTAAGTGGTCTGCATATAGCAAAACTGCAGGAAATCATTTTGGATATGAATTAGGGCGTGGGATGGATTTGATGGATTGCTGGAAGGATATGTAGAATGGGTGGCATCTATGGAAGATGAGTGAGGAGAGTGTGGTTTTTGTCTAGGGTTTAGAGGCGTTCGGGTCCGACGAAAGATCGTCCTACCCAAGGAGAGTTGGAGTCAAATCACCCTAGGATTAGCATATCGGAACATGAGAAAGTGATGGGTAAGGGAATCAACCAATAACAAAAATAAGTACCTTGCGAAAGGGAACGCTGGGCGTAATCCCAACACAGTTCCTAGTGCCCCTTGAGAGCCCTTCACAGGGAATACCGGGGGCAGTCCTGGGTTAACGTAAACTGTTTTAACAAGCTGAAAAGAGTAACTTAGTAATTAGGGTTGCACCTCTCACAACACTGATAGCACCGGAAGTTAGCTGGGGGCTTCGGCTCAGATGGTTAAAAGACGGACTTTGGGTCCGGGGAGCTTCGGCTCGATTGTTTGAGACGGACGTGTTGGTCCGGGGAGCTTCGTCTCGGTTCTTGATTACGCAAAATTTGCATGTGCATAAAAGGGAAGGAAAATTAAGGTGGTGGGTCTTCGGTATCAGAGGGTCGATGTACCGACGCCAATATGTTGACTCGGCAAGTGTGGTTAGCACTTCGCCAACAGAAGTCCGGTGCGCCAGCCGGCAAGAGTACGCAGGAGTCTGCTTCGTGCACCAAGCGTTGAGGCATACGATAGGTCTGGCCGGTAGTGCTTTACTGGTTTAGAGGTGGGCGAGGCCCAACCCACCGCTTCCGTCTGCCACTATGGAGGTATCCTGGGAGGTTACGGCTCCAGAAAGGGGGAACTAAAGGTCTGTGTGCACAGAGTCGGGTGTGTGCGTTGCACTTGCATGATCCATCATACCCACTTGCATGCCATAGCATAATCGATTCTTTTAACCCTGACACCTAAAGTATAAGTGGAATGGGACGCTTATACCTTAGGACCTGCAAAACGACCCTTGGTCTATAAGCTTGTGTGGGCAAGTTTATAAATTAAGGTTAATTTTGATATATATAGTTACTGCTGTTTGATAACCGACACCCCAACGTATAAATTGGTATGAGACTTTTTATACGATGGGAGCCTTGCACCTTGGCTTATGTGTTTTCACATAAGTAAAGGATTACTTTTCATAATTCAGCTTATTGTCTTTACATGCTATAGAATTTGCTAGTATAGAACCGCTGCCATCTGCTTTTGATGTTCTCCACCTTCAAGTCCTCCCACTTTCTTCCTCTCCGCTCGGTGCCTAGGAGCCGTGGGGGAAGGGGCGGGGGATGATAGGACTTAGTCTTTTAGACTAACGGTTTTCGAAGCGCATCATTTAGGGGATCGTGGAGACCAGCATGGAGGAGCAGCCCTAGAGACCGGTGCGCTTGGAGGTGGGGCAGTCTAGCTCCGGAGTTCATACAGCCGGGACCGTGAGTCTCGACCTTTAGTAGTTTTTCTGCTTCCGCATGAGTGATCTTTTTGTAGTGAGGATATGATGTACCGGGCATAAGCCCTGTTTTTGCTACTCTGATGTATTATTCTGTGTACACTCCCTTCGTGGAGTTATATTTATTATGACATGTGATTTTCTGTGGACAGTTAGTTTTCATGACTTCTTTATGCTACTTTTCTGTGACCGAATTGGCCGGCAGAATCGGCGCTTTGTGGTGATGACCCTTCAGGGCGTGAAGGAGTCACCGCAAAATGGCAGTTCTGGGCCTAAGACCCCGGTGTCGAGAAAGAAAAAAAGGGGGGGGTCTTACAAGTGGTATCAGAGCAGTCCTCGATCGAAAAGTTGCAGTCCACAACATTGGGTCACCCCCGCGCGAGTTTAGTTTGGGGACAAACTAAGCAGCGGAAGCAGTGGTGTGCCCATATGGGGGGAATCACATGTAAATTGTCCACTATCATTAGGCATTGAGTCGTTTACCTACTAATGTAGTTCGTTTTGCAGCCCCCAGCTCAGCCCACCCCACAAGGTGGAGCTCAGCAGACCCCAGATATTGCACCACCTCCCATGGCCCCCACACCTTTCCTCCAGTCAGACATGGGGCAGACCCTTACAGCTATCCTTGAGGCCTTCCGGGCTCAGCAGGCTCCAACCCAGCAACCAAACCCAGGGGCTAATTGGATGAGCACCTTTCGAGGACTCTCTCCCCCATCATACTTGGGGACAGAGTCGGCAGTGCGGACAGAGGAGTGGCTGGATGTTATGTACGAGATGTTGACTGGGATACGATGCCCTTGGGAGGAGAGGGTGGCCCTGATGGTATCTTGCTTGGAGTCCCATGCTAAGAGGTGGTGGAAGACGCTGTTGGACACGACATATGTGATAGGGAGATTGCAGAAATCACTTGGGAGGAATTCAGGGCCACGCTGCTGGAGCACTTTGTTTCGCAGTCGGCAGGGACGAGTTGGAGGAGCGGTTCTTGCATCTGAGGCAGGGCACCAGGACGGTGGTGGAGTACCACCGAGAGTTCGATCATTTGGCCCGATATGCGGGCTCTTACCAGCTGGACGAAGCAGGTTACGTCAAGAGGTTTTATAAGGGCCTAAAAGAGGAGTTGAGGGAGAGGCTTGCTGTTTGTCTCTAACGGGCCTATCTCCCGGATTTTGGAGATGGCGAAGAGGATTGAGGCCGATTGGCACGCCACTCGGGGCCGGAAGCGGCAAGCGGAGGATCAGGGCCGAGGCCCGAAATGATCAGCGGCGAGGCACCATACCAGATGGGAGGAGGACAGAGGAGCAGCCTCGTCAGGAGGTGAGGCAGGAGCCGAGAGAGCAGGTGGTTTTGGCCCCTCAACCTCTCCGGATTCAGGAGATGCCGAGACCCGGGGGTATGGCGTATCCCCCGCCGGAGTGCTTCCATTGTCACCAGGTGGGACATCTCGGAGAAACTGCCCTATGAGGGGGGCACCACCTCCAGCACCACAGGGTGGCCCACCTGCCCAGCATTTCGGAGGCCGAGGACGCGGCCGAGGACGTGGTTACCAGGGAGGCGACCGCAGGCAGAATGGGGAGCAGATTTACGCTTTGGACTTAGTACAGCCCCGGAACCCGGACAGGGTTTATTGCAGGTATGAGAGTAATTTTAGTTTTGAATTTATTCCCTGCTCATATTAAGTATTGATAGAACTACTACACAACCTAGGTTAGAAAACCTTACACCAAAGTTTTTTTTTTAACTGATTTAGGAATGGTGATGGTGTGCGGCAAGCCTGCCCATACCCTGTTCGACACGGGGGCATCACACAACTTTGTGTCGGAGGATTTCGTCAAGGATCTGGACCAGATTCGATATTATACGGGATTATCCAGGAGGGTGCATCTCCCAATGGGATGGAGATCCAGTCCACAGAGAAGTGCCTCCTGGAGGTTACCATAGACGGGTTGACACTCGAGGCCCGGCGACGATCCTGAGAATGCCGGACTTCGACCTTGTCTTGGGCATGACATGGCTTGTCTGGAACCATGCCCAGATTGACTGCCCGGCAAGGAGGGTCGTGCTGAGCCACGACGATACTTATGCGACATTCGAAGGTACTACTCCGGTTTCCCGCCGCCTGCTTTCATCTATTCAGGCCTGTTAAGGCTCACATGCAAGGAGACGAGGTATATCAGGTATTATTCGAGATGACTGAGGAGAAGGACCTGATTGCTAGCATTCCGGTGGTTCGTGACTACGCCGATATTTTTCCGGATAAGCTGCCAGGACTGCCTCCGCATAGGGAGAAGGACTTTCATATTCAGTTGGTGCCAGGGGCTAAGCCGGTATCCAAGGCCCCTTATCGGATGGCCCCGAAGGAGTTGGCGGAGTTTCGGACACAGTTGCAGGAGCTGGTGGAAGCAGGATTTGTTAGGCCGAGCTCCTCATCATGGGGAGCTCCGGTCCTATTCGTGAAGAAGAAGGATGGCACTCTTCGCCTGTGTATCGACTATCGAGCACTAAACAGGCTGACCGTCCGAAATACCTATCCGCTCCCCAGGATAGACGAGTTGTTCGATCAGCTGGAGGGAGCCCATTATTTCTCGAAGCTGGACTTGAGGTCAGGCTACTACCAGCTGCGGATCCAGGAGGAGGATATTCCGAAGACGGCCTTTAGTAGCAGATATGGATTGTATGAGTTCATCGTGATGCCCTTCGGGCTCACGAATGCTCCGTCGGCGTTTATGAGCCTCATGAACCGGGTCTTCGAGGCTTATTTGGATGTGTTCGTCATAGTATTCATAGACGACATCCTTATCTATTCTAAGACGGAGGAGGAGCACACACAACATCTGGCACTGACCTTGGAGAGACTGCGGGAGCATCGCCTTTATGCGAAGTTCAGCAAGTGTCAGTTCTGGTTGAAGGAGGTGGCTTTCTTAGGCCACATTATCAGCGGAGCCGGGCTGGCGGTGGACCCGTCAAAGATTCAGGCAGTCAGGGATTGGCCGCCGCTGAAGACGGCCACGGACGTGCGGAGTTTCCTGGGGCTTGCCAGTTATTACCGGAAATTTGTGGAGGGGTTTTCTCGAATCTCCCTTCCACTCACATCCTTGACGAAGAAGGATGTGCCCTTTGTGTGGACGCCACAGTGTGAGGCAGCCTTCTAGGAGCTGAAGGACCGACTCATCTCAGCCCCTATTCTGGCCCTCCATCTGGGAAGGAAGGATTCAGGTGTACACCGACGCATCATATCAGGGGATGGGAGCGGTGCTGATGCAGAACGGACACGTCATAGCTTATGCCTCCCGCCAGCTGAAGACCCATGAGAAGAACTATCCAGTGCATGACCTGGAGATGGGAGCAGTTGTATTCGCACTGAAGATATGGCGACACTACCTTTATGGAGTCCACTGTGATATATACTCCGATCATAAGAACCTTAAGTACGTGGACATGCAGAAGGAACTGAACATCAGGACAGAGGCGGTGGGTGGAGTTTCTATCTGACTATAGTATGAGATGCACTACCACCCGGGGAAGGCGAACGTGGTAGCAGATGCACTGAGTAGGAGAGCCGCCACAGCAGGAGCAGAGCCTCAGTTGATGTCTATGGAGCCGCTGCAGAGACTAGAGGACATGCACATTACTCTGGTGTCGTTTGACGATCCTGAGCTCTATGAGGAGTACTTGGCCGCGATGGGCGTTACCGATGACATCAGATACTGAGTCAGAGAAGGACAGAGGCAGGATGCCAAGTTAGAGCCCATCTTCCAAGCCTGGAGGCAGGCACTGCAGGAGATTACACACTGAGGGACGACCTGGTGTGCTTCAGAGGACGGGTGTATATACCGGAGGGAGGCCAGATCCGGGAGGATATTATGACGGAGGCACACTGCAGCCGGTATTCTGTGCACACCGGGGATCACAAAGATGACGGCTGATTTGAAGAAGACTATGTTCTGGCCGGGCATGAAGAAGGATGTCTCTTACTTCGTGACCCATTGTGAGGCATGTCAGCTAGTGAAGGCGGAGTGCAGGAACCCCGTAGGATTATTGCAGCCACTCCTGGTGCCGGAGTGGAAGTTTGATGACATAGCCATGGACTTCATACATGGGCTTCCCGGTCTCGGACAGGGAATGACTCGATCTGGGTAATCGTTGATCGGTTGACCAAGGTGGCTCGATTTATACCGATCAGGAAGGACGATTCAGTAGGAGTACTGGTGTGGAAGTTTGTGGAGCAGTTCATTCGTTATCATGGCGTGCCCAGGACGATAGTGTCAGATCGTGATGGGCGGTTTACATCCACGGAGTGGCGATCAGTTCAAGCTTACTTAGGCACGCGATTGACCTTCAGCACTGCATTTCATCCCCAGACAGACGGGCAGACAGAACGAACCAACCGGACGCTGGAAGACCTTTTGAGGCTATGCATTTTGGACCGCGGGGAACCGTGGGAGAAACTCTTACCCCTGGTCGAGTTCTCCTATAACAACAGCCACCAGTCCAGCATCAGGATGGCGCCTTACGAAGCCTTGTACGGAGGAGATGCCGGACCCGCTTTCTTGGGTTCAGAACGAAGATCCGAAGGTGTTGGGATCAGAGTTTGTTGAAGACACCGAGGCACAGGTGAGGCTGATCAGAGACAGGATGCTGGAGGCGCAGAGTAGACAGGCTAAGTACTATGACGCCCGGCATCGGCAGGTGGAGTTCCAGGTGGGAGACGGGTGTTTCTGAAGATCCGGCCCATGCATGGAGTCTCGCGGGTGCGTGGTCGGAGGAAGAAGCTCAGCCCTAGGTACATGGGCCCTTACAGGATCCTGGAGCGGATCGGACCCCTAGCCTTACGGCTGGAGTTACCACCAGAGCTGGAAGCGCTGCACGACGTCTTCCATATTTCTTCGCTGAGGAGGGCTCTGCTACGCCCGGAGCAGCAGATTTTGACCACCGAAGGGCGGTAGCTTCAGACCGGTCAGTTCGTTTTGGAGCCAGTTAGGATCGACGACCGAGGAGTACGAGTCCTTGCGTCGCAAGAAGGTCCCATTAGTCAAGGTCCTGTGGAGGAACCACGGCTAGGAGGAGCATACCTGGGAGCCACAGGACCTGATGCGACAAAGATACCCAGAGCTATTCAGTCAGGTATACCTCTCAGACCCCTCAAGATGTTAATTTATTCTCCTGCTTTAATTTACTAAGGGCTGCTCTAGGCAGATAGAGGCTTATCTTTTGTTTATTGGGGCTTATCCTTGTTTATTGGGATCTTGGTCTGCCGATTGGGCGAAATGGTCATAGATCTAGGTTTCCCTTTAAACCTATTTAGCAAACAAGGCGCCATGCTGGGATGTTACAAGGTTCTTTTCTTCGGTAGTAAGTCCCGTAGACTCAACCTTGATTTCAGGGACGAAATCCTTTGTTTTGTTTATTGGGATTTGTAACATCCCATTTCCAACTAGACCCCTAAGAGTGGTTTTTGGCCATGACTAGGTCATGACAAAATCCTAGGAAGCCAGAAATGGGCCAAGAGATAGGGGACAAATGTGGAAGATCATCATGGTCTGCAAATAGTAGAACTCTGACCATAGTTTAGGATGACCATGGGCCACACCTAACCCCAAGACCCTACCACAACACCCCAAACATTTTGGGAGCCCATTAGAGCCAAAAGGACCCATTAGGGTCAACCCAAGAGGCTCAGTTGACCAAGGTCAACCCTAGCCCTAAATGGGTCAAACTAGCCTACTTAGGTCAAATGACCTACTCCTAGCCTAAATGACCCCTCCTATCCCTCCTAACCCTAAAGTGAGGTCAATGGGTCACTAAGGACACATTGGGGTCAGCCCTAGAGGCCAGGTTGACCAAGTCAACTCAAGCCCTAACCTGGTCAAAGTACCCTTACTAAGGGTATGTGACCTCCAAAGTACAGGGTAACCCTACATAACCCTACCTAGACCCTAAGGGAAGCCAATGGGTCACCCTAGAACCCATAGGGGTCAACCCAATTAGTCATGTTGACCCAAGTCAACCCTCATTTAGGTCAAGTCAAACTTAACTCAAAAGGGCTAACCCAAGCCCAAGCCACTTCTCCCTTAAGCTAAACCCATTCCCATGACCATCATAATCAAGTGGGCTGCATTTAGTTTGTGAGGTTGACTAGTCAACCAGAGGTGACTAGTGGAGAGAAAGGAGCTCCTCTCCATGATAATGGAGGAGAGAGAAAATGAGGAAGAAGAAGGGGAAGTGAGAGGCCGGCCAAGGGAGGACTAACAGCCACCATTATGGCTGCAATCAACTCCTCTAGGAGAGAGGAGTTGATTCCAGCCGTTTCCCCGCCACCAAGGGGTGGTTCAGCCCCCCTCCACACAACCCGAGCCACACCTTTAATGGTGTTAATGGCCATTGAAGAACCAGCCTCTCCTCTCCCCCATTTGCCATTTAAACACCTTCAGGGAGCCGAGGAGATCATTTTAGAGCGTTTACCTGGAGGAGACGAGTCATTCCACTGTGCAGTTGCAGAAGCCGAGCGCCGCCGCCGTCGTCAATGGCATCCCGCCGCTCCTCTCGCATCCAGGCCGCCAGAAGGTCCTCCCCCTCTCCTTAACCCATGGTTAGATCATAGCAATCGTTAGGACCAAGGTTCGGGCTCAATTGAGCCCGATCCAATTCGGTTTTTTTCATGGATTTTTCTGAAGAAAACTCACCTCTCGGGATCGCCGGAAAAGGGGTTTCCGGCGGCCAAGCCGCCGCCTGGGGATGGCCACCACCTCAACGGAGGTGGTGGAGCGGTGGCCGGCCGGGGAGGTGGTCGGGTCGCCGGCAATGGCGTTTGGAATTGGCTCCAGGCGGGATGAATCCTGGCCGTCGGCTCAAGGAAGAAGATGAAGGGATTCCGTCCCTTTTGCTTCAAGATTCGTGCGGGCCCGATTTTTAAACTATAGGAAATTAATGATATTTATTTCATTCTGTCACACTTTTGACATTTAATGTTTTATATTTTAAAATAGTTAGAGGCTCTGTATGAGAAAACGATCAACCCATGATTGTAGCCCTTCCTGTCTACTTTATTTTAAAATTGGTTTGAACCCATTTGGGCTTCTAGTTTGACTAGGGCACCCATTTTGGTGGGACATACCCTTAGGGCTAGGCAGTCACTAAATTGAGTGCCCACTCTTCACCCTAGCCCAAATTAGCTGAAATTTTGCAGAGAGTATATCTTAGATATACCTAGGCCTGTCCAAAAATGGGAATTTTTGGAGAAATATTTCTATAGTTTTTGTAAACATTAATAATTATTAAATAAATTAACTAGGTGCCCTAAACACCTCCAAACCCTCCAAATTTTCGGTGAGTGGTTCCTGGGTTCATTTTAGTATCTGTATAAAATTGCATTTAAGTTGGATGTGTTTTGAATAGGTTTTGACCCACCCTAACTATACCTAAAAGGGCATTTTGGTCAAAAGTTGCACTTTTGGTTTTGAGTGACCAAATCACCTCAACAGAGGCTGAGATTTGGGCCACTGGCTTGTTATAGCACTTATCACCTCCCCCTGAAATATGGGGTAGGGAGAATAGATTTGCCCTAAGTTCCTAGGTCAAACCCTAAGGAGGGACCTTTTGGCTTGTGAAGGGTATGAGTCCTAAACCCTTGGATGAACTCCAAATTTTGCAAGGAGGTTCCTATGATATATAGAACCCTCTGTTAAAATATTTGCCTAATTTTGAAAAGGATAGGGCCCCCAAAACCCTAACCCTAGCTTAGGTCCTAAACTTGTAGTGTAGGTTTAGATTAGCTAAACATCTTGAAACTTAACCAAATTTGGGTAGTGAGGGGATTAGGGTATTTTGAGCCTCTGATAATTTACTTGAGGATTTTGGACATATTTTTAGCACTTCATTAGTAATCAATGGTAATGCCCTAATAATTATTTTGGCTATTGTGGTCTCACTGCCCATCAAGAGGGTATGAAACATGGGCAGAGTTAGTTTTAGGTTATGATAATCTTGTATGAATTTTGTTAGAATTTTTGGATATCTATTTAGGGCATCTACTTCACAAGTGCTTTATTTTGATTAACTATTAAATAATTCTTGTCAGAGGCCATTACTTACTGAAAATCATGAAACTTCATGCATAGTGTTTAGCTCAATGTTATCATATGGAAATTTTTGTGGAATTTTTGATGATTGATTAGCATACTTTGTTCATTACCTTAAATTAGAGAGTTCATAAGAAAATCAAATATAGCTTTATTTCCAAATGATAAATTATGAAACTTTTTCTAGGGTACTTGTAGTCCATCACAATCATCCCTGAATTTTCTCTGAATTTTTGGAGGTGTATTACTAAGAATCTTTTTAATATGACTTTTTATGGGGCATTCTTTGAAATTAAATTTAAAGGCCTAAACCTTGCTGGAAAAAATTGGGAGACTTAAGATTTAGAGTTATTAGGCATTTTTATTATCATAAATTTAGTGGAATAATATCTTGTCTGATTATGGTACTTCATGTTCAAACCTGGGCCTTTGGGACTTAGAATAAATAAATTAATTATCAGACAAATTCGGAAATTATGGATTTCTGGATTTATGCTTCAAATGTCCTTTTGAGACTCTAATAATTATCATAAGGGTACGGATGAGTATTTCATGTACTTCCTTTTACGGGTCATGTAGCTTAAGTGGTCTGCATATAGCAAAACTGCAGGATTTCATTTGGATGTGAATTAGGCAAGTATGATGAGTCCTGATGGTTTGTTGTAAGGACATGTGGAATGGGCTGCGTCTTGGAAGATGGTGTGAGCAAGGTGTGGTTCTGTCTAGGGTTATTGGCGTTCGGGTCCGACGAAAGATCGTCCTACCCAAGGAGAGATGGAGTCAAATCACCCTGGATTAGCATATCGAAATATGAGAAAATAAAGGGTAAGGGAATCAACCAATAATTAAAATAAGTACCTTGCGAAAGGGAACGCTGGGCGTAATCCAACACAGTTCTAGTGCCCCTTGAGAGCCCTTCACAGGAATACGGGGGCAGTCCTGGGTAAGTAAACTGTTTTTAAACAAGCTGAAAAGAGTAACTTAGTAGTATTGGTTGCACATTTCAAAAACACTGAGGGCACGGAAGTTGGTTAGGAGCTTCGGCTCGGATGGTTAAAAGGCGGACTTGGTCGGGACTCCGAAGCTTCGGTTCGATTGTTTGAGTCGGACGTGTTGGTTCGGGGAGCTTCGGCTCGATTCTTGTTTACGCTAAAATTTGCATGTGCATAACAGGAAAGGAAATTAAGGTGGTGGGTCTTCGGTATTGGAGGGTCGATGCACGACGCCAATACGTTGACTCGGCAAGTGTGGTTAGCACTTCGCCAACAGAAGTCCGGTGTGCCAGCCGGAAGAGTACGCAGGAGTCCGCTTCATGCACAAAGCGTTGAGGCGTACGATAGGTTGACGGTAGTGCTTTACTGGTTTAGAGGTGGGCGAGGCCCAACCACCGCTTCCGTCTGCCACTACGGAGGTATCCTGGGAGGTTACGGCTCCAAAAAGGGGGAACTAAAGTCTGTGTGCACAGAGTCGGTGTGTGTGGTTGGCACTTGCATGTCCATCATACCCACTTGCATGTCATAGCATAATCGTTACCTTAAACCTTGAACCTAAAGTATAAGTGGAAATGGGACGCTTATACTTTAGGACCTACTACACGACCCTTTGGTCTATAAGCTTGTGTGGGCAAGTTTATAAATTAAGGTTAATTTGGATATATATTTACTGCTGTTTGTGAACCGACACCCAACGTATAATCGGTATGGGACTTTTTATACGATGGGAGCCTGCAAAAGACCCTTGGCTTATGTGTTTTCACATAAGTGAAGGTTACATTTCATATTACAGCTTATTGTCTTTATATGCTATAGAACTTGCTAGATTAGGACGCTGCCATCTGCTTTGATATTTCTCCACCTCAAGTCCTCCCCTTTCTTCCTCTCCGCTCGGTGCCTAGGAGCCGTGGGGGAAGGGGTGGGGGATGATAGGACTTAGTCTTTTAGACTAACGGTTTTCAACCGCATCATTTAGGGGATCGCGGAGACCAGCATGGAGGAGCAGCCCAGAGACCGGTACGCTTGGAGGTGGGGCAGTTAGCTCGGAGTTCACAAGCCGGGACCGTGAGCTCAACCTGAGTAGTTTTCTACTTTGTTTCTGCATGAGAGATCTTGTAGTGAGGATTTGATGTACGGGCATAAGCCAGTTTTGCTACTCTGATGTTACTTTCTGTGACACTCCCTTCGTGGAGTTATATTTATTAGTCATGTGATTCTCTGTGGACAATAGTTACATTACTTCATATTTGCTACTTTTATGTGATCGAGAATGGCCCGTAGGCAGAATCGGCACTTTGGTGGTGATGAATCTTCAGGGACGTGAAGGAGTCACCGCTTCCCCGGTTTCGGACAGGGAATGACTCGATCTGGGTAATCGTTGATCGGTTGACCAAGGTGGCTCGATTTATACCGATCAGGAAGGACGATTCAGTAGGAGTACTGGTACGGAAGTTTGTGGAGCAGTTCATTCGTTATCATGGCGTGCCCAGGACGATAGTGTCAGATCGTGATGGGCGGTTTACATCCACGGAGTGGCGATCAGTTCAAGCTTACTTAGGCACGCGATTGACCTTCAACACTGCATTTCATCTCCAGACAGACGGGCAGACAGAACGAACCAACCGGACGCTGGAAGAACTTTTGAGGCTATGCATTTTGGACCGCAGGGAACCGTGGGAGAAACTCTTACCCCTGGTCGAGTTCTCCTATAACAACAGCCACCAGTCCAGCATCAGGATGGCGTCTTACGAAGCCTTGTACGGGAGGAGATGCCGGACCCCGCTTTCTTGGGTTCAGAACGAAGATCCGAAGGTGTTGGGATCAGAGTTTGTTGAAGACACCGAGGCACAGGTGAGGCTGATCAGAGACAGGATGCTGGAGGCGCAGAGTAGACAGGCTAAGTACTATGACGCCCGACATCGGCAGGTGGAGTTCCAGGTGGGAGACCGGGTGTTTCTGAAGATCCGGCCCATGCATGGAGTCTCGCGGGTGCGTGGTCGGAGGAAGAAGCTCAGCCCTAGGTACATGGGCCCTTACAGGATCCTGGAGCGGATCGGACCCCTAGCCTACCGGCTGGAGTTACCACCAGAGCTGGAAGCGCTGCACGACGTCTTCCATATTTCTTCGCTGAGGAGGGCTCTACTACGCTCGGAGCAGCAGATTTTGACCACCGAAGGGCCGGTAGCTTCAGATCGGTCAGTTCGTTTTGAGCCAGTTAGGATCGACGACCGAGGAGTACGAGTCCTGCGTCGCAAGAAGGTCCCATTAGTCAAGGTCCTGTGGAGGAACCACGGCTAGGAGGAGCATACCTGGGAGCCACAGGACCTGATGCGACAAAGATCCCAGAGCTATTCAGTCAGGTATACCTCTCAGACCCTCAAGATGTTAATTTTATTCTCCTGCTTTAATTTACTAAGGGCTGCTCTAGGCAGATAGAGGCTTATCTTTTGTTTATTGGGGGCTTATCCTTGTTTATTGGGATCTTGGTCTGCCGATTGGGCGAAATGGTCATAGATCTAGGTTTCCCTTTAAACCTATTTTAGCAAACAAGGCGCCATGCTGGGATGTTACAAGGTTCTTTTCTTCGGTAGTAAGTCCCGTAGACTCAACCTTGATTTCAGGGATGAAATCCTTGTTTTGTTTATTGGGATTTGTAACATCCCATTTCCAACTAGACCCCTAAGAGTGTTTTTGGCCATGACTAGGTCATGACAAAATCCTAGGAAGCCAGAAATGGGCCAAGAGATAGGGGACAAAATGTGGAAGATCATCATGGTCTGCAAATAGTAGAACTCTGACCATAGTTTAGGATGACCATGGGCCACACCCTAACCCCAAGACCCTACCACAACACCCCTAATACCTTGGGAGGCCCATTAGAGCCAAGAGGACCCATTAGGGTCAACCCAAGAGGCTCAGTTGACCAAGGTCAACCCTAGCCCTAAATGGGTCAAACTAGCCTACTTAGGGTCAATTGACCTACTCCTAGCCTAGAGGACCCCACCTATGCCCTCCTAACCCTAAAGTGAGGTCAATGGGTCACTAAGGACACATTGGGGTCAGCCCTAGAGGCCAGGTTGACCCAAGTCAACTCAAGCCCCTAATTTGGTCAAAGTACCCTTACTAAGGGTATGTGACCTCCAAAGTGCAGGGTAACCCTACATAACCCTACCTAGACCCTAGGGGAAGCCAATGGGTCACCCCAGGACCCATAGGGGTCAACCCAATTGGTCATGTTGACCCAAGTCAACTCTAGCCCTAGATGGTCAAAGTGCCCTTGCCAAGGGGCATGTGACCACCAAGATGCCCAACCAACCCTATTCAAGTAACCCTAGACCTTAAGGGAGTCCAATGGGCCACTAAAAATCCAATGGAGTCAACCCAGATCGTCAAATTGGCCCAGGTCAACCCTCATTTAGGTCAAGTCAAACCTAGCCCAAAAGGGCTAACCCAAGCCCAAGCCACTTCTCCCTTACGCTAACCCCATTCCCATGACCATCATAACCAAGTGGGCTACATTTAGCTTGTGAGGTTGACTAGTCAACTAGAGGTGACTAGGAGAGAGAAAGGAGCTCCCCTCCATGATAATGGAGGAGAGAGAAATGAGGAAGAGGAAGGGGAGAGTGGAAGGCCGGCCAAGGGAGGCTAACAGCCACCATTTATGGCTGCAATCAACTCCTCTAGGGGAGAGGAGTTGATTCCAGCCGTTTCCCGGCCACCAAGGGATGGATTCAGCCCCCCTCCACTCTACCTGAGCCACACCTTTAATGGTGTTGATGGCCATTGAAGAACCAGCCTCCCCTCTTCCCCATTTGCCATTTAAACACCATCAGGGGGCCAATGGGAATATTTTACAGCGTTTACCTGGAGGAGATGAGCCATACCACTGTGGTGTTGCAGAAGCCAAGCGCCGCCGCCATCGTCAATGGTATCCCGCCGCTCTTCTCGCATCCAGGCCGCCAGGAAGGTCCTCCCCCTCTCCTTAACTCTCGGGTAGATCATAGGACCTCTTAGGCTTAAGATTCGGGCTCAATTGAGCCCGATCAAATCCGGCATTTTCATGGCTTTTGGCATGAAAAGTTTCTTGCTATAGCCGCCGGAAAACGCCTCTCCAGCGGAAGAGCCGCTGCCTGGTGATAGCCCCCACCTCAACGGAGGTGGTGGTGGCGGTGGCCGGCCGGGGAAGGGGCTGGATGGTCGGCGGCAGCCGCTGGAAGTCGGCCCAGGAAGAACGCATCCTGGTCGTCGGCTCAACGAAGAAGATGACCGGATGCCGTTGATCCCTGCGCCAAGATTCGTGCTGCATCAGGGACTAAACTATAGGAAATTATTTATGGAATATTTCATTCTGTCACACACTATACATTAAAGGGTTTTAATTTTTAAAAATATTTAGGTTCTTCTGGTGGAAAAACGTTCACCAGGAAAGTTGTATCCCTCTGAGTCTAGTTTATTTTAAAATTTGTTTGAACCCATTTGGATGTATGTTCTGACCAGGGCACCCAATTTGGTGGGACATACCCTTAGGGCTAGGCAGTCATTAAATTGAGTGCCCACACTTCATCCCTAGCCCAAATCAGTTGAAATTTTGACAGAGAGTCTACCCTAGCTATACCTAGGGCTTGTCCAAAAATGGGAATTTTTGGAGAAAATATTTCTATAGTTTTTGTAAAAAGTTAATAATTATTAAATAAATTAAATAGGTGCGCTAAACACCTCCAAACCCTCCCAAATTTTGGTGAGTGGTCCCTGGGTTCATTTTAGGTATCTGTATAGAGTTTCACCTAATTTGGATATGTTTTGAATAGGTTTTGACCCAACCCTAACTATACCTTAATAAGGGCATTTTGGTCAAAAAGTGCATTTCTGATTTTCAGTGACCAAATCACCTCAACAGAGGCTGAAATTTGGGCCACTGACTTGTTATGGCACTTAGCACCTCCCCATGGAATGTGGGGTAGTGTGGAATTGATTTGCCCTGAGTTCCTAGGCCAAACCCTAAGGAGGGACCTTTTTGCCTTGTGAAGGGCATGAACCCTAAACACCTTGGATGAACATCAAATTTTGCAAGGAGGTTCCTAGGATGTGTAAAACCCTCTGTTAAAAATATTAGCTAATTTTGAAAAGGGTAGGGTCCCCAAAACCCTAACCCTAGCTTAGGACCTAAAACTTGTAGTGTAGGTTTAGGTTAGCTAAACATTTTGAATCTTAACCAAATTTGGGTAGTGAGAGGATTAGGATATTTTGAGCCTCTGATAGTTTACTTGAGGAATTTTGATCAATATTTGTAGCACTTCATTTGTAACCAATAGGATTGCCCTAATTAATAATTTGGATATTGTGGTCTCACTGCCCATTGAAAGGGCATGAAACATTGGCAGAGGTAGTTTTAGGCTATGCTAATCATGTATGAATTTTGATAGAATTTTTGGATAACTAGTTAGTGCATCTACTTCACAAGTGCTTTATTTTGATTACATACTAAATAATCCTTGCAAGAGCCCATTACTTATTGAAAAATCATGAAACTTGCTACTTAGTGTTTCTAGCTCAGTATTATCATGTGAGAATTTTTGTGGAAATATTTGATGGCTAATTAGTATACTTTGTTCATTAACCCATAAACTTGAAAGTTCATAAGAAAATCAAATATAGCCTTATTCTTAAGTGATAAATTATGAAACTTTTTCTAGGGTACTTGTAGGCCATCACAATCATCCCTGAATTTTCTCTGAATTTTTGGAGGCATTATTACTGTAAAAGCTTTTAAATTGACTTTTTATGAGGTAACTTTGAAATTAAATTTAAGGGCCCAAACCTTGCTGAGAAAATTTGAAGACTTAGGCCTTAGAGTTGATTATGCATTTTGTAATTACCATAAATTTATTGGAACATTATCGTGTCTGAAATTGCTACTTCATGTTCAAACTTGGGCTTTTTGGATACTAGAATAAATAAATAAATTATCAGACTAATTAGGAAAAATTATGGGTTTCTGGATTTATGCTTCAAATATCATTTTAGCCCTCTAGTAATTATCATAGTGGTATTGTATGAGTATTTCATGTACTTCCCTTTTTACGGCTCATGTAGCTTAAGTGGTCTGCATATAGCAAAACTGCAGGAAATTATTTTGGATATGAATTAGGGCGTGAGATGGATTTGATGGATTGCTGGAAGGATATGTAGAATGGGTGACATCTATGGAAGATGAGTGAGGAGAGTGGTTTTTGTCTAGGGTTTAGAGGCGTTCGGGTTCGACGAAAGATCATCCTACCCAAGGAGAGTTGGAGTCAAATCACCCTATGATTAGCATATCGGAACATGAGAAAGTGATGGGTAAGGGAATCAACCAATAACAAAAATAAGTACCTTGCGAAAGGGAATGCTGGGCGTAATCCCAACACAGTTCCTAGTGCCCCTTGAGAGCCCTTCACAGGGAATACCGGGGGCAGTCCTGGGTTAACGTAAACTGTTTTTAACAAGCTGAAAAGAGTAACTTAGTAATTAGGGTTGCACCTCTCACAAACACTGATAGCACCGGAAGTTAGCTGGGTGCTTCGGCTCGGATGGTTAAAAGACGGACTTTGGGTCCGGGGAGCTTCAGCTCGATTGTCTGAGACGGACGTGTTGGTCCGGGGAGCTTCGGCTCGGTTCTTGATTACGCTAAATTTGCATGTGCATAAAAGGGAAGGAAAATTAAGGTGGTGGATCTTCGGTATCGGAGGGTCGATGCACCGACGCCAATACGTTGACTCGGCAAGTGTGGTTAGCACTTCGCCAACAGAAGTCCGGTGCGCCAGCCGGCAAGAGCACGCAGGAGTCCGCTTCGTGCACCAAGCGTTGAGGCATACGATAGGTCTGGCCGGTAGTGCTTTACTGGTTTAGAGGTGGGCGAGGCCCAACCCACCGCTTCCGTCTGCCACTACGGAGGTATCCTGGGAGGTTACGGCTCCAGAAAGGGGGAACTAAAGGTCTGTGTGCACAGAGTCGGGTGTGTGCGTTGCACTTGCATGATCCATCATACCCACTTGCATGTCATAGCATAATCGATTCTTTTAACCCTGACACCTAAAGTATAAGTGGAATGGGACGCTTATACCTTAGGACCTGCAAAACGACCCCTTGGTCTATAAGCTTGTGTGGGCAAGTTTATAAATTAAGGTTAATTTTGATATATATAGTTACTGCTGTTTGATAACCGACACCCCAACGTATAAATTGGTATGGGACTTTTTATACGATGGGAGCCTTGCAGAAGACCCTTGGCTTATGTGTTTTCACATAAGTAAAGGTTACTTTTCATAATTCAGCTTATTATCTTTACATGCTATAGAATTTGCTAGTATAGAACCGCTGCCATCTGCTTTTGATGTTCTCCACCTTCAAGTCCTCCCCTTTCTTCCTCTTCGCTGGGTGCCTAGGAGCCGTGGGGGAAGGGGCGGGGGATGATAGGACTTAGTCTTTTAGACTAACGGTTTTCGAACCGCATCATTTAGGGGATCGTGGAGACCAGCATGGAGGAGCAGCCCCAGAGACCGGTGCGCTTGGAGGTTGGGCAGTCTAGCTCCGGAGTTCATACAGCTGGGACCGTGAGTCTCGACCTTGAGTAGTTTTTCTGCTTCCGCATGAGTGATCTTTTTGTAGTGAGGATATGATGTACCGGGCATAAGCCCGTTTTTGCTACTCTGATGTATTATTCTGTGGACACTCCCTTCGTGGAGTTATATTTATTATGACATGTGATTTTCTGTGGACAGTTAGTTTTCATGACTTCTTTATGCTACTTTTCTGTGACCGAATTGGCCGGCAGAATCGGCGCTTTGTGGTGATGACCCTTCAGGGCGTGAAGGAGTCACCGCAAAACGGCGGTTCTGGGCCTAAGACCCCGGTGTCGAGAAGGAAAAAAAGGGGGGGGGGGTCTTACATAAGTGGTATTCTGAACTGGAATGTAGGAAACATGAGAACATGCAAGAAGCCATTGTGCAATACAGAAGAAAGGCAAAGATGGGAAAGCTACCTCCTACTGCCCAGGAGCCTAGCAAGTACTTACCCAAGCCTTATCATTATTTTGAAAGACAAAAGATCAAGGCAGAAGAATTGAAAAAGAAGGATCTGAAAGGCAAGAAGCCTGCTTTTGCTGAAGATGCTGAAGCCCCAGCCCAAGCAAAGATACAATCTGAAAAGGGCATAGTGATCAAGGAGACTGAGAAGCAATAGGAAAGAATTATCTTAAGTTTACTATGTGTAATCACTTGTATTAAAACTTCCTGTAAACTTTTGATAATAAAAATGTTGAAGTTCTTAGAACTATGTGATATGTGTTATATTCTTGTTCTGAGATATTGGTATATACATGTTTTGTTTATTACATGTTTATGAATTTACCCTGTTATATAATCCTGTTTTACATCATACTGTAATTTTGTTATGTATGGTGTATATCATTGACTAAGGGTTATGACTTCTCCAAATAGGGGGAGATTGTTGGGTACATTGGAATGAATGCACCTGATTTGAAGAAGCCTCACCCTACTCAATGATATACATCAAAATGTATTTGATGTGTTTTAAGTTTAGTTGTGCAGGTTAAGTATTTGCAGGGAAAAGCTGAAAAGTTTCTAAGTCCATGTGTCGACACCCAGAAGAAAAGTGTCGACACTTAAGAAGACTTGTGTCGACATCCAGAGAAGCTGTGTCGACACTTGGAGTAATTGTGTCGACACCAGGGATGCAGAGTCGACACTAGAAGGAAAGTGTCGACACATACATGGTGTGTCGACACTCAATGATGAAATGTCCAGTGAAGCAGTGTCGACACTTAGAAGCAGTGTCGACACACAGAGGAACTGTGTCTACATCAGAAAGTGTCGACACTAGGAGGCTGTGTCGACACTCAGCAAATTTCAACAAAGTCTAAGTATAAGTTTCGACATAATAAAGAATGTGTCGACACATAGCAGAAGACTCAATATATGAAGAAAGTGTCGACACTAGGAGGCTGTGTCGACACTCAGCAAAGTTCAACAAATTCTAAGTACAAGTGTCGACAAAAAGGAGATGTGTCGACACTCAGCCAAAGTCTCAACACAAGGAGTTGTGTCGACACAAAGGATCAGTGTCAACACACAGCAGAAGTCTCAACACAAGAAGATGTGTCGACATAATGAAGAATGTGTCGACACACAACAGAAGTCTCAACACATGAAGAAAGTGTCGACACAAGGAGCTGTGTCGACACTCAGCAAATTTCTATGAATACTAAGTACAAGTATCGACACCAAGCAGATGTGTCGACACTCAACAAAAGTATCAACACTGAAGGCATGTGTCGACACCAAGAAGATGTGTCGACACTTAACAAGTTCAACACAAGAAGATGTGTCGACACAAAGGAGTTGTGTCGACACTTACAAGAATTCAACTAAGTACTGAAGAACAAGAAGTTGTGTCGACACACAATATCAGTGTCAACACATATTGAAGAAGCTGTGTCGAGAAGTGAATTCTACAACACAAGGAGTTGTGTCGACACCTTGAAGGCTAGTGTCGACACTTAGTCTACTTGTGTCGACACTTAGTCTACAAGTGTCGACACTTAAAGACAGACTGTCTCGACACTTTCAGAAAGTTACAGATATTTCAAGAAGTGACTGGATGACATGACAGCTGCCATTCCAGCCGGTCTACTGCAACTGTCAGAGTTGTCAGAAAGCCGTTAGAAACTGGATCAGCCGGTCACCATGAAGAAGGCCTATATAAAGGCTTATTCTATCAACAGAAAGAGATGATTGAGATTGAGGAGGATTCACACAAGATCAAGCTATTCATTGAATAATCAATTCAAGTGAAGATCTAAGAAGTTTGAGAGAGAGAGCTCCTTCCAAGAAGATAGTCGTTGGAACCAGGCTGTGAAGAAGGTTTCAGATCAAGGTCTGATTCTTAAGTTGCAGTGATTGAAGATCAGCTGCAGAGAGTATCAACCCTATTGTGTTCTACATTCAAGAAGCTTTGAAGAAAGCCAAGTGTGGTTGATCTCAACAGAGTTCTTCCAAGAACTCATCAAGAACCTGTCAACTCTTCTCTCTATTCAGAGTTGTAGGTATATACATTGTATTCTTAATTTCTTGTAGGATCCTTAGGGATCTGAGTTGTAAGCCTGTAATTATAAAGGCTGAGTGATAGGGCCTGTGTGCCTGAGTGTAGGAGATCTATTTCTCTGAGTGTAGGCCTGTTGTGGCTGAGTGTAGGCCTTGTTGAAGGCTGAGTGTAGGTCTTTGTGAAGACTGAGTTGTAGGGCCTTGGGCCTGAGCTGTATTAACCATTTGGGGTTCTGAGTGTAAGATCTGTGGATCTGAGATATAGTGGAGGAGTTTGGCCAAATCTAGTACACTATTAGATAGGCGAAGGGGGAAAGTGGATGTACCCAAACCTTGGGGAACCACTATAAATCTGTGTGTTCACTGTGTGCATGCTTTATTCTGTGATGCTGTGTATGCTGTAGATAGTTCTGTGAAATCTGTGATATAATCTGCCTAAAAGTTTAAAAACGATTTAGTCACCTATTCACCCCCCTCTAGGTGATTAGGGTACAATTTCTTTCAGGCGCAAGCGCAAGCGTTCCCGCCCACTCATGGGCGGGAACTTCCTCAGGGCGGGAGCTCTTCTAGTCTGAAGCTCGAAGCTAGTCCAATCCTGACCGTTGGTGCCTCCGGGTACTACTCAGCGAATATGGGGTTGTACACAATCCCCGCTCTTTTTGAGCTAGCTCTGCGCTCGAAAAGACACGTCCAACCCATAAATATTCGCTGAGCACGTGTCATCATTAGAGAATCTTTTGGTGGGCCATACTGTGGCTATATATATATGTGCTGATAGACGACCATAAATACGCCCCCGAATCGTCGCTCCTTGTCTGAGTTCTCGCTTCCTTTGGCAATGCGTTCCAAGCGTGTTGACAAACCTCTCCCACAGGACCTTCAATAATGTATCAATGCAGCCCACGCACGAGTCAAGGCTAATTGCGCCTTGGTTGCCCCCTGGCTGGCGAGAAAGTCGTCAGCCGCTAAGCCCTCTCAGCTAAAGAAGAAGAAGAAAGAGAAGAAGAGGGTGAAGGTGGTCCAGCGAGACCTGTCTCACGAGAACAGGGGCTCGCCTACCCCGACCCCAAGCCGTGCGGATGATCCTTCTCCGCTGAAGGTATATCTCTGACTCGCTGATCATTGAAACCACTAGCTATTTACGCAAGAGGATTTGCAGCTAACGCGGTACTTCTCGTAGGAAACGGCCCCTGACGACGTCAGGCCCCCGCAAGAGCCCTTGGACTCATCATCTTGTCCTCCTGAGAATCAACCGCGGGTCTCGGAGGTCGCTCCTCCGGCTGACTCCCCGAGAACTACAAGTATCTTTTCCACTCTATCACTCCTAACTCAGTCTCAGATTGCTGAATTGACTTCCCGCAGCACCAGCTTCCGCCAAACCGGGTCTCGCCACCCGGGAAAACGAAGCAAGGGCCGCTAACCGGCCTGCCCCTGCGACTGATTCCACCCTACCGGTGGGAGGAGTGGCTATCAAATCTTCCGTAGCTCCCCAGGATGCCAGCCATCCCGCGGGAGAGGACAACTCCCCCTGCTTCCGGCCAAGCTGGGATCACCACGCGTAAAATCTTCCCCCCGGGAAAAGGAAAGCCGCTCCACCTCCTCTTTGGAACTAGGGCGGGGGGTGGGGGGCTGGGCCTTCTCGCCCGCCGTCGGCTGGCGATTCTCGCCATATTGCAGGTATGCGGTATGCTTATCATAATTATTGCTTAGCTCTCGCCATGACCGTGTAACTCTTTTGTCAGGGGATCCGGGCTCGCGGTTAGGAGCTGACGCAGAGGATGAAGATGAAGGTGACGACGAAGACAGAGAGGGGGAGGACGGCGAGAGCTCCCCCTTCCCTTCGTCTGATTAGATGGAGGAAATCTTGACCGGTGCCGGGAGCGCTAAAAGGCGGGGAAAGAGGGTTGCCGCCGTCCTATCGAAGCTTTTGTGCGGCGGGAGCGGGCCCATGACTCTACGGCGAGAGAGTTTCACGAATCGTTGGAGAGGAGGCTGGAGGCTCTGGAGAAGGACTACTTCATAGGCGAGACGGATCGGCCAGGTGGGCCTACCGCCGAGTCCTCTCCCGAGAGGTGTATCGCGCGGATCCGAGACCAGTCCCACCGAATCAACGTAGGATGCACCGTCCTATCATCCTATTTCAACCCGCAGGCGCCACCGAGGACTAGGCGGCGAGAGCGAGGACGATGGCAGTGGGAACCTTATTGATTCACAAAGTCTCATCCTTTCTTACCCCCCCCCCCCCCCCCCCCCCCCGGCCTTCCCCGTCCCCAATGTTTCCTGTTATTTTCTTATCAGTCAACTTATAAACTTATTATTATTATTATTTTTATCCGGTTCTCGCTCGGCGAGAGTGACTCCGGCTTCCGCTAGATTCGTTTGTTGCATGTCTTCCTAGAATGCCTGTATTAATCAGTTTTGTCGGTCAGTCGCTGTCAATCTTGGGCGGGAAACCGAGGCGTCGCTGACTTAGGGTGTGACGGCTATACCCCAGCCGCCTTTTTGGGAATAGCCATCATGATTGCGATTTTCTATAAATAGGGGGGGAGGGGGTCCACCCACCGTATTTATTTCTCCGATCCGAAAGCTTTGCTTTTTTCCTCATTGCTTTCGCGGTTTGCCAAGAGCTCCTACTTGCTTCCGCTTCCCTCTCCTGTTCTCGCTTAGCTCTCGCTCTCGCCTCTCTTCTTAAGACCTCGCCCTCAACACCACAAGCACGATGCCGGGAGGAAGCGAGGGACGCTCCAATTGCGCGGAAGCCTTCCAAAAGCATCAGTTCCCCCTTTGTAGCCTAACCATGGAGGAGTTCCAACTGATCCAGTCCCGCTATATTTCCGCCGGCTTCACCGCGCGAAACCCTGGCAACCGCGATAGGGTGAACAGTGCGGGGGAGGGGGAGCTCGCCATTCCCCTTGAGCACTTCGAGGTGGGCTTCCGCCTCCCCCTCTGGCCAGAGATGCGCCAGGCCCTCCGGTACTATGGAGTGGTTCCCGCGCAGCTGAATCCTAACTCGGTCGCTATCCTTGTGGCGTTCATCTGCTACATGCGATCCGAGAGGATCGAGTTCAGCCTCCCCATCTTCCGGAAGCTGTTTACCTTCCGCGCTAATGGAGGGGTGGTCTTCTTCTCGGGGCAGCTCCTCAAGACCACCGGTCTCGCCACTAAGCACCATCACTGGGGCGAGAAGTTCGTTTTCATTTCCCGCGATTTCGGCAACGTTCCTCTCGCGCCCATTCAGTATGAGGACGCCGCCTACAAGCCGCCCTCCATGGGCTCGCGCGAGAGCGCCCTCCTTGAATTCTTCGGAACCACGGATTTTGACGTCTAGTTCCTCCGACGGGGAGTCGATTCGCTCCTCCTGTTCCCCCGGGCGAAGGTATGGTCTCGCCTTTGACTCGCTATTCCCCCCCTTTTTTAAGATTTAGTGCTGAGGGCTGTCGCCTCTGCAGGAGAGCGCGAGATCCCCCTGCGCCAACCCTTTGATGAGGCTCATGCTGCCGAGAGCCAAGCTGCGAGAGATCCGCTGGCTCTCGCGAAGTCCGCAGCTCAAGCTTGCCGGGATGAGCCGGCCCCGCTTCCTTCGACCGGCGCCGGGAAGCAGAAGCCCGGTGTCCCTTTGCCCCAAGCGCTCAAGAGACCCAAAACAACCGCTGCCGACAAGGGTAAAGCCGTAACGGTTCCGCCCTCCCGACCTCCTGCTCCAGGCCGTTCTTTGAAGAGATCTTGCAGGCTGCCAGCGAGATTGCTGTTGCCAGGAGTGGCGCCGAGGCACCTGCCGAGAACCCCCCCGCCCCCGGTGGGGCAGATGGTGAGGGAGCCACCGCCGAGACCTCCGCTCAGTCTCCGCCTCGAGAGGTGCCGCGGGGTCATCAAAATTTTGGTCTTGGCATGAAGTGCCTTGATGCGAAAAATAAACCGCTGCTTCAGTGGGACCCTGATACCAACAGGGTCTCGATATCGTCTCTTCTACCCAGATGGGCAGAGTGAGAGGAAGTCACCAGCGAGGCCTTCTCCTTGGGCTACGGCCTTTACAGCCGGGAGAACGCCAGCATCTATGATAAAATGACCACCCGGCTCCTGGCCTACGACTCCACCCGGGCCCTGATGCGCGGGATCGAGCTTGCGCATATGTGCGCGCGTCAAATTATCACTATCGACCACAACTTCCAAGACATGTTCAAGGCAAGGGAGGAGGCGGTGGCTCAGGCGGCTGCCCTGAAGAAAGAGCTGGCAAATGCTATGCAATTGCTGTCCTCGCGCCCGGCGGAAGAGGTAAGCGAGACCTTTCACGGCATTTGCTCTCGCCACTGTAGATTTCAACCTTTTTCCTCTCATACTAACCTCTCGTTACGCAAGACTCCACTCAGGCCATGGCGCTTCGCGCGGAGCTAGCCCAGACGTGATACGAGAACGTCCTGCTGAGGGACCAGCTCCGACACAAGGAAGCGACTGCGGTCCCTCCTCCTCCTCTGCTGGACGAAAGGTTGAGGAGCCGCCACTACTTAGAATACGACATCGACAAGCTCCTTCAGGCCAAAGCTCAAGTGACAGTCAAGCTGACCCTAGAGACGCTGCGAGACGTAGGCTGCTTGGACGGGAGAGGCAAGTCCGTCACCGCTCGCCAGCTCGTCCCTTGGCTCTTCGAGCCCGTCCCGAAGCCCCCAGGCGCGCCCGATTCCCCGCCTTCGGATGTCCCGAAATCCCCTGCCGCGGGTGGCGAGACATCTGGGGAGGGCTCAGGCGAGAGCTCTCGCGGGTGTTCAAGTGAGAGCTCGGAGGGGTACAGCGCGTCTCCCTGAAGGGCCCCCCTTTCTTTTCTCTTTTGGTTGTAAAAAGCGAGATGCTCCAAACTTAATTGTATTTTGAATAAATGATCGTAAATACTACAAGTGTTTCAATTTTCTTTTGTGTTGTAAATATGTTACAAGTGTTTTGAGTAGATACGTCTGTAGAGGCCGAATGCCTCTCAAGTATGCTTCCGCCGAGGCCCTTAGCTCCTCTAGGGTTGTCTCCATTAGCGATGGATAGACGGGATCCTGTCGAGGAAACCCAGGGTTAGGTCGTCCCGTTTCTGCGTTCTACCGAGAACTGTCTGCCGGGAGCATCATCCATAGGCCTTTTAAGGGGAGACCGTCTCTCTTTACCTTGCGCGAACTAGCTGATCCATCCGCCCAGCACTTCCCACTGTCTGACCAAGGATCCTTTGTCAGGAGCCTTCCCGTCGAGAACTTCCTTTGGCAAGATCTCCTTGGCGAAGACCTCCCCGCTGAGACCTCCTCTAGCTGAGACCTCTCCTTGCCGAGACCTCTCCTGCCTGAAGGGATCCTACCTCTTTCCATTCCGTGTTCCAGGTGCGTTTCTTGCCCTGCTCAGAACATCCGAGTCAAAGTGTCTCCTAGGATCAAAAACTTCCCTCCCACAGGCGAGCCTTCGGGCCTGCCAGCTAACGAGAGCCTGCGCAGCAGGTCTACCTGGGACCGAGCCTAGCTCGGGGTGCCGATGAAGTTTCCACAAACCAGACCTATCACCCACAGGCGAGCCTTCGGACCTGCCAGCTAGATGAGAGCTTGCGCAGCGGGTCTACCTGGGGCCGAGACTAGCTCGGTGTGCCGATGAAGTTTCCACAAACCAGACCTATCCCCCACAGTCGAGACTTCGGACCTGCCAGCTAGATGAGAGCCTATGCAGCGGGTCTACCTGGGGCCGAGCATAGCTCAGGGTGTCGATGAAGTTTCCACAAACCAGACCTATCCCCCACAGGCGAGCCTTCGGACCTTCCAGCTAGATGAGAGCCTGCGCAGCGGGTCTACCTGGGGCCGAGCCTAGCTCGGGGTGCCGATAAAGTTTCCACAAACCAGACCTATGCCCCCCAGGCGAGCCTTCGGACCTGCCAGCTAGATGAGAGCCTGCGCAGCGGGTCTACCTGGGGCCGAGCCTAGATCGGGGTGCCGATGAAGTTTCCACAAACTAGACCTATCCCCCACAGGCGAGCCTTCCGAACTGTCAGCTTGATGAGAGCCTGCGCAATGGGTCTACCTGGGGCCGAGCCAAGCTCGGGGTGCCGATGAAGTTTCCACAAACCAGACCTATCCCCCACAGGCGAGCCTTCAGACCTGCCAGCTAGATGAGAGCCTGCGCAGCGGGTATACCTGGGGCCGAGCCGAGCTCGGGGTGTCGATGAAGTTTCCACAAACCAGACCTATCCCCCACAGGCAAGCCTTCGGACCTGCCAGCTAGATGAGAGCCTGCACAGCGGGTCTACCTAGGGCCGAGCCTAGCTCGGTGTGCCGATAAAGTTTCCACAAACCAGACCTATCCCCCACAGGCGAGCCTTCAGAACTGCCAGCTAGATGAGAGCCTGCGCAGCGGGTCTACCTGGGGCCGAGCCTAGCTCGGGGTGCCGATGAAGTTTCCACAAACCAGACCTATCCCCCACAGGAGAGCCTTCGGACCTGCCACCTAGATGAGAGCCTGCGCAGCGGGTCTACCTGGGGCCGAGCTTAGCTCGGGGTGCCGACGAATTTCCATAAACTAGACCTATCCCCCACAGGCGAGCCTTCGGACCTGCCAGCTAGATGAGTGCCTGCGCAACGGGTCTACCTGGGGCCGAGCCTAGCTCGGGGTGCCGATGAAGTTTCCACAGACCAGACCTATCCTCCACAGGCGAGCCTTCGGACCTGCCAGCTAGATGAGAGCCTGCGCAGCGGGTCTATATGGGGCCGACCCTAGCTCGGGGTGCCGATGAAGTTTCCACAAACCAGACCTATCCCCCACAGGCGAGCCTTCGGATATGCCAGCTTGATGAGAGCTTGAGAAGCGGGTCTACCTGGGGCCGAGCCTAGCTCGGGGTGCCGATGAAGTTTCCATAAACCAGACCTATCCCTCCACAGGCGAGCCTTCAGACCTACCAGCTAGATGAGAGCCTGTGCAGCGGGTCTACCTGGGGTCGAGCCGAGCTCGCGGTGTCGATGAAATTCCCACAAACCAGACCTATCCCCCACAGGCGAGCCTTCGGACCTGCCAGCTAGATGAGAGCCTGCGCAGCGGGTATACCAGGGGCCGAGCCTAGCTCGGGGTGCCGATGAAGTTTCCACAAACCAGACCTATCCCACATAGGCGAGCCTTCAGACCTGCCAGCTAGATGATAGCCTGCACAGCGGGTCTACCTGGGGCCGAGCCGAGCTCGGGGTGTCGATGAAGTTTCCATAAACCAGACCTATCCCCCACAGACGAGACTTCGTACCTACCAGCTAGATGAGAGCCTGCGCAGCGGGTCTACCTGGGGCCGAGCCGAGCTCGGGGTGTCGATGAAGTTCCCACAAACCAGACCTATCCCCCATAGGCGAGCCTTCGGACCAGCCAGCTAGATGAGAGCCTGCAAAGCGGGTCTACCTGGGGCCGAGCCTAGCTCGGGGTGCCGATGAAGTTTCCACAAACCAGACCTATCCCCCACAGGCGAGCCTTCGGACCTGCCAGCTAGATGAGAGCCTGCGCAGCGGGTCTACCTGAGGCCGAGCCGAGCTCGGGGTGTCGATGAAGTTTCCATAAACCAGACCTATCCCCCACAGGCGAGCCTTCGGACCTGCCAGCTAGATGAGATCCTGCGCAGCGGGTCTACCTGGGGCCGAGCCTAGTTCGGGGTGCCGATGAAGTTTCCACAAACCAGACCTATCCCCCATAAGCGATCCTTCGGACCTGCCAGCTAGATGAGAGCCTGCTCAGCGGGTCTACCTGGGGCCGAGCCGAGCTCGGGGTATCGATGAAGTTTCCACAAACCAGACCTATTCCCCACAGGCGAGCCTTCAGACCTGCCAGCTAGATGAGAGCCTACGCAGCGGGTCTACCTAGGGCCGAGCCTAGCTCGGGGTGCCGATGAAGTTTCCACAAACCAGACCTATCCCCCACAGGCAAGCCTTCGGACCTGCCAACTAGATGAGAGCCTGCGCAGCGGGTCTACCTGGGGCCGTGCCTAGCTCGGGGTGCCGATGAAGTTTCCACAAACCAGACCTATCCCCCACAGGCGAACCTTCGGACCTGCCAGCTAGATGAGAGCCTGCGCAGCGGGTCTACCTGGGGCCGAGCCTAGCTCGGGGTGCCGATGTAGTTTCCACAAACCAGACCTATCCCCCACAAGCGAGCCTTCGGACCAGCCAGCTAGATGAGAGCCTGCGCAGCGGGTCTACGTGGGGCCGAGCCTAGCTCGGGGTGCTGGTGAAGTTTCCACAAACCAGACATATCCCCCACAGGCGAGCCTTCGGACCTGCCAGCTAGATGAGAGCCTGTACAGCGGGTCTACCTGGGGCCGAGCCTAGCTCGGGGTGCCGATAAAGTTTCCACAAACCAGACCTATCCCCCACAGGCGAGCCTTCGGACCTGCCAGCTAGATGAGAGCCTGCGCAGCGGGTCTACCATGGGCCGAGCCGAGCTCGGGGTGTCGATGAAGTTTCCACAAACCAGACCTATCCCCCACATGCGAGCCTTCGGACCTGCCAGCTAGATGAGAGCCTACGCAGCGGGTCTACCTAGGGCCAAGCCTAGCTCGGGGTGCCGATGAAGTTTACACAAACCAGACCTATCCACCAAAGGCGAGCCTTCGGACCTGCCAGCTAGATGAGAGTTTGCGAAGCGGGTCTACCTGGGGCCGAGCCTAGCTCGGGGTGCCGATGAAGTTTCCACAAACCAGACCTATCCCCAACAGGCGAGCCTTCAGATCTGCCAGCTAGATGAGGGCCTGCGCAACGGGTCTACCTGGGGTCGAGCCTAGCTCGGGGTGCCGATGAAGTTTCCACAAACCAGACCTATCCCCCACAGGCAAGCCTTCGGACCTGCCAGCTAGATGAGAGCCTGCACAGCGGGTCTACCTGGGGCCGAGCCTAGCTCGGTGTGCCGATGAAGTTTCCACAAACCAGACCTATCCCCCACAGGCGAGCCTTCAGACCTGCCAGCTAGATGAGAGCCTGCGCAGCGGGTCTACCTGGGGCCGAGCCTAGCTCGAGGTGCCGATGAAGTTTCCACAAACCAGACCTATCCCCCACAGGCGAGCCTTTGGACCTGCCAGCTAGATGAGAGCCTGCGCAGCGGGTCTACCTGGGGCCGAGCCGAGCTCGGGGTGTCGATGAAGTTTCCACAAACCATACCTATCCCCCACAGTCGAGCCTTCGGACCTGCCAGCAAGATGAGAGCCTGCATAGCGGGTCTACTTGGGGCCGAGACGAGCTCGGGGTGTCTATGAAGTTTTCACAAACCAGACCTATCCCCCACAGGCGAGTCTTCGGACCTGCCAGCTAGATGAGAGCCTGCGCAGCGGGTCTACCTAGGGCCGAGCCTAGCTCGGGGTGCCGATGAAGTTTCCACAAACCAGACCTATCCCCCACAGGCGAGCCTTCAGACCTGCCAGCTAGATGAGAGCCTGCGCAGCAGGTCTACCTGGGGCCGAGCCGAGCTCGGGGTGTCGATGAAGTTTCCAAAAACCAGACCTATCCCCCACAGGCAAGCCTTCAGACCTGCCAGCTAGATGAGAGCCTGCGCACCGGGTCTACCTGGGGCCGAGCCTAGCTCGGGGTGTTGCAAAACACATAATTATATCCTATCATAAAAATTTCGCAATAGGCAAGAGAAAAACAAGTCAATTGATGTCGTATCACAAGCTTGATTTTGGATACATAATTACACCTTCCCCATCTCACGGGTAGAAGCGTTTTAGGTCATCGCCTCTCCAGGTGTGGCATAAGGCCCTCCCCTCCACGTCCTGGAGGTAGTAACCTCCTGTTCCAAGGACTTCCTTCACTATGTAAGGCCCATCCTAGTTCAGGTTGAGCTTGCCCACGGGGGCCGACCTTCCTGCTGCGTCAACCTTTTTCAGCACCAGATCTTCTTCGACAAACTGCTTGACCCTGACATGCTTATCGAAATACTTGGCCATCCGCCGCTTGATCTCTTCTTTCCTGATGGCTGCCACGTCCCACAGCTCTTCCACCACGTCTAGCGAGAGGCGTAACCCCTCCTCGTTCTCCAACCTCCACGTCTCGTCTTCTTCGCCTGCGGCTGCGACCCGCGGGGACCGAACCTCGAACTCCACTGGTAGGACCACCTCACACCTGTGAGAAAGCTTGAAGGGGGTCTCACCGGTGGCCGTGTTTGGAGTCGTTCGCAAGGCCCATAGGATCGAGGGAAGCTGCTCCACCCAATTTCACTTTAAGTTTTCCACTTTCTTCTTGAGCAGGTTCACAATAATCTTGTTTGCCGCTTCCACCTGGCCGTTGTTCCGGGGTTGGTGGACAGAGGCAAATCTGAGATCTATCCCCAGTTGGGTGCAGAAGCTGATGAACACTTCACTAACAAACTGGGGACCGTTATCTGTCACTATCGCTTTAGGTAGCCCGTGTCTGCATATGATCTCCCCCTAGACGAAGTTCCTTATGACTTGCGAGGTGACTTTGACCAAGGCCTTAACCTCCAGCCACTTTGAGAAGTAATCGACCATGACCAGGAGGAAGCTCCTCTACCTACTAGCCGGAGGAAAAGGCCCAACTAAATCCATCCCCCAGATAGCGAACGACCACGGTGCTGCGATGCTTCGGAGCCTTTGAGCTGCCAAGAGCTGGAGGGGGGCGCAGAGTTGGCATTTTTGACACCTCCTTGCAAACTCTGCGGTATCCTTCCTTAGGGTGGGCCAGAAGTACCCCTGCCTGACCACCCTTGCCTCCAACATCCTACCTCCAGAATGACTACCGCACTCACCCTAGTGTACCTCTCCTAAGATCCTTGGGACCACTTCTTTGGTTACACATCTTGCCAGGAGCCCTGACAACATCTTACAATGCAACCCCCTTCTATCATCAGGTAATGAGCTGCCTTACACCTGAAGCTCTTTGCAACCTTAACCTCCTCCGTCAGCCTGCCTATAGTTAGGAAGGTTACCAACGGGTCCACCCACGAGGATCGCCGACCTACCTCCATCAACTCCCCTTCCTCAATTGTTGGCCGAAAAAGTTCAGTCAGGGTCCCTCGTCCCCGAGGTCCAAACTTCGCCAATCGATCGGCGGCCGCGCTCTCCTCCCTAGGGACATGCTGGATTGAGAATGACCGGAACCCACCGATGATCGCCCTTACCTTGGATAGGTATTTTCTGAGGGTAGGCTCCCGATCTTCAAACTCTCCTCGGATTTGCAACGCTACTACCATCAAGTCAGTGAAGGCCTCCACGTCCTGGATCTCAAGCTCCTTTGACAAGCGAAGGCCGACGATCACAGCCTCATACTCTGCTTAGTTGTTGGTCACCGGAAAGTGGTAAGACATCGCCTGCTCTATCGTGACTCCTTGGGGGATTATCAACACCACTCCTTCCCCGAGGGAATGTTTTCCCGAGGCCCCATCAACCATCATCTTCCATGCTTCCTGTGGATGCTGCTCCCCCTCCTTGACTTCGACAACATAGTCCGCCAGAAAATCCGCCACCGCTTGCGCCTTAATGGAGAGTCTCGGAACAAAAGAGATGTCAAACTCGCTTAGTTCAATGTACCACTTGGCAAGTCTTCTCGAGTGCTCTACCCCTTCAAATATCTTGCGAAGAGAATGGTCGGTCACCACCCTAATCGAGTGTGCTTGAAAATACGGCCAGAGTTTCCTTGCCAAGACGACCAAAGCGTAAGCCAACTTTTCAAGGATGGGGTAGCGGAGCTCTGCCTTCTTCAAGATCCGGCTGACGTATTAGATTGGCAGTTGCTTCTTTCCTTCTTCCCTTACTAGGACGGAACTCACCGCCTCAGCTCCTACCCCAAGGTACAAGGCCAGGTCCTTCCCTTATTTTGGGCTCTGAAGCAGAGGAGCCTGAGAGAGCTGTATATTCAGCCCTTAGAAGGCTTATTCGCACTCGGCGGTCCACTCAAACCTTTGGTTCCCTCGCAGCACCTTGAAAAATGAAGAACACTTGTCTCCTGACCTGGAGAGGAACCTGCTCAGCCCAGCCAGTTTGCCTGTCAAGCGCTGGACCTCCATGACATCGCGAGGTGATTCCAAATCCAGGATGGCCTTTACCTTGTTCGGGTTGGGTTCCACCCCTGCCGGAGTCAAGATATGCCCAAGGAACTTCCCGCGGCTGGCCCCGAAGACACACTTCAAGGGGTTCAGCCTCATCTTGAATTTCCGCAGCGTGGCGAACGTCTCTTCTAGATCCTGCAGGTGCGAATCCACACACTTGCTCTTAATCATTAGGTCGTCGACATAGACCTCCAAGTTTCTCCCCCTTTAATCTCGGAAGACCCAATCCATCATGCGTTGGTATGTAGCCCTTGCGTTCTTCAACCCAAAGGGCATCATTTTATAACTGAAGCATCCCTCCCTCGTGATGAAGGAAACATCCTTGACATCGGGAGGGTGCATCCAGATTTGGTGATAACCTGAAAAAGCATCCAAAAAGCTCATAATATAAAAACCGACGGCTGAATCAACCAACTCATCGATCCGAGGCAGGGGGTAGATATCCTTAGGGCATGATTTGTTTAACAAAGAGAAATCGATACACATTCGCCATTTCCCACCCCCTTTCTTAACCATTACCACATTGGAGATCCAGCTTGGATACTGGATCTCTGAGATGAAGCCGGCCTCCAGGAGCTTCTTGACCTCTTCGCGGATGGGTTCCTCCAGCTTGGTGGCGATGACCCTCATCTTTTGGCATATGGGACGAGTGCGGGGGTCCAGGTTCAGGCGGTGGCAGGCCATGTCCGCGTCGATGCCCGACATGTCTGCCGTTCTCCAAGCGAAGATGTCGATGTTGCTTTGAATGCAGGCCCGCACTCGCTCCCAGTCCTCGGGACTCAAGCCTCCGCTGACCTGTACCCTCTGCTCCTGCCCTGCGCTGGTGAAGATCTCCATCTCCACTACTTCCTCGGCCGGCTCCAGCCGCGACTCCTCCCAGCCGACCCTTGCTTCTTCTTCCAGCTCCAACTCCTCCCTTCCTACTTCCTCCTCAATCTCCATCGCCTCCTCCGGCCCCTCCTGCTGCTGCTGGACTTCCATGCACCTCTGGGCCTCTTTCTCCACTCCTCCTGCTACTTGCTCTTCTACCTCCATCGCCTACTACGGGCTCTCCCGCTGCTGCTCGAACTCCACTCCCCTCTGGGCCACTCTCTCAGCTTTCTCCTGATCCTCCGCAGTCTCCTTCCTTGCCTCCTGTTGAAGTTGGTGACCGGGCGGTCTGGCGGTTTGTCTTGGCGGGTTGAAGACCGCGCGGTCTGGCGGTTTGTCTCAGCCGGCTTGGAGACCGGGCGGTCTGGCGGTCTACCCTGGCAGTCTCTCTTCCTCTCTGGTGGTAGCCGTGCGGTTAGCCCTGCTGTCTAACCGCGCGGCTTGTGCGGTTTGTTTTGTATAGTCCGCTTAGTCCTGTAAATTTTTAGTCCCACATCTCTTATTTGTATTCTCTCATCTCTCCTCCATTCTATATAAAGGAGGGCATACCTTTGTAATAGATACCTTTTTCGGATAATAAAATTTCAGTTAAAACCATTTCGGTTTGTTTTCTGTTCGGTTTCTACATGGTATCAGAGGACACGGTCGTTTTCTCCTGATTGTGTGCGCTCTCTGATTCTCACGGCTTGTTTTCTGCTCTCCGCGACCTGTCTTGCGGCTTGCACTCTCCTCTGTCCGCCGCCCTGTTCGCGCGGCTTGTTTCTGTCCGCTGCCCTGTTCGCGCAGCTTGCTTCTCTTTGGTTCTCTTCTCCTGCTGCTATTCGTCGCCTCGACCTGTCTCGTTGTCGCCGCGCTTTTCTTGTTGTTGCCTTCTACCCGCTCCTGCTTGCTAGTCGCGCCGGCCTCATCTTTTGCCGTGCGACCTGTTCTCCTCTGTTTGCCCAACTTTTTCAAGCCGTGCGACTTCTTTCCCTCTGCTTTGCTCTTCTTCTTGGTAGCGGCCTTCCTAGCCGCACGACCTGTTTTCTGTTCGCCTGGCTTGGTGCTCTTTTCTCTTCTCGCGGCTTGTTCTTATCGTCGCGGCTTGCTCCTCTCTTGCTTCCATGGCTTTCCCCTCCTCCAGCCTGTCCGCCTCCGTGGTCACCTCTTCTGGTAGTGCTCATGTTGTTACTCGCAGAAGATGGCTAATCGACTCTGGTGCAAACCAATCATATGACAGGCAATCCTCAATGTTTTTCTCTTCTTGACACACATGCTCAGTTGCCCCCGGTCATTGTTGCTGATGGATCTCCCTCCCCGGTCCATGGGACGGGCATAGTTCAAGTCACTCCATCTCTCTGCCTGGCTGATACCCTCTATGTGCCCAAGTTTCTGTGCAATTTATTATCGGTTACTTCTTTATGCAAGCAACTACGGTGTTCTGTCATATTCACCCCTAGCTCTTGTGCTTTTCAGGATCCGGACTCCCAACGGACGATTGCTACCGGGACTGAGAGTGGTGGCCTCTACTTCCTCGACAACGTTTCTGCTCTATCCGCCTTCTCCTCCTCCTTACAGATCTTCTTCAATGGCATCTTCGCTTGGACATGCTCCTCCCGAATTCTACGACAGCTCCTGCCGCCACCTCCCTCCTCATCATCCTCCTCTAAACTGTGATGCATGTCAACTTGGCAAACATCACCGCTCATCCTTCCCCCAACGCAAAGTCGGGGCTCTTCCCGTCCGTTCGACCTCGTTCACTCTGACATATGGGGTCCCGCTCTAACCTCACCATCGGTCGGGGTAGTTCCTATTTTGTCACCTTCATTGATGATTTCTCTCGATGTACGTGGGTATATCTTCTCAAAGATCGCTCCGAGCTGTTCTCTGTTTGGACCTCCTTTTATTCTATGGTTAAGACTCAGTTTGATACGTCTATTAAACTCCTTTGTTCTGACAATGCTAAGGAGTATCTTAGCCACGACTTCTCCTCCTTTTGTATTCACCATGGTGTTATTCGTCAAACAAGTTGTGTCTACACCTCACAACAAAATGGGGTGGCGGAACGCAAAAACCGTCACCTCCTTGATGTCGCTCGCACTATGATGACTCAAATGCATGTTCCTCGCTCCTATTGGGGCTATGTTGTCCTCCTCTCCTGCTATCTCATCAATCGCCTTCCCTCCACAGTTCTCCACGGTGCTACCCCTTCTCCATTCTTTATCCGGACACGGATCCCTTTCCTCTTCCTCTGCATATCTTTGGGTGCACCGCTTTTGTGCACTCTCCGCTGCCACCCGTGATAAACTCTCACCACGTACACCAAATGTGTCTTTCTGGGCTACTCTCCCACTCAGAAAGGATATTGCTGCTTTGGCCCTGTTACCGCAAGCAATTTGTCTCTGCGGATGTCACCTTCTTTGCCAATGCCTCTTACTTCTCTCCCGCTTCCTCTTCTACTCCTCCTGATCCTACTTATCATACCAACCCATCCATTCCCTCTGCTCCCACTGATGTTCCGCCCTCTCCACGCACTCCACCGTCTTCCCCATCCTCATCATCTCCACCCTCTACTCTGCTTTCTCCCTCCACTCCGCTGCCATCTCTCTCTACTCCCGGGCCAGCTCTCTCCACCACGGATACTCCGGATACTGAGGCACCTGCTGACCTGGATCTCCCGATTTCTCTTCGCAAAGGGGTTCGGGCCTGTACCCAACACCCGCTTGCTGCAGTTGTTTCCTACGATCGTCTTACCCCTGCTCGCAGAGCTTTTGCACTGGCTATCTCGGCCACTGCCACCCCCCGTTCCTACCAGGAGGCCCTTACTATTCCTCATTGGAAAGTTGCCATGGATGAGGAGATTGCTACTCTCACTGCACGGGGTACCTGGACCCTTGTTCCTCCTCCTTTCGACACAGATGTTGTTGGTTGTCGCTGGGTCTTCGTGGTGAAGTTTCTCACGGATGGCAGTGTGGATCGTTATAAGGCTCGCCTGGTTGCCAAGGGTTTTACCCAAACTTATGGGATTGATTACTTTGACACTTTCTCTCCCGTGGCTCGTCTCAGCACTATTCGGGTTCTTCTCTCTGTGGCTGTCAACAGGGATTGGCCCATCTCGCAGCTAGATGTTAAGAATGCCTTCCTCTATGGTGATCTGCAGGAGGATGTTTACATGGAGCAACCTCCTGGGTATGTTGCTCAGGGGGAGACACGGGTATGCCGGCTAAAGAAGGCTATCTATGGCCTCAAGCAGAGTCCTCGTGCCTGGTTTGACAAGTTCAGTGGCATTGTTGCGGCCATTGGTTTTACAAGAAGCTCAGCAGATCACTCCTTGTTTGTTCGGAAAACCGCCTCTGGTCTTGTTGTTCTTGCGGTTTTATGTTGATGACATTCTTCTTACTGGCGATGACCAGGATGGGGTATTGATGACCAAGAAACACCTTCGTCAACATCTGGTCACAAAGGATATGGGCTCCCCGAAATACTTTTTGGGGATTGAAATCTCTAGAAAGCCCAACTCCATGGTCCTTTAACAACGGAAGTATGCTCTTGATCTTTTAAAGGAGGCAGGACTGACTGGTGCTAAACCTGCACGTTGTCCTATGGCTGTTGGAGAAGACAAAACTTGGACAGATGACTCACCTCTTCTCTCCGATCTTACGAGATACCGACGTCTGGCGGGCAAGCTCATATATCTCACGGTAACCAGACCCGACATCTCTTATGCTGTTGGTAAGGTGAGCCAGTTCATGCAAGCTCCGAGGGAGTGTCATCTACAATCTGCTCTGAGGATATTAGAGTATATTAAAGCTGCTCCAGGGAAAGGACTCCTATTTCAGAAAAAATGGTCACCTTGGGTTGAAGCGTACTCTGATTCAAGCTATGCGGATGACAAAGGGGACCGCAAATCGACTTCAGGTTTCTGCACATTTGTTGGAGGCAATCTTGTGAGTTGGAAGAGCAAGAAACAGTCTGTCGTTTCCAGGTCTAGTGCAGAGGCGGAATATCGCAGCATGGAATCGACTACATGTGAGTTGAAGTGGTTGCGGGCTCTCATGCTTGACGTAGGAGAGGTTTACAACTATCCTCTTCCTATGTTCTGTGACAATAAGGCCGCGATACACATTTCCAAAAATCCGGTCTTTCATGAGAGAACAAAACACATAGAAGTCGACTGTCATTTTATTCGGGAAGAAATATTGAAGAAACAGATCTGCACTCCATTTGTCACTTCCGACAACGAGTTGGCAGATGTCTTCACCAAGCCGGTGTCTGCTTCCTTTTTCCACATCTGCGACAAGCTGGGCATGATCGATATATATGCTCCAGCTTGAGGGGGAGTGTTGAAGTTGGTGACCGGGCGGTCTGGCGGTTTGTCTTGGCGGGTTGAAGACCGCGCGGTCTGGCGGTTTGTCTCAGCCAGCTTGGAGACCGGGCGGTCTGGCGGTCTACCCTGGCAGTCTCTCTTCCTCTCTGGTGGTAGCCGTGCGGTTAGCCCTGCTGTCTAACCGCGCGGCTTGTGCGGTTTGTTTTGTATAGTCCGCTTAGTCCTGTAAATTTTTAGTCCCACATCTCTTATTTGTATTCTCTCATCTCTCCTCCATTCTATATAAAGGAGGGCATACCTTTGTAATAGATACCTTTTTCGGATAATAAAATTTCAGTTAAAACCATTTTGGTTTGTTTTCTGTTCGGTTTCTACACCTCCTCTTGGCTCATCCCCTCTTCCTCGACAACCTCCTCCTACTCCACCATCTCCCTCTCTAGCTCTTCTGCCTCGGCCATCCAGGACATAGTGTTGACCACCGTCACATAGCATTGCCTTGCCACCTTCGGATCCGCCCTGATCCTAACCTGCACCCCTCCGTTATTGAACTTAAGACATTAGTGGAAAGAGGAGGGGACGCAGCGAAAGGCACTGATGATAGGACGTCCAAAGATGGCGTTGTAACTGCTCGGAGCTTCCACTATCACGAACCTGCAGTTCCGTGACACGCCTCCCAACTTCACATGCATCCCTACCCCTCCTTCTACTTCCTTCCTCTCTCTAGAGAGTCCAAACAGCGGTCCATCCGAAGACAAGATCCTTTTCCCATCAACCCCCATCTCATCAAAGGCCTTCTTGAAGATAACATTTACTGAGCTCCCGTTGTCCACCAGTATCCTCGAGACCGTGAAATTCTCCACCACCGCCTGGATCACCAGGGCGTCACAGAATGGATCTTCATAGTCCGGCATGTCTGCTGACGAGAAGGTGATCTTTTCTTCCAGTGGGGGAGCCTGGGAGGTAGAGGCGACCCCCCTACGGTACATGGTTTGAAGGCTCCCCTTGCGGGTTGCCTCGATCCCCACTTCTCCGTGGATCACCCCGATTCCTCCCCGAATTCCCACATCTACCCGGTCTTCACATCTATCCTCCATCTCCCCCTGTTGTACTTCCATGATCCTAACCGGCGGATCCTGTCTCCCTGCTCCTCTTACTTCTCTCATCTCTAAGAACTCAGGGTAGGTGGCCATCGCGTGACCCTCCTCCTGGTGGAAGTCACAAAAGAGCAACGCCGCCCTACCCCTTCTTCCTTCTCCTCCTCCTCTTCTCCCAGCTCCTCGAACTCCTCTCCTTGCTCCTCTTCCTGTGCCCACCTCCATGGACTCTTGAGGCGGTGGGATGTGACCCCTTGGACCCTGCCTCCACGCTAGTTGGTCGAACCTCCGGGGTTCTCGTAAGTTATCTCTTCCCGAGTAGCCTCCTCCTTGGCCCTAGGGGCGACCCTCATGGGGCCTCCAACCCAACCGGTTGTTCGGCTCCCGGGCCCCCCATCTCTGCTGCTGCCCATGGCCTCAAGGTTCTTCCCTCCTTCTTTCTTCTCTTTTCTCCCTCTGCTCTCTCGGCTCCTTCTACCTTCCTGCTGCAGGCTCCTTCACATCATCTTCCGCCAGCCTGGCCAACTTCCTGACGAACGCTGGATTTGCCCTCTCGAAGTCTATCTATTTCGCCGCCCTCTCCATGAGCTCTTCAAAGGAGCGGGGGGTGGGGGGCACTCTCTTCAACTCCATACTGAAGAATCCTTGGCCTCAGCCCCAGGGTGAAGGCGAGCATCAGCGCGTACCCTGGGACCTCCTGGACCAGGAGGATCTCTTCCTAAAATCGATCAACGTAGTGACCCAGTGTCTCGTCCTGATTCTTCCTCACTGCAAACAAGCACTCTGCCTCCTTCTTCTGCTTCTTAGACGTTGAGAACCTCAACAGAAACCCTCGGCGCAGATCTTCAAAGCTGTATATCGAGCTCGCCGGCAACTGGGGGAAACTAGTCCCGGGCCTTCTCCTTCAATGTGATGGCGAACCACTGACACTTGAAGACATCTGTCATCTGCCATATCGAAACCACATCTTCGTACCACTGCACATGCTATACGATGTCATCTTTCCCTGAGTAATAGGACATGTCCGGCTCCCGGAACCCCTCCGGTACCGGAGTTGAGATAATGAGCTCGTTGAAAGGGCTCTCGCCTCCTGCCTAGGGAAAGGGCATGTCCCGCAGCCTCGGCTGGCTGGCTCGATCCGCGAGACCGTACCCAGGGAAGAGCTCTCGCACAGCCACCTCCCTCTCGCCCAAATCTTCCAGAGTCTCCTTGCCTGGGCGCTGGCCTGGGAAGAGCTCCCGCGCGACCACTCCCTCTTGCCAGCCTCCGTCAGGACCTCCTTCCCTGGGCGCTATCCAGGGGCATTCTCACCCAAGAGCGGGACCTCCTCTATCAGAACCTGAGGTGTGGCCCACTCGCTTCTAGCCGAGAAGGCCAAGCTGATGGTCTGCAGGACTTCTCGCCTGAAGTCCTCCAACATCTTCCTCGTCGCCTCCTTCCCGGGTGGGGCAGCCTCTAGAAACAGACCCTTCACTTCACCTCCAGCCATTGGACAAAACTCAAGGCTTTCTTGTATCAGCTGCCTTCCATGCTCACCGCACCAGAACTGTTGAAGCCAAAAATGACCTCAACGGGAGTTCAAAACTGGGGTGCAGCCAACACCTACTTCTCTCGAGCCTTGACCCTCGACTAGTTGCAAAGGACCTAAGACTGACCCAAAGCCTCAGCAGGGAGGTCCCTCATCACACCCGAAAGATCTCTGAGAGCTTCCCCTCCAAAGCCAAAAGCTGGGCTAGGAGCTCCTCAGAAAGCACTGGAGATTTGGAGGATAATGAGAGCTTTCTTTCTAAGGAGCCCTTATGGGTCTATTTATAGCCTTTTGCTGACCTGAGATTACTGAAATACCCTTGGCTGACCTGCCAATAGCCAAATCTCGCTGTTTGTAAAGTACTAAATGCATCCCCTGAGGGTAAATGGGTAATTTTACCTGAGGGTAATTAGATAATTTTACCCTGGGCCCTGGGCCCCACTCGGCGAGAACTCTGAGCCGAGAACCTTCCTGTCTAGAGCTTGGCGCAAGCAATCTCGCTTGCTTGTGGGCGAGAGCTCCTCATAGGTGGGAGCTTGGCGCAAGAGCAAGCGTTCCCGCTCACTCATGGGCGGGAACTTCTTCAGGGCGGGAGCTCTTCTGGTCTGAAGCCCAAAGCTAGTCCAATCCTGACAGTTGGTGCCTCCGGGTCCTACTCAACGAATATGGGGTTGTACACATGCAAATCCATTTATCTTTGATCAATCTCCTCGTATTCACAACTTCTCTATAATCTAGAATACAGATCTTAGTTTGAAAACATATTTTGGATCCTTTTTATCCTTGTGTGATCTCCTACATTCACAACCTCTTGGTAAACTAGAATACAGATCTTTGATCGAAAAAAGGTATTTGCGACATAAGAAATTAAAGCAAAATTAATCAAAGATAAATTGAAGCGAATTAAAGTAGAAAATTTGCGAATTTATAAAGAGACAAAGCATAGCTTATTTCATTCCAAAGTTCATCTTGATAAACTGTTAATTGAAATTTAGCTACTCATCATTATTGAATTTTCTCAAAGTGGTCAACAAGATAGCCTAATGCCAAATTAATATCCTCAGAACTATCAAGATCATACCTTTATCGTGCAGAAACCAGGAAAGCAAGCTTAACAACCAAATGCAATCACAGGGGCAAGCAAATCATATATTCTTTTATTTCTTCTTTACAAAGCGAGGTATACATGACGAGACATGATTTTGCCAGTACACAGGAATACATAAAAATACAAGTAAAACAATTCGAGGGGACAGAACTAGAGACTGCCGAGACCGCCTAGTCTGTCAAAGTCACTGAGGCCGCCCGAACTGCTGTTGCTGCTAGAAGACGAATAGAACACGGAGTCTGCCGAGACCGCGAGGTCGTGCGGACAAACCGTTATTCGTTGACTGCTACAAGCTGCTGCCGAACTGAAGAACAGACCGCCTAGACCGCCGAGTATGGCAGACAGGTTATTGAACTTGGAAAGCTGAAGTAGAGAAACTGACAAGCCGCAGAAGCGACCTGCTGAGACTGCCGATTGAAACCGCAAACTTCACCGATGCTGACTGCAGTCAAAGCCAAACTCCTGGCTCCTCAGTGTTAGTCGCACAATCTGCAAACAACAAACAGTTCTCTTCAACCCGCGCGGACAGGAAAATCCAGACCGCAACACTTAACCAAGACTCAACTTACTGTTCACTAAGTTACTGTAGATGTGCTGGGGGTCTATTTATAGGTGAGGTGAGCAGTGTGGTCATAACCTTAGTGAATAGAGTCACCACCCCAGTCCACGCGCTAACACAACCCAGTCCTCCATGTTCGCAAGGACTTGGCCAGACCAATCCTCTATGTGCCTGGCCAAAAACCAGTCCGCCACTATGCGAACACAATGCCAGCCCGCACAACATAAGCGCAGCGCCAGTCTGCCCAACACAAGCATAACGGTAGTCCGCTACTCAACACAGCATGCGGATACACTCGCAACTCATGCTGCATCAGTCCGCAATTCAACACAGTACGCGGACCTAGCCACAACTCCTGCTGCATCAGTCCGCACACTGAACACGGACAAAGAGGCAGTCCACACAGCTCGACAACAATGCCACAGCCCGCCACGAGTCCACGACCAACAGGCAGTCCGCCCGGTCAACAACGGACTATGCAGACTCTGCGGACACTATGGACTAGTAACAAAAAATGACCAAGTCTAGCAGCCCATCAAGCAACTGGCGCGAGCACGGCGGACACAGAAGACCCAGACCGCCAATCAGCAGGACAGTCCACCAGAAGGATGTGAAACATCCATCGCAACATGGAGAGCTCAGCAAGAACAAATGTCCATCTCCAAAGCGTCCATAAATATGTACTCCGCGGACGTAATAAACAAGTCCGCCAACATACCGCGGATACAACTTCTAATCCGCCCGGTTACCATAAGAGATGGCTAACTGCAAGGTCGCCGATCAAGCTGAGTACCACCAACAGACTGCCAACACAGTCCCCTCAGGCCGCTCCACTAGATGTCTAAGTCACTAAGACTTCCTTGGCCAAATACCATCCAGGCCGTACACCAGTTCGCCTAGGCCGCACACTAGGCCGCACAGGCCGCTCCACAAGAACAGTCAAGCCACCAAGTCCAACTAGGCTAGGTCTCCCAGGCCGTAACCAGCAGTCCACCCAGGCTATGGACTCAGACCGCTCAGGCTGCTCAGACTGCCCGGCCTTCTCCATCACCCACTTTCACTTCACAAATTTTAACACTCCCCCTTGAAGTGAGAAGTGGTGATCAAGCCCAACAAGCTTTGTAACCATTGAAATGGCCCCTTTGACAGCGAATTCGTGAAGATGTCAGCAAGATTATCTTCACTCCGAACATGCCCGACCATAAGAGATCCCTCCAACACCTTCTCCCTTATGAAGTGGTGCTCGATCTCAATATTCTTGGTCCTTGAGTGACACACTGGATTGTTCACCAGTTTGAGAGCACTCTCATTGTCACTCGGAGCAAAGTAGGACCTTGCACTTCCTCATGAACATCCTCTATAAGCCTCCTCAACCAGATGGCTTCCCGAGCAGCCAAGGCCGAAGCCTTGTACTCAGCTTCCGTAGTAGACACAGACACTGAGTCTTGCTTCTTGCTACACCACGATATGCAAGCTGATCCACAAGTGAAACATAACCTGAAGTTGATCTTCGATCATCCGAGACACCACCATAATCAACATCCATATATCCAAGCAAAGAAAACACCGTGTCCCTACTATAGAGGAGTCCATATCAGAAGTCGCCTTGACATACTTCAAGATGTTCTTTACCGCTACCAGATGAGACTTCCTTTGTTCAGCCATAAACCAACTTACTCGGCCAACAACATAAGCAATGTTTGGCCTTGTAATCATTAAGTAGATCATGCTCCCAACTAGAGCTCTGAACACTAAGGGATCATGAAGAATCCTTCCTTCATCTTGTCGAAGCTTCAAACTAAGATCCAGAGGAGTAGAGTAACTCTTACCTTCGCCCATACTGAATCGATTAACAATGCGATCCGCATATCCTTTCTGGTAGATGAGTATCCCGCTCTCCTTCCTCTCCACTTCGAGACCAAGGAAGTGATGAAGCTCTCCCAAGTCTTTCATCTCGAAGCGAATAGCTAGCTCAGCCCTGAGCCTAGCTACCTCCTCCTCTAAATTCCCCGTGATAATCATATCATCAACATACAACAGGACCAAGACTTGAAGCTCCCTCTTCTCCTTGATGAACAAGCTTGAATCCGAGTTGGAAGCAAGATAATCGCAGAATTGAAGATACTCTACTATCTTCCCATACCAAGCTCTATGGGCTTGCTTCAACCCATAGAGAGCCTTCCTGAGCTTGCAGACATAGTCCAAATGAACTTCAGAAACAAAACCAAGTGGTTGATCCATGAAGATGTCCTTATCAATTTCTCCGTAAATAAAAGCGTTCTTCACATCAAGCTGCCACATTCTCCATCGCTTGCAAGCAGCCAAGGCGATCAACACCCGAATCGAAGTCATCTTTACAACTGGACTAAAAGTCTCCTCATAGTCTTCTCCATACTATTGTGAGAATCCTCGAGCAACAAGGCGAGCCTTGTATCTATCAATGCTCCCATCAGCCTTCTTCTTCAACTTATACACTCACTTGCAAGTCACTGGAGTAATGCCATCAACCTTGGGCATGAGGTCCAATCTTTCATTTTTCTTGAGAGTAAAGATCTCCTCCTTCATGGCATCTTCCCACTCCTTGACTCAAGTGGCCTCATTGAAGTTTGCAGGATCTCGCTCATCTAGAGGACCTGCAAAGAAGCATGAGACAAAACTCACTGCATTCCCATCACAGTACCAAGCTGGTGGCTTAACAACCCTCTTAGATCTCCGAAGAGCCTTCTCCTTTCTCACCACCTCCATTGCTTATTCAGGCTCAACTCCAAATTTGGGCAAGCTTTGAGCAATGCCCCCCCTGCTTCCTGAGCCAGAAACCTCAGCACCAGAGCTTGAAGTAACAGGAGCTACTAGTGAAACAACAAGCTCCTCTTCCAGAACTTCAGCAACCACCTTCTGCTCTTCATCAACCTTGCTCTCTGGTAGATCAAACTACCCACCTCCATACAACGTCAGTTCGTCAAAGACCATGTCTCTTGATACAACAAACTTCTTCATCGCAGGATCCATGTATTTTCATCCCTTCTTTCGTTCATCATAGCCAATAAAGACAAGCTTGCTTGACTTTGCATCAAGCTTTGTCCTTGAAGCATCTGGGACATGCACATAGCAAGTTGGTCCAAACACCCGAAGGTGTTCCACGCTTGTCTTCTCCTTCAACAACATCTCAAAAGGTGACTTCATGTTGATCGGGTTGAGCGGCATCCGATTGATGACGTAAGAAGCACAAGACATCCCCTCTGCCCAGAAGGATCTAGGAATGTCTTTCGCATGAAGCCAACACTTGCAGGTTTCCGTCAGATGACAGATCTTCCACTCCACTACTCCATTTTGTTGTGGAGTATGAGCACATGTGAGATCTCTTTGGATCCCAAGCTTCTTGTAGAAGTTAGAAAACTCGGAGGAGACAAACTCACCACCGTTGTCTGTTCTAAACTTATTGATCCGCAAGCCAAGCCGACCCTCCACTAACTCCTTGAACTCCACAAATGTAAGACCCCCCTCCCCCTTACCAAGGAGGGCTACCGGATCTTATGCCCAGAACCGCCGTCTTACGGTGGCACTAACTCACGGGTTAGTCGACACCGCAACACGCCGATTCCTGCGGCTAGTCGATCATTAACCTGTAGGCCAATATGAGAAGAGAGAAGTAAATTGTATATAAAAACCATCAGTCCACAAGTCACAGTACAATCATGTAAAAGAAATGAATAGTACAATAGTCCACAATATAGTACCAATGAAAGAGTAAAAAGGGCTTATGCCCAGTACATCAAATCTCTCTCTCACAAAATCATAAATGCGGAAGCTACACTAGAACATCAAGACTCGTCCCACCTGAGGACGCACAGTAGTGGTAGTAGCCTGCTGAAGCGGTATCTGCTCCTCATGTCCTGCCTCCTCGACGTGCTGGTGCTCCATCTCCACGGGCTCCTAAAAATAGTTGGTCACCGACCATTAGTCAAAAGACTAAGTCGTTTCCTCCGCACCTCGCCCCGCAGCTCCTAGGCACCGAGCGGGAGGACGAAGCGGAGGACAACAAGGGGTAGCAAAATGGAAGCAGGTGACAATATCTATCTAGAGTGGTACTAAGTAATGAAATTCTACTCTAGCAATGCTAAGTACAGTACAAGTAACAAGTAAGAGCAGTGCAGTAAAGGAAAGTAAAGAAACAGTAGTATGAACAAGTAAATAAGCTAAGCTACCACTATGCTATCATCACAAACGTACCCTAACTTATATAAATGCCCATACAAATATATAAGTTAGGATTTCCAGGAAATTTAACTTATCATATAAAAGAGCCCATACTAATTTATATGATAAGGATCTATGAAGCGTATGACCTAATATGAATGAATGATATGATGCAATTTTATGCGCAGGCAAGTGCAACTCACACAAATGACTCTGTGATCACAGACCTTTAGTTCCCACTTTTTGAGAGCTAGCATCACTCTCGGGTACCACGCTGTGGCTACGGCAGCAGAGCGGAGCGGGCGTCTCCGCTTCTAGACCAGTATGCACACTACCAAGCCTTAGACCCTCTCATACGCCTCTGTATACGTCCAAGGTGCACTCTATAGTCTCGCGTACGTACTTTGCTGACAAACCCGTCAGTCTTGTTGGGTCGGATGTGTGTTATCGGGGGTCGTCCTCCAGTAAACCAGCAACAACCCACTGGCCCCTCTAACTCCCACAACCGCCTGATGCACCGTACTGCCATCGGGTGTGACGAACGGCCAGTACCGCATGCCCCGCCACGATATTTATGCACATGCAAGTAATTAATACCGAGCCTTCCGCTCGCAGGACCAAAACCCGTCCTGAATCCCTCAAACCCAAACCCGGGTGAGAACGTACATTAGTGCCTTTAAGCCAACTCCCTCAAACCCCAAACGGGTGAGAATGCACATCAGTGCCTTTATACCAACTCCCTCCAACCCCAAACGGGTGAGAACGCACATCAGTGCCTTTATACCAACTCCCTCCAACCCTAGACGGGTGAGCATATATCATAAATCTCTCCAACCCCACACGGGCGAGAAGGTACAACAATGTCCTAACCTATTAAGCTACTCTTGTCTACGGTTTATTATACTTAGAGATTTAAGGTTAATCCCAGGACTGCCCTCGGTATTCCCTGTGAAGGGCTCTCAAGGGGCACTAGGAACTGTGTTGGGATTACGCCCAGCGTTCCCTTTCGCAAGGATACTTATTTTAGTTGATGACTACCCATGTATCTCCCCAGCTCTCCTTATTGCTTTAGTATAACCCTAGTGACTTAAGGTATTACCGGGAAACCGACGGTCTTCCGCCGATCCCGCTCCAGTTGCTAGCTAAGACTTGCACTTTTAATCCCTCACTAAGACAACTCTACCCACCAGGGTTACTCATGTTGAACTCTCTCTTATTTCTGCCGATAATCAATACCCTGGTTATCCCCTAAGGCAAGACCTATTTGTGTTATATGCAGACCATGACCTATGGTTACCCTAGAAATGTGATCTTCCCAAACCTTAACGCATCTTGCCCCTAAATATTTATCCTAAGGTGTTATGGACTAAGGGGACTACCCTAAGAATTCTCGTAATTTTCCTTGGTCAAATGGTTCTTTAATTAATTCTTTTAATTTAAATGTTAGGTCACTTTACACATGAAGTAGTTTGATTAAGTATCCACTGACCTAGGGAATTTTCCTGAGATGTATATTGACAAAATATTGCTGCCTACAGAATTTCATAATTTTCCTTAAATTATTTATTATCATTTCAATTTAATATCAATTCCACACAAATTCCATTTTCCAAATGATGTATAGGCATTATGTACTAAAACTTCCAGAAAAATTACAAAGCTTTTAGGACACTAATTTATGACTATTGGCAGAGAATCATCAACATTCATTGTAAGATGGCCTATAGGATTCCATTATAAGATATTTACCAAAATGCCATTGTACTAACTTAACACAAATAATGCATCCATTAAATTCTGAGAAATTTATGCAAGACTAATAATAACATTTTATAACAATAGAATAAATTCCAAATTTTTCATAAGTATATATCCATCATTTCAAGAATTTACAAGATAAGGGTAAAATGGGGAATTTAGGGTATCTACTCCAAAAGTTCTTCAAAACAGAGAGATAGAAATCATATTTTTCCTAAGTCCAATGTGATCTCATCTATGCCTTGGCAAAATTGTTTGAGTTTGTACTTGAAGAAACCCTATTTTCCAATTTTATTTCCAAAATAGCTATATTTAAAATAAATTCCAATAAATAGAATTTCATTCCAAAAATTCCATTATTAATTTGAGGGATGAATTTACCCTAATGAACCACTGTAAATAAATTCAAGACTCCTGCATGTCACCATTGAGCAAATACACCAATTTGCATTTTTGCTATTAGCACACCAAGTCTAAACATAGGCTAGCACATGCAAGTGGATTCTCCAACATGCAGTGAACCCAAGGTGCTGAAAATTTTATCATGCACCAAGGATGACCCCACTGACCTACCACCAAAATTTGGGGCCATGGGGAGGAGTAGGACTCCCTATATTTCATTTATTTGAATTTTGATATTTTAGCAAAAACTATAGGACAATATTCTCTAAAAATTCCTAAATTTTGGCAGGAGCTAAGTATACCCTAATCATGCATGTGCCCAAAAGTTGGGGCCATGGTGACTAATATTATGACCTGGGCATCCAATTTAATTTCTGCCCTACTCTAAGACTAGTCCTAGGAGAAATGTCCTACAGGACTGTACACTACTCAAAATCACATATTTAAGGTGGCAAATTACAGATACGACAAGCAGCTACAATTTTCATTGAGAGACTAAGTTCTGGAAATGCCTCTAAGAAGCCTAAAATTAGCTTGCACGTGACAGCAAAAACAGGGACAGAAAATTGAATTTTGATGTAGCACGAATCTTAAAGCAAGATGGATGGCATCTGTTCATCTTCTTCCTCCAGCCAAGGGCCGAGATTGTCCCGACCTGGAGCACCTTCAAACCTCATTTCCCGGCCACCCCTTAGCCTCCACGGCCGGCTACCACCACCACCACCTCCGTTGAGGTGGTGACCAACGTTTGGCGGCGAAATGGTGGCCGGAGGCGGCGGTTTCCGGCGAACTTGCACTCCATCAAAATTCCAAAATCCATGAAAAAGCTCACCTTGGATCTGGCTCATTTGAGCCCGATGTCTCGCCTAATAGATCTAGGAAACTAGTACGGGTAGAGGTGAGGTGAAACAGACCTCGATTGGGGCTTGGCGGCGGGTTTGGCGGCGGTTGGTTGGCCATGGAAGTTTTCCTCTCCGGCGAGCTTGCTCCCGAACCCGATTCTCCACCAAAAGCTTTGATCCAGATATCAATTCCACTCCTTTACACCTTCTGAAGCTAATGGAGGGGTTATTTGGGCTGAGAGGGGGTGTATGGGGAGATAAGCCCAATGTGAGCTCGGTTTGAGCTTGGTTGTGTCACCCATGGTGCCATGTGGCTCTCAGCTCTGGTATTATACTGGAAATGAAGAGGGGAGGCCGGCCACCTGGTTTTGGGCAGCCTAAGTCAGCTGATGGGGTGGCCATGTGGCCACCATTTCCTTCATTCCTCTTTCTCTCTCCTCTTCTCCTAAAAATCTCAATTTTACCCTCTTGCATGTACTCTCTCTCCTGATTTAGAGGGGTAGGACTGGTCTTGTTCACTTGGGCTGCCTATGGGCCAATTTTGGTGGGCTTGGTCCAAGGGGAAATGACTTGGCCTTCATTTCATTCCTTAGGTCAAATTGTTGACCAAATTGACTTAGGGAGTTGACTTGGTCAACCATGGTGGGTAGACTGACCCCACTTGGTGGAAAATGGGTCTAGTGGCACCACCCAACTTGGTTTGGGTCAAGGGGGCGCCCTACTTAGGTTAATTAGGCCTATGTGGGTTTGACCAAATTAAGCCCAAGGTTGACTTTGGTCAATTGGGGTCAAAATGTTGACTCAGTGACACACCCTAGGGTCCACTTAGATTGTTTTTAGGGTTAGGGCAATGTGGTGGGGTCATGGTGTGGCTAGGGTCCCCACTTAGGCTAGTTTGACCTAGTTTGACTATGGTCTTATAGTGGGCCCCACATGGCTACCATCCACTTCCTAGGGTCAAACTTAGTTGATCTCCTTAAGTCTCACCCATGCCTAACCCAATCTAAGTTGAGGGGTCTAGAAGTAACATGGGATGTTACAAATTCCAATAAACAAGAAAATAATTTCGTCCCCGAAATTTAAGTTCGGGTCTACGGGGTTCTACTTGCAAGAATCATCAAGAAATTTAAAGACATAACTTAAATGTACCTGATGCGAATAGCTCCGGGTGTTGTTCCAGCATCAGATCCCTCGGCTCCCAAGTGTGCTCCTCCCGTCCATGGTTGGACCACAGCACCTTCACAAGAGGGACCTTCTTCTTCCGCAACACTCGGATGGCTGTATCGTCAATCCGGATCGGCTCCAATCTCACTGATCTGTCAGGCTCTACCGGTCCGGCTGTAGTAATGATGTGCTGCTCCGGCCGAAGGAGAGCTCTTCGCAAGGAAGAGACATGGAAGACGTCATGTAGTGCACCCAACTCTGGTGGCAGCTGCAGTCGGTAAGCTAAGGGGCCGGTCCGCTCCAGGATCAGGTAGGGCCCCATGTATCGTGGACTGAGCTTCTTGTGCCTCCGCACCCGAGAAACACCGTGTACTGGACGTATCTTCAAGAATACCCTATCTCCAACCTGGAACTCCACCTGCCGGTGCCGAGCATCATAATACTTTGCCTGCCTGCTCTGGGCCTCCAGTAGCCGATCCCTGATCAATCGAATCTGAGCCTCAGTGTCCTCTATATAATCAGATCACAGAGCCCTGGTATCCACATCCTGTACCCATGATAGTGGTGTCCAGCATCTCCTCCCATAAAGTGCCTCGTAAGGAGCCATCCTGATGCTAGCCTGGTGGCTGTTATTATACGAGAACTCAATCAAAGGCAGCAGCCTCTCCCAAGGTCTCCCGTATCCAATATGCATAATCTGAGCAGGTCCTCCATGGTCCGGATGGTCCGCTCGGTCTGTCCGTCGGTCTGCGGGTGGAAGGCGGTACTAAAGGTAAGCCGAGATCCCAAATAAGCATGCACGACCCTCCACTCGCTCGAAGTGAACCGACCATCACGGTCCGAAACAATAGTCCTGGGGATACCATGATATCTGATGTACTGCTCCACAAATAGTCTCACCAGGACTGCAACTGGGGCATCCTTCTGAACTGGAATAAACCGCGCTACCTTGGTCAATCTGTCCACTATAACCCATATAGAATCATGCCTAGAGTGGGAGCGAGGCAATCCGTGTACAAAGTCCATAGCAATGTCCTCGAACTTCCACTCTCTGGCACTGGCAGTGGCTGTAGTAAACCTCCCGGGCTCTTGCATTCCGCCTTCACACGCTGGCAGGTCTCGCAATGGGTCACAAAATCCGTGATCTCCCTCTTCATCCCGGGCCAATACATAGATCTCCGCAAATCTGCCCACATCTTGGTGATGCCGGGGTGCACTGAATATCTCGAGCAATGTGCCTCTCGGAGTATGTCCTCCCGGATACTTCCTCCTGCTGGTATGTAGATGCGTCCCCGGAACCTAAGAAGATCATCCTGTAGCATGTAGTCCTCGACCCTGCCCCTCTCTAAGGCACTGAAAATCAGCTGTAACGCAGCATCCAGCCTCTGATGTGCTCGGATGCGCTCATGTATATCATCGCCGCTGATCACTGAGCTCGAATACTCTCTATATACGACTGGCTCGGTCTCGGACACCATGGTGATGTGCATGTCCTCCATCATCTGTAGCAGCTCTAAAGACATCAATCGGGGCTCCGGTCCAGAAGTGCCGGCCCTCCTGCTCAAAGCATCCGCAACCGTGTTCGCTTTCCCCGGGTGATAGTGGATCTTGTAATCATAATCACAGAGGAACTCCAGCCACCTCCTCTGTCTCAGGTTTAGGTCCTTCTGCGTATCGATATACTTGAGATTCTTGTGATCTGAAAAGATGTCACAATGAATCCCGTATAAATAATGCCTCCATATCTTTAGGGCAAAAACCACAGCCCCGAGCTCTAGATCATGTACTGGATATTTATGCTCATGCTTCTTCAACTGTCTCGAAGCATAAGCAATAACGTGTCCATGCTGCATCTGGACTGCACCCATCCCCTGATAAGAGGCGTCCGTGTAGATCTGGAATCCTTCGCTCCCTGATGGAAGCGCAAGAATGGGGGATGAGATGAGTCGGTCCTTCAGCTCCTGAAAAGCAGTCTCACACCACTCTGACCAAACAAAATCTGTGTCCTTCTTCGTCAAGGACGTGAGGGGGAGTGCTATCCTCGAGAACCCCTCCACGAACTTGCGGTAATACCCTGCTAGTCCCAAGAAACTGCGGATGTCAGATGCGGTCTTCGGCCGTGGCCAATCCCTCACCGTCTCTATCTTGGCTGGGTCCATAGCTAACCCAGCCCCACTGATCGTGTGCCCCAGGAAGGCCACCTCCTGCAACCAGAACTGGCACTTCGAAAATTTTGCGTACATCTGTGTCTCCCTCAACCTCTGCAGGACCTGTGCCAAGTGCTCCGTATGCTCCTCCTGAGTCCGAGAATATATAAGGATGTCGTCGATGAACACAATCACGAAGCGGTCTAAGAAAGGCTCGAATACACGGTTCATTAGACTCATGAATGCAGCAGGAGCATTCATGAGCCAAAAGGCATCACCGTGAACTCGTATAGTCCATAGCACGAACTGAATGCCGTCTTCGGTATGTCCTCTCCCTGATACGGAGCTGATAGTAGCCGAATCGCAGATCTAACTTGGAGAACCAGAAGGCTCCCTGTAGCTGGTCAAATAACTCATCTATCCGAGGCAGAGGATAGGTGTTGCGGACGTCAACCGGTTCAGCTCCCGGTAATCTATACATAATCGCAGTGATCCATCCTTCTTCTTCACAAAGAGAACTGGCGCTCCCCATGGCGATGAACTAGGCCGCACAAATCCTGACTCGACTAGCTCCTGTAGTTGAGTTCTGAACTCTGCTAACTCCCTGGGAGCCATCCTGTAGGGTGCCCGGGACACCGGCTTCGCTCCGGTACTAGCTGAATCCTGAAATCCAAATCTCTAGCAGGCGGTAGCCCGGGCAATTTCTCCGGGAATACATCGGGGAAATCCCGAACCACCGGAATATCTGAGATAGTCGCCTCTGTTCCCACCATCTCGAAGCAGACAATATAGACTTCTTCACCCTGCTCATGGGCCTTCACAGCCTGTATAGAAGATAACAGTAGGTGGCAGATAGGCTGATACCTTCAACGATAACATGAGAGTCGCCATGTCTTAGCGTGATCCTCCTGGACGGGCAATCTATCTGGGCATGGTTCCGATGCAACCAGGCCATGCCCAAGATCAAATCAAAGTCCTGCAGCTTCAGAATGGTTGCCGGCGCCTCAAATGCCTTGCCGCCAATCTCGGCCTCCATATCGCAATGTGCAGTGGTCCGCAGCTCCAATCCATCGGGTAGACGTACCCTCATCTCTAGTCCAGGGAACCTCCCCACGCCTTCGAGTCCGTCGATGAAGGCCTCGGATACGAACGAGTGTGAAGCACCCGTGTCGAAAAGAGTATGAGCGGGCTTGCCGCTGATCATAACTATGCCTGAGGTTTGTTTATGTGAAAGTTAATTGTTATCCTATAGTTCCAGGTATTATATATATATCATTGAAAATCCAAGAAAATTCATAATTAACTTCAAGTACCTGTGATAACCTCCTCGGGATTCCTCGGCTCTGTGAGGTCCAAGGCGTATATCTGCTCCTGCTCGCGCCTCCTGCCGTGATATCCCCGACCTCGGCCTCGTCCTCGGCCTCGTCCTCGGCCTGCTGTACTGGGGCCACTGGAGGTGGAGGAGGAGGAGGGGGATGGAATCGGTGCGGGCACTCCGACTGATGTGCCCGGGCTGGCGGCATCCGTAACAAACCACTTGTCGATGGCCTCGGTCATCCTGTCTCCTTGGATCATGCATCTGTAGTGGTGGGGGAGCCAATGTTGGAGGAAGGTACCTGCTCCTGCCTGAAGTTGGGACGACGACGTCCCCACCCTTCCTGTATCCGATGGTCCTGCCTCTCTGAGAGCCCCTACTGCTCTCTCCTGACGTCGACCCATAAAATGGTCTCTTCCCTCCGGCTCGCACCATCAGCTGGTCAGCATCCAGCTTCTTCGCCATCTCGATGATCTGCCTGGATGTGCCATGAGAAATGAATAGCAAGGCCTGCCTCAAATCATCCCTGAGGCCCGGTAGTAGAACCTCTTCGCATACCTCCTATCGTCGGTGTCCTGAATCCCCGCGAATCTGGCCAAGTGGGAGAACTCTCTCTGGTACTCTATCACCGATCTAGTCCCCTGCTTGAGGTTCAAAAACCTCTCCTCCAAAGCATCTCTGTCCGTAGCAGAGACGAAGTGCTCCAGAAACACATCACCAAACTCCTCCCAAGATATCTCTGACAGCTCAAAGTCCGCATAAGTAGACTCCCGGACTGATTTCCACCATCTCTTTGCATGAGCCTCTAGCACAGAGGTGGCTAGGGGTACTGCCTGGCCGACTGGGCAGCTGATGCTGCTAAGATCTCGTGTATGGCTTCCAACCATTCTTCCGTCTTCACCGCATCCTCTGTCCCACGGTACGTCGGTGGGGACAGGCTCTTGAATGCACTCAGCCAGCTCGACCCGGATTTGGCTGTGGAGCCGGGACTTGCTGGGCTCTAAAGGCATCCAAAATCGCCGTCAGGGTCTGCCCCATCTCCGTATGTAGGAATGGAGTGGCAGCTGGAGGGGGAGGAGCCACATTTTGCGGCGCTGCGACCTGTGGAGGTTGCATAAAGGTAAGGTTAGAGCAAAATTGGCCTAACAAATTGTACTTTGTGGACCATTTATGTGACTTTACACATGGGCACACCACTGCTTCCGCTGCATAGTTTGTCCGCAAACTAATGCTGGGGCGGGGGTGGTCCCATGTTGTGGACTTCTTTCTCATATGATCGTTGTTCAAGTGATACCAGTTTGTAAGACCCCCCTCCCCCTTACCAAGGAGGGCTACCGGATCTTATGCCCAGAACCGCCGTCTTACGGTGGCACTAACTCACGGGTTAGTCGACACCGCAACACGCCGATCCTGCCGGCTAGTACGATCATTAACCTGTAGGCCAATATGAGAAGAAGAAGTAAATTGTATATAAAAAACCATCAGTCCACAAGTCACAGTACAATCATGTAAAAGAAATGAATAGTACAATAGTCCACAATATAGTACCAATGAAAGAGTAAAAAGGGCTTATGCCCAGTACATCAAATCTCTCTCTCACAAAATCATAAATGCGGAAGCTACACTAGAACATCAAGACTCGTCCCACCTGAGGACGCACAGTAGTGGTAGTAGCCTGCTGAAGCGGTATCTGCTCCTCATGTCCTGCCTCCTCGACGTGCTGGTGCTCCATCTCCACGGGCTCCTAAAAATAGTTGGTCACCGACCATTAGTCAAAAGACTAAGTCGTTTCCTCCGCACCTCGCCTCGCAGCTCCTAGGCACCGAGCGGGGGACGAAGCGGAGGACAACAAGGGGTAGCAAAATGGAAGCAGGTGACAATATCTATCTAGAGTGGTACTAAGTAATGAAATTCTACTCTAGCAATGCTAAGTACAGTACAAGTAACAAGTAAGAGCAGTGCAGTAAAGGAAAGTAAAGAAACAGTAGTATGAACAAGTAAATAAGCTAAGCTACCACTATGCTATCATCACAAACGTACCCTAACTTATATAAATGCCCATACAAATATATAAGTTAGGATTTCCAGGAAATTTAACTTATCATATAAAAGAGCCCATACTAATTTATATGATAAGGATCTATGAAGCGTATGACCTAATATGAATGAATGATATGATGCAATTTTATGCGCAGGCAAGTGCAACTCACACACAACGACTCTGTGATCACAGACCTTTAGTTCCCACTTTTTGAGAGCTAGCATCACTCTCGGGTACCACCGCTGTGGCTACGGCAGCAGCGGAGCGGGCGTCTCCGCTTCTAGACCGGTATCCACACTACCAAGCCTTAGACCCCTCTCATACGCCTCTGTATACGTCCAAGGTGCACTCTAGAGTCTCGCGTACGTACTTTGCTGACAAAACCCGTCAGTCTTGTTGGGTCGGATGTGTGTTATCGGGGGTCGTCCTCCAGACCGCAGTGTAAAACAACCCACTGGCCCCTCTAACTCCCACAACCGCCTGGTGCACCGTACTGCCATCGGTGTGACGAACGGCCAGTACCGCATGCCCCGCCACGATATTTATGCACATGCAAGTAATTCATACGAGCCTTCCGCTCGCAGGACCAAAACCCGTCCTGAATCCCTCAAACCCAAAACCCGGGTGAGAACGCACATTAGTGCCTTTATGCCAACTCCTCAAACCCCAAACGGGTGAGAACGCACATCAGTGCCTTTATACCAACTCCCTCCAACCCCAAACGGGTGAGAACGCACATCAGTGCCTTTATACCAACTCCCTCCAACCTACACGGTGTGAGCATATATCATAAATCTCTACAACCCCCACACGGGCGAGAAGGTACAACAATGTCCTAACCTATTAAGCTACTCTTGTATACGGTTTATTATACTTAGAGATTTAAGGTTAATCCCAGGACTGCCCCCGGTATTCCCTGTGAGGGCTCTCAAGGGGCACTAGGAACTGTGTTGGGATTACGCCCAGCGTTCCATTTCGCAAGGATACTTATTTTAGTTGATGACTACCCATGTATCTCCCAGCTCTCCTTATTGCTTTAGTATAACCCTAGTGACTTAAGGTATTACCGGGAAACCGACGGTCTTCCGCGATCCCCGCTCCAGTTGCTAGCTAAGACTTGCACTTTTAATCCCTCACTAAGACAACTCTACCCACCAGGGTTACTCATGTTGAACTCTCTCTTATTTCTGCCGATAATCAATACCCTGGTTATCCCCTAAGGCAAGACCTATTTGTGTTATATGCAGACCATGACCTATGGTTACCCTAGAAATGTGATCTTCCCAAAACCTTAACGCATCTTGCCCCTAAATATTTATCCTAAGGTGTTATGGACTAAGGGGACTACCTAAGAATTCTCGTAATTTTCCTTGGTCAAATGGTTTCTTTAATTAATTCTTTTAATTTAAATGTTAGGTCACTTTACACATGAAGTAGTTTGATAAGTATCCACTGACCTAGGGAATTTTTCCTGAGATGTATATTGACAAAATATTGCTGCCTACAGGAATTTCATAATTTTCCTTAATTATTTATTATCATTTTCAATTTAATATCAATTCCACACAAATTCCATTTTCCAAATGATGTATAGGCATTATGTACTCAAAAAATTCCAGAAAAATTACAAAGCTTTTAGGACACTAATTTATGACTATTGGCAGAGAATCATCAACATTCATTGTAAGATGGCCTATAGGATTCCATTATAAGATATTTACCAAAATGCCATTGTACTAACTTAACACAAATAATTCATCCATTAAATTCTGAGAAATTTATGCAAGACTAATAATAAACATTTTATAACAATAGAATAAATTCCAAATTTTTTAGAAGTATATATCCATCATTTCAAGAAATTTACAAGATAAGGGTTAAAATGGGGAATTTAGGGTATCTACTCCAAAAGTTCTTCAAAACAGAGAAATCATATTTTTCCTAAGTCCAATGTGATCTCATCTATGCCTTGGCAAAATTGTTTGAGTTTGTACTTGAAGAAACCCTATTTTCAATTTTATTTCCAAAATAGCTATATTTAAAATAAATTCCAATAAATAGAATTTGATTCCAAAAATTCCATTATTAATTTGAGGGATGAAATTTACCCTAATGAACCACTTTAAATAAATTCATGACTCCTGCATGTCACCATTGAGCTAAATACACCAATTGCATTTTTGCTATTAGCACACCAAGTCTAAACATAGGCTAGCACATGCAAGTGGATTCTCCAACATGCAGTGAATCCAAGGTGCTGAAAATTTTATCATGCACCAAGGATGACCCCACTGACCTACCACAAAAATTTGGGGCCATGGAGAGGAGTAGGAACTCCCTATATTTCATTTATTTGAATTTTGATATTTTAGCAAAAACTATAGGAAAATATTCTCTAAAATTCCTACATTTTGGCAGGAGCTAAGTATGCCCTAATCATGCATGTGCCCAATAGTTGGGGCCATGGTGACTAATATTGTGGACCTGGGCATCCAATTTAATTTCTGCCCTACTCTAGGACCCGACGTACTAGGAGAAATGTCCTACAGGACTGTACACTACTCAAAATCACATATTTAAGGTGGCAAATTACAGATACGACAAGCAGCTACAATTTTCATTGAGAGACTAAGTTCTGGAAATGCCTCTAAGAAGCCTAAAATTAGGCTTGCACGTGACAGCAAAAAAACAAGGACAGAAAATTGAATTTTGATGTAGCACGAATCTTAAAGCAAGA